>VXBA01004771.1:6315-186899 GCA_013399895.1 Serilophus lunatus | reverse complement strand
CCCAGCTCCCTGCCCAGCTCCCTTCCCAGCCCCTGCCCAGCTCCCTGCCCAGCTCCCTGCCCAGCTCCCTGCCCAGCTCCCTGCCCTGCCCTGCACACAACATTCCCAAGGCCTCAAAGCCCAACTTTGGTCTGTTCTCTCAACTGTGGCATAGATGGATGATTATTTATCCAGAACAATTTATCACTTGCATTCTGATGAAAATTAATGAATTTGATGATAAACTTTGCTATGAAATTAATTATGCTAAATCCTAGATATTAAATATAGACCATGAGAATCCATGATTAAAAAGCTGTGAGATATTTTTATGGCCTAACAAAGACACATAGTTATCAATATTTCTCCCAGCTTCAGTTGGTTTTCTTCCTACTCAAAATGTAAAATTGATTTGTTGCATTGGGAAATAAACAGCAGAAAATGATGCTTATCTTGGTTTGGTTCTATGGCCACAGTAAAAATTAATTGATCACCAAATATTAGTATTCAAAGCATGGAACATTCAGTATGTAAAGAAAAGATGGCTAAAATATCTCCCAAAAATGTAGATTTGAAGATCTTATCCTAGAAAGACAACTGACAGCAGCAAGTTCTCTAAAATGTCATTAAGATTCATGATGGAAATGGAGTGGGGGCACAAACATTGGGCAGAAGTTTAAAAAAAGGACTTTAGGAACGGACAGAAAACACTTGTTTTTTGATTAACCTGGGTTTTTTTAAGGGCTTTGGGTCATTAGAAAATTTCAGAATATGGCACAGGCTCCTCCTCCCTTCTGTTCCCAACCCTCAGAAGCAATTTGGTCCCTGCAGCTCCCTCACTCTGCATATATATAAATACATATATCTATCTCTATAACATCCCAAAGAAAAAGCCCCACAAACCATCATTATATAATGAAAGAAATGAAGGCAAATAAAATAATTCCTCTGAAATATTCAGACAGAATATTAATATACCCACTTACACTTTTTTCCCCCTGAAACTAAACCAATATTTGAATTTTATATAAAACATCCACATTTTAGGATTTTATGAAGTAAAACCCACAGATTATTTGAGAGGGGGAAAAAAAGGCAAATATCCAGAGACTGGCAGAGATTTTGACCAATCCTGAGGCCCTTAGGGGGAATTATTACAATAGACATCAAAGAGAGCTCCCTCCAATTACACTTAAGAGAGGATGTAAAAATGTGTTGTGTACATAGGGGGAACATCTCTTGACTTTTGAAGTCAAGAAAATTGAAGATCTCCAGAGAAAGCCTTGGTGGCTCCAGAGGAGTTCATGCCTTACAGAAGGACTCAAGGACATTCCATGTGGGACTACCACAGGAATAGCTCAGTTTTGGAAGAGCAGCACAGGGAAGAGACTTACAAAAAAGTATCTTGGGGAGAAATGATGGAAAATTGTGCATTAGCTGAAGCAGATTTTATAGTCCAGCGTTACTTGTTGTGGAATGGGAACCAAAACAAAGGCACAGAAAAGCAGGACAGGATAATCCCAGCTGGGGCTCTTGAAAGGGCAAGAAAAAGAAATGTTAGATCCTGAAAAAATACTTAAAAATTCTTTGAAATGCTCAGGCACACTAATAATTGCAATTAAAGACAGAAAAACATCAATCACACCATCTCTGAGCTCCAGCTCTACTGGGACAGACTGGTCAGCAGCCTCAGCAGCCACCACAGGAATCCGTTTCCTGATCCATGAACGATGATATTGCTCTTTAAATTCACAGGAATTTAGAAACAACAGATTTCAGATGGAAGACCCCTTGTAAATCATGAACCCCCTCTGTATTTTGTCTTTTTTAAACTGATTAATTAATTATTTTTCCCTATGCCCCTGGATCTCATCCATCCCACCACGGGGAACATTCAAACAGGGAGACACCAGGGCTGCATTTCTGAGTGGGGAGGATCTTATTCACCAGGAAAGAAGGACATGAGGCTGTTAAAGCAGAGCAGTGGAAGCTGGAACACCCACATGTGTCAGCTGGGAAGGCTGGAGGAGCTGGAAGCTCTCATCCAAGTGGGAATAGTTGAAAGAGTTGCTGCATCTGACTAGATTTGCCTGTAGGAACATCCGTGAATAAATTGGGCTGAATTCAAAGGTGTGCCAGTCTCAGTGAGGTGATTGTGGGGGATACCCAGCCCTTGCCCCACCAGCCCAAGGCCTTCTGGCTGAATTTCAGCCCTTTGCAATGAATTCACTGCTGGACTTTGAATGCTTTGATTTGAAGTAATAATAGAGTCAGAATCCAGCTCGTTGTTGCCCTCCAACAGAACTTTCTGCTGCTCAGCAACTTGAGTTATGTAAATTAACTCTCCTGATTACTAATTTTGCAATCTTGGGGTAACAGAGCTGAGGTTATAAATACTCTTGCAGAGTATTAAGGCAAGATCATTCAAAATATGGTTTTGTTCCTAAATTTACCATTAAAAATAATATAAGAGAACACGAATTAATCAGCATTACTAATAGAAAGCAAACAAGTCAATCTTTTCACCTTTGACTCGACTTTCAGACACAAATACATTCCAAAGTAAGTATTTTGTCCTTTAGATCTTGTAATTTAAATCTTTAAGCCCTCTTGCAAAGGATTGCTGAGAGTTGCAATGACCCAGAGTGAGGGACAGCAGATACTTGGCAGAGAACTGCAAAGAAATATAAACACATATATAGATACACACATTTACACAAAAATGATGGCAGAAAAAGAGGGAAAAAGAAGAATTATGGGTTGAAGCAAAGCCACCAATGCTGGGACCCATCAGAGCTCACTGCCTTGTGCCATCCCTTCCATGTTGCCTCCTTTCCTCCTGGGTTGGGAATAAAAATTTTGACTGAGAGATGTTTTTTAAATGCTAAGAAAGGTTATAGGTAGAATGCAATTCAGAAGTTGTAAATATGGAGGATACACAGTTTTTTATGTGTTTGTTTGCCCCACACTTTTCTCTCCCTACAGGAGACAGAATTGGATGAGAAGGTCCATCCTGATTGCAAAGACAGACACACACACACATATATATAAATACATACAAAGTATATTGTAATTTTACAGATGTGATCCCTTGGCACTTATTTTATTAAGTATTTCCAAATCCACTTTAACCCAAATTAAGAATCCCCTAACCCAGATTAGCACTGAAAAGCAGACGTGAACCTCAAGATGTAATGGAAAGGTAATTTGCCAAAGTAAAGGCAGAGAGATTAAAGCAAAGGGCTTCACCATAAATGAGAAAGGATTAGGCCCCCCCAAAAGTATTGCTATAGCAACAAAATAATTGATGAGAATACATGCCACAAAGCCAGATGTGACAGGAATGGGCTCGTCGGTACTTCAACAACATCCTGCTCCCCTTTGCCACAACTGAAATGAGCACATGTTCCCTTTATGCCTTAGGTTTTAAACTCCTTTTAGCAGCTCTTGGACACTGAAAAAATATGAATATTGAGAAGGGGCAGAGTGATTAACCATCCTCAGCCACCCATAACCACCCCTAACCATCCTCTAACCATCCCCACGCTGTGGACACGCAGGACTGGGATGATGTGGGGGCACAGCTCTTCATCACCCCCAGCAGAAACCCTCCCATCCTGGCAGGGAGCTGCTTCCCCTCCATGCTTGGCTAATTGGAAGTTCCAGCAGTCCCAGCTGAACAGCTCTTCCCCCTCCACAGCAGTGCAGGAAAAGCTTTCCCCCGTTTCCTTTGGAAGATGGCTTTAAAAGTTAGCAAAATTTATTAGCACCAGCATTTATCCTTTCAGGCTATAAAAAGCTGCCAGTGAAACCCCCCCAAAAGGCTTAATGCATTACCAAAGTGCTAATTTTATTCTTCATTATTCCCCCAAACCTACATTGGAAAGTGAAGCTCCTGCTCTGCAGAGAGCTCCTGTTTAATGTATTTCTGTGTGTAGATCCTTGACAGAGACCATTTTTCTTGCCTCTCGGGTGGCTCGTAGAGTGAGATTTATGTCCATTATGCATAAATTCCTTGCAATATTGCTCCAGCATAATCAGCAGAAAATCTGAGAAAGCACCCACAGCAGCCACAAAACACCAGCAGAGACAGCTGAACTCAGGCCACCTTCCTGAAGTCTCAGGGATTCTGTTCCCATTGAAATCAGAGGCTCCTCTTGGTCCCAGAAGGTCTGAGGGAATAACAAGGGTCCACTTTGGACCCAGCATTGTCCCTGTGAGGCCTGACTGCAAATGTCACTGGGACAGCCCAGCTTAAATGCTAAACCCAGTTTAGATACTAAGCCCTTCATTAGAGCTGGCCCTGAATTTCTGGAAGTAAAAAATCAAAATTAAAAATCCCTTTCCATCCCTAATGCAATGTCAGCCTCCTTCTCTCTGGCTTATATTGGTTACTCCTTATGTACACATCCCCTAATCTGAGCATGAGAATGTTGGCTCCTTCCTGCCCCTAGAAACACTCACAGGCTTATTTGGGCACTAATATTTCTAATGTTTCCATGGTCAGGGCACTGCCAGGAGCCAGGGGGACCTTCAGGTTGAGATCTCACCCCCAGGACTGGTCCCACCTCCCCAAAAAGGAGCCTCAGCCAAAGCAGCCACATGTAGGAGAGTCCAAATGAAAGAAAGAAAATGTGAGGAGCCAAACTCAACCCTCAGTGACTGGCAGGAGAGAGAAAAGCAGGCAGATGAAACATCTGCTGCATCAATGCTCTGCTTCCCTGATGTGGATCTGCTGCAGGTGGGGTGGGATGAGGACAATTCCCCCAGAACCTGCAGCACCACCTCAGCCCCACTTTGCCCCAAAAGCCCTGTTTAGACAGTGCCTTTTCCAGGAATAACACATATCCAGCAAAAACATCAAATAAGGATTGATTTCCTGGTAGTCACTGAGTATTTTTTCCTTACTTTAGCCCAATCCAAAGTTCTGCAATCAGTTGTTTGTCCTTCCCATGGGGCTGGGAGAGCTTGTATTGAGCAAAGTCTTTAATTTTGCAGCACAAAACCACAGAATATCCTTAAGCCCCCAAATCCTCCAATTTCACTTTGAGCATAACCTCATTCTCCATTTGGAATCCCAGGATGGTTTAGGTTGGAAGGGACCTTAAAGCTCATCTCGTTCCCACCCCAATTAGGGCTTATAGAAACAAACAACTGCTAATTATTAAGTAGGAGTTGCATTTCTCTGCTGGATCCTGGTTTCATCAGTGAACTCATCCTGCAAGACCCAAAGGTTTGTCAGCATTCCAGGAGCTGCACACCAGGCTGGCTGTTCAGGAGCTATTCCTGATTTACAGGAAAAAATAATTGGAGCCAAATTGGTTTTGGCTCTTTCAAAAATTCATTAGATTATTTATCAGCAACACTCCCCCGACATGTCTGGAGAGATCCTTAGTTTTGCTGACTGAAGAACCATAATTTAAAAAAAAAGATGAATTGCTTTTGGGCAGTGGGAAATCTTCACAATGTAAATAATTGCTGTGGTAAACAGGATTCTTTGTTACCCCCCGGGGAGAGGCTGGAACTGCCCACGAAGGGACTGTCAAGAGGAATGAGATAAGCTGAGCCTAACTTGGGCCAGCTAAAAATTGGGCTCTGACGTCCCATCTGATGATGTGCTGCAGCTAATGAACACCCTCCTCCAGAACATGACTCATCTCTGCTCTCAGCTGACTGGGAGGAAGCTTCAGCCTAAATTTTAGATTATTAAAATTAGGGAAATGAATCCCAAGCGAGATCCTTGAGAGCTGTACTTGACTTCTGCCACAAAACCAGCAGAGTCAGTCAAGTGACAGGGGCTGCCTTTCAACTTCTGCAATTCCCACTTGTGCCTCTTTGGAAGACTGTCCTTTATATTTTGATTGAATGTATTGATTTATATTTATTTATTAGACCTCTTTTCTTCCCAGACTTTCAGATCAATATCAGGTCAACAGTGGCACAGAATGATTATTGTGGCTGCCTGGCCACTAAACAGGGGGAAATTCCCACTGCTCTTGTTACTGTAAGAACAGCAAAAAAACTCTCCTTGAAAGTCCACAAAGACGTGAAATTAAACTGCAAACTCAAAATTAATTTCAAATTAGATTTAAATACCTTATCATAGCAATTAAATGCTTCTGGTTTTCCATTTCGACAAACACTGAAATAAAAGCCTGATGTTCCACTCAGTTTTCTGTGGTCTCTGCTCTGTGTCAGATGCATCAATGGGCAGCAAAGCACCTTCTGGAAGAGCTGGCAGCAGCAGCCACCTCCAGAATGCTCCAGAGGAGGGGGACGGGCACCCAGGAAGGGGCTGGGGGTGCAGGAGCAGCGTCCCCCCTGCCCAGGCTGGGGACGTGTCCAGAGTAAAGCCAAGACCTTCATCCACACAGCAAATCCACATCAGCTCGTGGTTCATCCTCCCCTTAAAGCAGCGAGGAGGCAGGGATTTCATTTCTGCCAGAAAATCTTATTAATATATAACTTTTAAGCTGCATTTTCCGCAGGCACGTGCTGTGTGTCACCTTCTAGTCCCCCCAGCCTGAACCCCCCCTGTTCCCTGCCAGCTGAATCCTCTGGCAGGCAAAGGGGAGGGGGTTTCATCCTCGGCGCGAGCCCCTAGAGGGAGACATGACCCCGATTTTGGGAGGAGGGATGCTCGGGATCCAGGCAGCGGCTCCTCATCCCGGGGGAGCCTCGGAAAAGGGATGCTCCGGTCCCGAGCCCTGCGATGGATGAGAGGGACTTGACCTGGAGGGACCCTGGGAAGCGCTGAGCGCATTCACGAGCAGCCGCTCTCCCGGGATAGCGCATCCCAGGAGCAGCCGCTCTCCCGGGATACGCATCCCAGGAGCAGCCGCTATCCCGGGATAGCGCATCCCAGGAGCATCCCCACAGCGGGGCACGGGTGGGGTGGGGAGGGACAGTGGGAAAAGCAGCTCCCAGCCGACCCGGGGACGTGGCAGCTCCGAGTTCTCCCTCCAGGGAAACAGCAGGAGCTGCAAAGTGCCCCTTTTTTAGCTCAGACACGATGGTCCTCTTTATCTCCTTGTCCGCGATGCCCAAATTTGAACAAAGAAAAGCGATTTCAAGACACCACAAAAAGAGCAGGACTGGATGCTCAGAACATTTGCATGGACAATAAAATATCGCCAATTCACAAAGATAAACTACATGGAAGATTAGACGGAACTGCCAATTCCTTAAAATGTTTCTCATTTCTTGGTTATGGCTATTTTTTGCAAATTTCCCTTTCAGAAATCACATTTCTTTCAAATCAGATCGCTGCCCTGGGGTTGTTGACCTTTATTTCGCCCATCTGGAAAACAAATGAAGCAGGAAGGATAACAATATGAGATCCTAATCAGAAGGGCTGCTTGGGTTTTTTTGGGAACTTGATTTCCAACTTATGCATTTCCCCCTAAAGGCACTGCCAGCAATACACTGGATAACCCCACTGCAAGGAAAACCAGCAGCTTGGCCAAAAGTTGGGGCACCTTATCAGTGGTGAAACGAAGAAGGAAAATTCAAATTCAGACTAAAAATGAACACAGATGTAGCTGCAATAGCAGCGCTCCAGGGCCAGGTGAGGTGCCTTAATTTTGTATCCAGAACCTTGTCATCCCAGATTTGACCCAAGAAGTTTAAGCTGAGGTTCAGTAGAGTGACAGGCAAGGACAAAAAAAAGCTGTTATCACTAATTTTGGTCAAAGAATATTTATAAATCGAGTTATGAACATAAGTCTGCCTGTGGAGGGTTCATTAAGGTGGCTGAGCCAGAGGGAAGAAGAAGAACAGCCCAACACCAACCAAGTTTTGGGTTTTCTCACCAAGCAATGCCAACTCTCAGGATGAGGACACAGAAGAACACAGCATTTTGTTAGATTTGAAGAGGAATTTGTTAATTTGGAGGCTCCAATTCCCATAGTTCTAACTGGAGAATTTCTGAGCTCATTCATGCTGGAAATAAACCTGATTTGAGGGAAGGATAGGAAGGCTTTAAATTTTTTATTATTAGAAATCTGTGGGCAACGAAATCAATAATTTTTAGGCAGCTCTGTTAAGGAGGGAATAATACATTTCAGTGTTCATTAAATGCTCTTCTTTTCTCAACACTCATTGTTTTTCTCACCACTCCATGTCACTCAGATATTGAATTAGCCTGAAAATCACCCTGTGTTGGACTCAATGGTCCCTGTGGGTCCTTCCAACTCAGGATATTCTGTGATTCTGAAACTCTGCAGGGCTTTGTAGAAAAATAGAATCAAAACCAAGATGACTTTTAGGTCCTTTCCAAGCCTGTGGTTCTGTGATTCCATGAAAACTCCTCCCAGCAGCCCCGTGGCTGAGTAAGAGCTACTGACCATGGATGGAGAAAGTGTGAGTTGGAAAGGACCCACAAGGACCATCCAGTCCAACCCTCAGCTCCACACAGGCCCCTCCCCAAGAGTCCCCCCTGTCCCCAGAGGATCATCCCAACCCTCCTGCAGCTCTGGCAGCCTTGGGGCTGTGCCCACTGCCCTGGGGAGCCTGGGCAGTGCCCCACCCCCTCTGGGCAAAGGAGAGCCTTGGCCTGAGATCCCCCCTGACCCTGCCCTGACACAACTCCAGCCCATTCCCTGGGCTCCTGGTCCCCCCAGAGCAGAGCTCAGTCCCTGCCCCTCCTCTGCCCCTGCCCAGCAAGTTGTCCCTGCAAGGAGGTCTGCCCACAGTCTCCTCCAGCTGAACACTCCAAGTGCCCTCAGCTGCTCCTCACACCTTCCCCTCCAGGCCCTTCCCCATCCTCCTTGCTCTTCTAAAGGTGGGCTATCTAAGGAGAATAATGTTGAACCAAGGAAAAGAATTTGGGGAGAATGGCCCCAGGTGCCAAAGGGGGCAGAGCAGCACGGGGGGGGATCAGCACCCAGCACACAACCTGGAATATCAGAACCTGCTTTGAGGATAAATTGTAGAATTGGTGCCTAGGACACCACAATACCAGGAGAGCACCAGCATCCCCCCTACACCCACTAATGAGGAGCACAAGGGCTGTTGGTGCAGAGTCTCCTCTGAAGGACAGGCTGCTTGTAGCCCAGAATAGCAGATCCCATTTAAAAATAGCAAATGATAGGCAGAGGAATAATAAAAACTAGAAAATCATCCCAAAAGCCAGCAATACATCAAAGGCAGTTTAATAGCCCTTAATACTGTCACTGCCACAGCTCCTGTACTTGCAGGGCTGGCTGATGGAACAGGCAGAGCTTCCTGCATCCATTTCACCCAAAAACTTTGCTGCTTCTTGCATGTAAATTATAGATAATGGTTGTGCTGACAAGAGGTTGCACTTGGCTGACTCCTCTATGAGGTGAAATTGGAAGAAAATACCTGGTTTAAAGAACTTTTCTCGTTCTTTCCTCATGATAAAAAGAAGAGACACAAGATGCAAGGAGATAATTGCACAGGGTCTCTTATATCTCTTGGCTGGCTACTGAGCCAGAGCCATAACTCAGAGCTTCTGGATACTAAGAGAGGAAACATTATTTGATGTAGTAGGGGCAATCCTGTGCTTATCAAATCATCTTGCTTGCCTATAAAGCTAAGCTCCAATTTATGATGCTTTATGAAGCCCCAGACTGAGCTAAGGCTATAAAAATTGGGACTTAATATTCAGGAATAAAAATGCAGAGAGCACCACTGAAGTGAGGAGCTGGGTGTTTTTTTTTTTTTTAAAGGACTTGTATCCTCCTTGCATTAAATTCAACAGAGAGTGACAATAATGGGGTGCTGTCCACCAGAGAAAACAAGACAAGCAGCACAGGTTTGGGATTCCTCAGCCACAGGAACCTGCTGCTGTGTATATTTTAAGGCAGAATGATGGGTTATATACCTGAACAATGGCTAATAAACCACTCTGCATTGTAGAGCCCTTAGTAAGTTTATTTTTATTTTAGAACATTTTCTCTCTGAGAAAGCTCAGGGAATTCTCTCAAAGCACATCTGCCCACCAGACCCTTTTTTTTTAATTCCAGTGACCAAAGTCCCGGAAAGGAATTGAACATTTCCATGCAGCTATTTGGAGAGCAGCCCTTTCATTTAGTCACCTGAGGAAAAGGAGGAGATTCCTTTTTTAAGGCCTTGAAAAAGGAAAATAAGAGAGGTGGGAATTTTTCTAATCCATCCCTGCACTCTCCAGAGCCACCACTGTATCTGACACGCTTTTCCACCACCTTCCCTCACTGATCTCTTATTAAAATCATTAGGAGAAAACACCCCTCTACTTAAATTGCATATTTAAGTTCTTGGTGGAGCACAGCACAGAGATACCTGTGTGATTTAAATATCTATTGAACCAAACATTTAAGCACTTACATAAAATACACTCCAAAGGTGTTCCCAGGACTTAACAGCTGCTGGAATCCTTGCTGTGCAGAGATGAGGTTATTTACATGCCTGATGCTAAGTGCACAACTGATATTAAACTTCTAAATCCAAGTTGAAAATCCTCTGGAAAAAAAAAATAAAATTAACCAAGATAGCAATTATCCCAGGATTGGTTAGAACTTGATTTTCACTTGGAGATTTGGGGATCTAATTAAAAAGCAGGACTGATGTGCTCAGCTCTGTCCTGCTGGTTGCCCAAGGGATCCCTTGTTTGAACAGTCCAGCCTTGATCATTAAAGGGATGTTCTAATGACAGGTGTGGGCACCACACAGGCCTGAGGAATCAAATGACTCCAAGCTCTGCAACACCTGAAGTCACTTTTCATATGATTTAAAGCGAGAAAAATATGCAGTCTCTTCAAATGTCTTAAGGATATGCATGGATAACCTCTCTAGGAGCAGCCTGTGCCAGGAAGAAGTTGCTCCCCCAGCTGCTCATTAAAACCCTCTTGCTGGAGGTTCTGAACAGATCTGTTGGCAAAGCAGTTCAAATGAGCATTTTAATTCTCTTCAGGCAGGAAAAAAAAACAGATATAAAAAAATAAATTACTGGGACCAGTAATTCAAACAGTTTAAACCAGCCTGGCTGAGAGGAATTACTGGATCAGCTGAGGGAGGGTGGCACTGGCTCATCCCTCTGGATGGTGCCTCACTTGGCACACAGACCGTGTTCCCATTCCTGTCTCACATGAGTCAGTCATTTGTGGACTTAAACAAAAGTATTTGCTGCAACAGAGGTCCAGAAATGCTCAGTGCATTATTTTAAATATTTTCCCTCATTGATTAATATGGATTTCTGATTTTTATCCCCCCGAATTATGGATTTCTGCAGTTTCTGAATTGCACATGACTCAGAGGACACAGCCCAGGGCTCAGGAAACAGGATCCTTTAGATCCAGCATCACTCCCATGACTCCTCCTGTGATCCCAGCAAAACTGAAGAGATTCCTTGAACATCAGGAATCTGCAAACCAAATTACCAGGCAGCACTCCAGGGTACAAAACCTGCCTGGCACTGCCATTCCCTGGCCCTGCCACTCGAATTCCTTTGCATCAGGTTGGAATTTCCCCTGTGGATGCAGGACTGTGCATGGCAAGAAGTGTTTGGGGTCTGAGGTTATTTGTGACTAACACAGGGTGTTGTGCAGGCATCCCAAGTGTATTTTAGGTAAGATTTTGACTTCCTACATTTTAAAATTCATGATACAGCTTTGTAGTCAGCACTTCCAATCCAGAATTTTCTTCACACTCTTTCCATTTACTTCCCTGGATCTGACAGCACTGGGAGAAAAAAAATAAAAATCCAATGCTGAGGCAGAAAAGCAAGTCACTAAAACACCATCTAAAACAGGAGGCTTGAACTCATTGAAACTCTATTATATGCTTGAGTAACTCCTGGAACAATAGAAAGCTGTGTGATTATGCAGGCAGGCAGAAATGTGCCAGGCAGATGTTGTCCTTCCTGCCACTCCTTGGAGCCTCAGCATGGGCTGGTCACCACCATCCCCACAACTGTCCTTTGGTCGTGGGCTCGGGTGAGAAACTGATAATGATGTGTCTGTAAATCAGGTACTGCTGCTTGTTGATGTTACCTGTATGATCTCCATTCATCTCAGCTGCCTGTAACAAAAATAAATATTTTTCTGTTACTTTTTCAGAGAAACACTTTAAAATAGGGATTTTTAAGAACAACTGGGGGTTTTTTTTTGCTTTAAAATCCTAATCTGGGGGAGGTCTGACTAATCATTTCTAAGCACTTGATGATGGGGAATTCTTACAAGTTTAGTATGGGTGAAGGGAAAACCATTTCTCTAAATCCCCCCAAAATTCATATGAATATTGTGGAAGAGTTTACAACTGTTATAATTCATTATATATTTAATTCAAATATTTGCACCTGCAAGTCAACAGATCCCTGGTAAATTCACCTGGACATGGAAGTGCAAATGGAAAAAGTCTACCAAATAGGTTTTCAAATTCTCTTTTATCTTCTGTTACTCCGTAGAAAGAGGGACTGATGGTCACACCAACAACATCACCCCTGGAGTAAAAAAGCCATATGGGAACCCTGAGCATGGCAGAGCTCCTGTGGCACCTTGATGTGCCTGCAACTCCCCAGGAAAAACCCAGGAATGAGCCAAGAGCAAAGCTGGGCACAGACTGTGCACAAGCTCTTCCCTCGTGTTGTTCAGACACAGCTCACGTTGTTCTTCTCTTGGGTAGAAAACTCTGCTTAGGGAGAGGGTCCTGGTGTGGGTTTGGCTTTATTCTCACAGGTTTTATTTCAGATAAGGGATGAAATGCAAGTGCTGATCAGCATGAGGTGCATAAACACAGGTATCACCCAGTTCCACAAACACCCGCTCGACAAAGCAGGAAAGCCCTGCCTTCATTCAGGTAGTCCATCATCTCACAAACCCAAAGAGTTTATAGAAAAGATTGTCAAAGAGCCCATCATTTTGCAGTTAGTATAATTAATAAGGTGTGCACAAAATCCAGGAGTGTTTTAACACATGTTTGCAGCTGAATTGTTATGTTACAATAAAAGAGAGCCACATGGTAACAGAACACCAGGGACACGAGCTGAGGCAACTGTTCAACAGCAGTGGGGAAATCAGAGGGGAAACATCAAGTTTTCTTTTAAAATCAGTTTGGTTTTCAAGAGCTGTGACTTTTATTCAGTCGATTTTGTGAAAGAGCTTCTGTTTATAAAAATTATTGGGTAGTGTTGGCTGTCAGGAAATATAAACAGGCAATTAGTGCAATAAGTAGAATGATGGAATGAACTCCTCTGGCAGCCTCCTGTCTGGAGCCAAGCAAGGTCCCAGTCCCATGAAAAATCAGGAATGTGTTTAAGTCCACAAGATGATCCTGAGAGTCTACTGGGATTGCTCACACATTAAAGTGTGAGTGGTTTGTAAAAGCTCAGACCTCTCTTGGGGAAGCTGCACTGAAGGGACAATCAGTGACTGTGTTGTGATGTGGCACCACCTGAAAGCCTTGTCAAAGAGACTCCTGGAAGTGTTGAAAATGCTCTGCACACAGTTTAGATTAAGTTTAAAGGGTATGTTCTGTTTGGTGGCCTTGGAAGGACTGTTCCCTTCTCTGTCTCCCTGTTCCTCACCCGAGTTCTACACCGTGTTTCCCTGCTGAGTCTCAGGGGTGGAAACAACTGGTTCTGCCAGGAAATAATAATGACTTTTGGCCTTTGCAGTGAAGGGGAGTTCACAGGCTGTGGAAGTAGATGAAGGACAGAAGAGCCTTCACCAGAGAAATGGGATTAAGTGCACAGTGTCACCCAGTTACCTTCATTTCTTCCACTCTACAAAAATCAATGGACCTAATTTCCTGCACGGAAGCCTGACCATCAGTGTGTTCTGAAAGTGCTCTTCTTGTCTTTGCTCCAGGCCTGCACATTGTCTCCTTCAACCCTTAAAGTTACTCTCATGGACCCAAAGAAGCAAAAAAACACCCCCAAACCCCTAAAATTACCTCCTTCTGTGATGCTTTAAAGTGTTTTTGGAATTATCTTGAGGATGTGTGTTGGTCCTGCCCAGTCATGGCACTCTGGACACTTCTCCCAAGGTTGTTCCCAAAGGACACTTCTCCTGAACTTGATCACAGAAACAGGGCTCACACATGAGGGATGATGAAACAGATTTCTGGATGGATTATTTTGAGAATTCCTAAGGAATTCTAACAGCAGGAAAACGTTCTGGAGGAATCTCCTCACCAGCTGCTATAAAAGTGGGCAAAATTGATCCACAGAGGAATAAACGATGTCAAGGACATCCTTTCTTTCCCCCTCTCCAAACAGTGCACACAGGCAGATCTTCTCCCAGCACAAGCCCTGCAGAGCCAGGGCAGTTATTCCTGGTGTCTCCCTGTGGGACAATGTAGGGTCTGAGTTTACTGGAGTTTTATTGGAGTTGAAGGGCAGCGCTGACAGATGTGACAATGGCAACAGACTCCTTGCTTCAGTGGCTTCTTACTAACCCAAAGCACTGAAGAACCACCTGCCCCAGCCTATTTGATCAGGCAGCTGGACCCCCTAGGGAGGTGAATCCAGGAGCACGACTCAGAAGATGGGCTGACTGTGCCAACACACTCCTTCCCATTCCTCTGTGTTTTGTACATCCTCCAAGTCAACCCAAACAGGTTCATCCCAATTCTAATTGGAGCCTTTGTGTTAAATACAAAAGTCCTTCTACCCTGCACTTAAAAAGGCTGCAAGTCAGGCAGTGAGGCACAACACAAACTCTGCTCATCCCTAATCCATAGCCCATGGACAGAAAGCATGGACAGTGGCAAATGAAACAGGCAATTAGTCCCCCTCTAGCAGGGAGCAGCTCACACTGTAACATCATGCCAGCCGTGATTAAGAGTGATACAGCACATCATCATTGTCAACACTATTCAGCCAATGTAAACCTTAGTTAGAAATGTACTTGTCAGAGAAAAATGCTCCTTTGATTTCTATTACACTTTCCCCAGTAATTGCTGTCATCAGTGGCAGGTTATTATTACAGTTGAATAGAGTTTCAGTAATTACTTTTGCACAGATTCTAACAGCTTTTAGATTGAATGATATTCTGACAGTTTGAATACTCTTGACAACAATTACCTTTTTCCTGGTTAACACTGATTCAGGAAAATTAAAAATTAAATCTGTTCAGAGGAAACACTTATGTATGGCACTAGTAAGTGGGCTGATACAAAAATGTGTAAATTGCAGAATGACTTAGAATAAAAAGTTCTTTTGCTCTTCCTCTTGTGCTTTTTAAAAAATCAGCACTTAGGGTACATGCAGTTCATGCTGGTTAGATTATCAGTAAATGATGTGAAATGATTTAAAGCACTTCTAAATCCACTTCCTACTGATCAGCTTGAAATGAAGAAAACACTATTATGGAGCAAGGCTTGTTGCTCCCACCCTAATTTTTGTCTTTGGTAACAGTCAGATAATGGCTTTTGGCTTTCAAACCATTATTGTTAATCTCACGTCACCAGATTATTTAAAAAACAACAACAAACAAGCAAACTGTTTTATAGTGCTTGCCTAGAAAAAACCCTCAGCACGTTTGTTATTCCTGAAAAATTTATCTAATATTGCAGGGGCCATAACTCAAATGGCTTGATGAAAAAAAAAAGGAGTTTCATGCACAGAGCTCTCCAATTTAATTTCCCTCTCTGATAGGATAACTGGCCTTGTTGGAGAAGGGAGATGCAGTGGATGGGATGCACCTTGTTTTGAAGAAGCTTTCTGATGCTGTTTCACATGATCTTCTTATAAGAAAACTAAGAAAATATGGTCTAGAACTGGATAAAATAAGGTGGAGGGAACAATTGGCTGAAAAACTCCTCTCAAGGAGTAACTATCAATGGCTCACTGTCAAACCAGGAGGAAATTTCAGGTGAGATTCCTCAGGGATCTGTCCTTCCTCCTGCTCTGTTCAATATTTTCATAATGACTCAGTTAAGGGGAAAAGAGATTACATTTATAAAATTTGCAATGTTGAGGAGCTGGGGTGGTGGGAACCCTTGGGACGTCTGGATCAAAATCCAAAAAGATATTAACACTTTGGAGTGATGGTCTGAAATTAAGATGAAATTCAATAAAGCCAAATGTAAAGTGTTGCACTTAGAGAGGAGAAATCAGATGCAAATGGGGAACTGCCAGTAAAGGAGCTCTATGACAGTTGCAAAGTTACAGTGCCCTACGAGCTCTGTATCAAACAAAGGAGTCAAACTGCTCAGAAAAGGTAATTTCAGGGATTTGTTAAGAGGAGACCACTGTGCTAATTACCCTGCCCTCGTTAGGATGGGGCTCAGCTGGAATTTTGTGTCCTGGCTTGAGGTTGTGTTTTTAGAAAGGTGGAAAGAAACTGGAAAGGGTTAAAGAATGTCAACTGAGAACAACAGGAATGGTCAGGTCAAGACCCATGGAAATAAGACCTTGGAATGGTTTGGGTTGGAAGGACCTTAAAACTCATCCAGTCCCAGCCCCTGCCCTGGGCAGGGTCACCTCCCACTGTCCCAGGCTGCTCCAACCTGGCCTTGGACACTCCCAGGGATGGGGCAGCCACAGCTTCTCTGGGCACCCTCCCAGGGAGGAATCCCTTCCCAATATCCCACCTAAATCCCCTCTCCTTCAGCTTAAAGCCATTTCCCCCTGCACTGCCCTGTGTTTGGAGTCTGTTGCAAAGCTGTGATTGAGCCTTTAGTTTCTGACACTACTCCCAACTCTGATCCACTTGTGTATTAAAATATCATCGTCTTTTTCTTCCTGCACATTGGAATTATAGATATAGTTTATTGTTCCACTTTCCATGGAGCCTTCTCTTTTTATTAGCATTGTACAATCTGTACAAAAGCAAAATTTAGTCCTTTCAGGGAGCTGAAAGGAAGCAATCGTTTACATGACAAATCCAACATTATCATATGTAAACCTCATTTACTATGTAATGTCTTCCTGTTTCCAGTCCATTAATTGAATGAAACCTATTTTCACATCCTGGTAGGCAGCAGAATTCTCCAACGAACAGAAACGGTGCTTTTAGGAGGAAAAAAAGGGAAAAAAAAGGTAATGCTAGAAAATATTTCACATCCTGACTGGACCAAAACTATAGGGGTTTCTGAAAAATAAATTATTTTCAGGAGGCTTTTCCAAAATTCAAATAATGAGGGTTTACTCAAGCCAAAGTTGTGCAAACAAAAACTTCCTGGGAAAGTACCACTTTTTAACTTTCTTTGTGTGATAAAATGACACCTGTAACACCCAACCACACTCCTGTAAATATGTGGAGATAAACTCAACCACGGAGTGTCCAAGTTCCAGCTTAATTTATGCTACACAGCACTTTGGAGAGTCAAGACTGATGGTTGTAATTGAAAGAGCTTGAAATTATTTGGTTGTATTTCCTCACATGAAAATCCATGGCCCTGAAAAAGCAATGGCAATAAAGCTCCTCACAGGTTCCAGATGTGTTGCTTTAGAAAAATAACTATTTTTTAGAGTTCTGTTTAGGCCCAAATCAAGAAAAAAAAAAAGACTAAAAAAAACCCCAACTGGAAGAGGACTCACTAAAAAAAACCCTCATGCTCTGTGTTTGCATTGATGAAAAGCAAGAAAACACTGATGACATTTTCTCTGGCACAAAATCAAGCAGCATCACAGACACACTCTCACAGGAACCCAGAGAAACTGAGAAGGAATGAAATGATGAACAACCTTCAAGGTCTTTCTCTCTCCCCACAAGAGAAACCCTTGGGCTGGATCCTGGGATTTCAGAGCCCAGAGTGGAGTGTGGACACCCCAAGGGTTTCAGGCTCTGGTGCCACATCTTCCTCTGCACAACACAGACAAGCCAAGCAAAACTGATATCAAAATGAGAAAAATTGGCAATTTCAAATTGCCAACTCCATTCCTTTTCTTTTTGACCTCAATCCAAAGCCTCTCTAAGCCAAAGAAAAGAGCTCACAATTAGTGAATGTGACCAGTTAATGGGTCTGTTCTGAACAAGCTTTTAAATAAAACAATAAGCAAGCCTGGGAAAAAACCGACTTACTGGGCTATCTGAGGCCAACTTCTTTTAAGCACAAGTCACATTATTTTAAAATAAATTCCTTTTAGCAATTGTTCCATCAGGACTCTGTCATTCCAGAGGGAATGGACCCAAATCCTCTTGTTGCCAAATAACTTAATCTTGGTGCATCTGAACTATATTTTCTTCAAATAAAACTAATTCACAATACAAGTGGGTTTGTTGTTTTACTGAACAAAATTGTTCTCTGAAACTTCAAAAGCAAATTACATCTAGGAAAAAAAGCTAAAAAAATCCCCAACATTTAGTTGCAAAGCTTTTTTCCAAAATCCACAGAGCCATAACAGAATTGAACAGCTTGGTATGACAATCAAAGTGCTGCTGAGTGGAAGGAGAAGAGCAATAGACAACTCCAACATATTTCTGAATAACCAGGTTGCCAAACAATGGAAACACAAAAAACTAAAATATTCTTTAAAAAGTAGCTCCCCCTCTTGCCATCTCCTAGTCCTACCAGGATTCAAATTGTGGTTGCAATCCAACACCAAAAGTATTTTCAGTACCATTCCTACCAAACACAATTCCAAGCTGAGGGACGGGGAGCATCCTTAGCTAAGCCCTACTGTCCTCCCAAACCCCAAGAAAGGACCAGTACAGCCCAGTGGCCCCACCCTCACGTGGCTGTGCCCAGCAGCCAATTCCCTCTCTTCATTCCCACAGCTGACTGCAGGCACACCAAGGACTCTCCCAGATGTTTTCCATGCCCTTGAGTTTGCATTTGTAACCCTCTAACCTGCAGCAGGAGGAAGCAGAGCCCTAACAACCCAAACCATCCGGGGTCCCCTCGTTGTGCAATCAGCCCTTTGCCCATGGTTTGAGGGAAGGCTCTGAGTGTGCTGATGGTTTTGTTTTACCATCCAATGTGCCAGGAGTGTCTGATGAGCAGTTTTCCATCCCTATTCAAGCATCTTTGTTAGGAGTAAGTCTTTGCTCTTTTAGATCCTGATCCAAAGCCTTTCAAGGCAATTGAAAGGTCTCCCATTGATGGGAAGGAGGGTGAGCCCTTGCTAATTGTTCCTTTCTCATTAGAGTGAAAACAAGTTCTTCAGCTTCCATTGGGAACTCATGAAGTTCAGTCCCTTGCTATATTGGATATATTTTAAGGAGGCTGATGAGGAGAGGAGGGGAAGGGCAGGACAAAGCCCATATGTTATCTGGCCCACAGTGACACACCACAGGGCTTGGATTTTACCATCCAGAAAGGCTCCAAATTCTCAAAGTCCACCAAAATCCACCAAATTACATCTAGGTCATAGTGTTCTGCATTTAAAGTGCTCACTGCTCACCTGCACACCCGAGCTCAGGGAGCCACTCCAATGCTCCCCAGTTGCTGCTCAAGGGGAACAATTTCTCCTCAGGAAACCAATTTTTGAGCTTGCTGTTCTCCCAGATCCAGGTGTCTTCTCTAAGGAAAAGGTGTGCATGGAGAAAAGTGGGAGATCATGAAAGGTTGGGGTTATTTCAGTGCCAAAAAAAGATACTGAGAAACCACGAGATGCTGCTTCAAGACCAAGACATGTGGCTGGTGAACTGAAACAACAAATTCTGCTGGAAATCAAAAGTTAAGCACACATGTGTTAGTGATAATGGAACTTTATCATTTCCTTAAAAGAAAAAACCCTCATAATGAGTGTAGTTTTTTACAAAGCTGAGTATATCACACACCCAAACCTGAGAGGAGCTGCATGGAGGGGTAACTACGACTACAGGCTGATTTTAAAGCTAATGCCTTTGCTCTGTGAAGGAGATGAACAGGCTGGAATGGACTTGGTTTTCATTTTATATGTTAAAAAAAGCCTCTGCCAACACGATGATACAAATAAATATAAGTCTATGCAAGGGGTGGAAGCAGCAGTAGCATGTGGCTGATGCTGTGGGAAGCCAGGAGATGTCCTCAGTTTGTGTGTTTGAAAGCAGAAAACTGCTCTGGACAAAACCTCCCTCCCATCAATATTGCTGTTTTGGCAGAAAGAAGAGAATTTGTAAAGAGAGGGATATAAAAAATACAATATAACCTGGGAAAAAATCTCTTTAAAAAACTGTCTTCTTACAATGAAATCATTTTTCTTCCCTCCACAAAGAGGGATTTCACCCCGGAGTTGTTTCTAAAAGACAGTAAAACATAACAGATGAATGTTGCCTTGCACAAGGAACACACACATGCATTTAAATCACTTATATTTTACTTTTTTATGATGCAATTGCGAATTGTGTTATTTTGCATTTGTAATTAGAGGTTGAAACAGATGGCAGAGATGGTTTAAAGTGATGTAGTGGAGGAGGCAGCTCTGTGGCTCAGGTCTCCTGCCCCACTGAGTGCTGAGCATGGGAACCCCACCAGGAGGTGACCAAACCCCAAAGTGTTTCCTGCACATCAAAGCACCCTGGAAAGTCCCCAAGTGGACTTCCCAGAAAGTCAAGAAGAATTGGTGAAAAGCCATATTTCCCCCCCCAAAAAAGCCCTCTGCCAGTGTTCTCACCACTATGCTCTGATTTTGGGGTGTGTGATGGAAGTGTTTGACCCCTTGACCAACCCAGTGTTTTGGCACAGCTTCCAGAGGGGCTACAGACAAAAGCTGGGCCAAGAATTCCTCTGGAAAACCCACAAAGGAGCAGCAGCCCAGTGACCATGGGAGCAAACGAGCATGGAACACCAGCCTCGGGGTTAGTGGGTGACTTTTCCAGCTCTTCTTCATCAGGGAACAAAGAAATGTGTGGGTACAAGGAGCCCCATCAGACCCTTCCCAATCTGACTACGAGACAACCACTTTATCCCACAAATATTCCAGCCTGAGTAGGGTGGGGGTGATTTCCCTGGAGCTGGGACACCTCAAGGGGTTGCTCCTCAAGGCAGGCAGACCTTACACCAAAAAAAGGCCTTTGGAGTTTGAGTTCTCCTCATATTGTAACTGGATTGCACCCCAGAGAGTCTCCCCCTGAGCAGGGATGTCTCCCAAGGTTTGGGATTCCTCACTTGAAATTAAGGAAGAGAGACCCCTAACCCACAACCCATCCTTGGTAAGTGACTGATGGAATGCTGCCTCACCATGAATAAAATCAGTATTCACTATTAATTATTACAAATTTGTAGAGGTACTTCCATTAGACATAAACCACTCTCCAAGTCTGAACTCCATCAAGTTCCTGATTGGCCATTTTCTACCAAAAATGGAGCAAACCTTTTAAACACCCTCCCAAGAATAGACACCACTGACTTTTTAAGCTCTGACAGGGTGTTAATAAAGCAGCTCCAAAGTGGCCTTTAGAGCTACAACCTTCAGGGATCCAGCCAAGGATCCACTCACCCACAAAAACCCAAATCCATGAGCCCCAAATCAGTTTTTAAATCACTACAGAGCTCTATATGGGCATGGAAGAGTCAGCTGGTATTACATGGTTTATATTTATTATTAGAAATATTCATTAAAACAGCTTTTATGATAACTACTACTATTATCTACACTATGAGGCTGTTACAAGAATGATTTTAATATTTTTTCAATTTCACTTTTTTTCTTCCCAGCAGTGCAATATTTGCTGAATGCCCAGATTAAAAAGGCAACTCTAGCTGCTGTTTTATCACTTAGTTTAGTTTCTTCATATCTTTTTCTGAATACAAAAAGCATCTGAAGTAAACAGATTGTAAAATCTTTCTATAAATAATATCTGTTTACTATCTTTGGGGATGGGGATGGACAAAGGAATGGAACCAGAATGCCATAAGAACAAATTTTCTTTGGGGAATTCGTTCACATCTGTTCCTCCATCACAACAGGAGGAAGAGAAATTATAAAAAAAAAAAGAAAAAAAAAGAAAGGAAATGTAACTTTCAAAAGGAAAAATGGCTCCCTCTGATCTTCAGCTGAAGGTTCTGATGAGTTTTCATTCTGCCTGCCCTGATTAGCCCAGTGTTAATAAAGAGCTGATGGAGAAGGAAAGGCTCATCCTGAAAGTTAATTCCTTTCTGGAAAGGAGATAGGTGGGTTTCTGAAAACGGGTATATCTGGAAAATACATTTGATTTTTTATTGCCACATTTTAATGCACCCCTTTCAACTGTGTGCAGCACTTAGAAAAGAACTTCTAGTCATGAAATGTGCTCATATTTTAATTTAATTTCTTTAAATTTTAACAAATTAACCCATTGTTGATGTGCTATCATTGTTAATCACCAAGTTATGTCTCAAATAAAAGAACCCCTCCTTCCCCCTTTATGTCTGGCCCTGACCTCTCTGCCTTGGGGAACAAAGGGATAAATATTACTATGAATATAAATAAATTAAAAAAAAGAAATAAATTCAGAACAATAATGAATAAATAAAACTAAAAAAATATAAATATAGATAAAAACCACCCAGAAATTATATAAGGTTTTTTGCACTACAATTGTATCAACTTCTCTGATTTTTCTATTTCTGATTTTTTTTTTTAAATGGCAAATGGTCACCTAATTCTGGGATGCAGAAAAACACCCTCTATTACACAAATTAATCAATGGCAAATCTGATCTGCTTGAACTTCCAGAGCTTCAGTGCCCACAACCAGAAGGCCTGGCAAGTCCTGGATTCCTTCAAGAACTATTTATTTCAGATTTACAAGGCTGATGAAGGTTTTAGTGTTACAGATTCCTGTTTTTCTTGGAGCAACATCTTTAAAGATGTGCAAAGAGGGATTTCTCAGCACTAGGCAGGAACGAGTCCCAGCTGATTTGCCACTTTGGAGTACAGAGATTGTTTTCTAATTCAAGCAAACATTTAAGAAACAAAACCCAAAACAACCAAAAAAAAGGATGTGAGAAAATCCTCATTAGGAAAACACCAAAAATCTCAGTAGGAATATTCAAACCAACTTGATTTTGTTGTTGTGCTTTTAGATCTTGGGGCAGGAATGATGTAGATTTTTAAAAAAAATATAAAGAGAAATATAGAAGCAATGAAAAAATGAGTTTTTAAGGGGTTTGGGATAAGTTTGGACTAACCCCCCAGTCCAAGGCCCTCTAAGACCATATTCCCAAGGCTGAAGTTGTTACTGGGTCTCAAATTGCTGTGTGTTCTTTTTCTTTTTTGAGAGATTAATTTGGGCCCAGTAGGCCATGAAAATACACATTATCCTCATTTATAGCAAGAGATCTTTAGAGCAGCTCTATTTCCATAGTAGATGGACATATTCACAGAAACATTTGGGAGGTGGATGCAGAGCTCAGATTTCTCTGGTTTGCTGATAGAAGTGCTGGGCATAGAAAATTATCAGTGGAGATAATGGACATTTGGCTTCACCTTTTGCATACTGATCACTCTCTGAGTTGCAAATCCTTCACCATGTGGAAGTGAACATAATCTGAGTAACTTGATTTCAAACTTGCACGTTTGAAGCCATATGTTCACTGATATCTGGGCATAAATCTACTGGAATTTACTGTCCTGCACTGCAGATCAATAATCCCTGCAGGATTTCACAAGTGCTGAATGTATATTATGTTTGAGAGCTTTGAAGACACATATTTTCAGATATAATTATTTACATACAGGGTCCAAGACCAGGAGATAACCTTAAGCTTTGGTACCATTAACACTTGCAAATAATCATCACTCTCACTCTCACACTCCATAATCTGCTGACATATGTCTACATTTTCTATGTGTTTATGTAGTACTTTATATGGAAATGTTTCATTACTGCCCCCAGCAACACGTGGCATTTCTTCAAGAACATTTCAGCACCTTTTAACATGGTTTCTTCAAACATCTTTCTAATTGTGAGGATTTCATTCCACAAATGTTATCACTGCTCAAGCAGATCAATTTTCTTAACTGCTTAATATGCATGCTCCAGGCATCTCTACAAAATGCAAAATATACAGTATGGAATTAATAGAAATAAACTCCTACCAGGCTCTTATAGTTCAGATTTAAGGCAGCAGGGTTGGAGATAACTCCACTTTAACTCTTCTTATTGTGGCAACACGTCATCTAAAATTTTTGTTTGGAATACAAGGCATTTTTTCCCAATTAACTGCTATCATAACTCTCTTTGTAAACCAAATGATGATATTCTTAGTTACCAACACAATGACTGCTGGTGCACAGTGTTTGCAGTGGAACTTTCTGTCCCAATCCTGCATTTTCTGAACATCAGTTGATTGTGCTCGTATTTTTTTCAAGTTTCTGCCTGACCAAGGACCTTCTAAAGCTGCAAAAATTGGGTGGAGAGACCTCCAGGCAAGTAAAGATGCAGAGAAAAATGTAACATCTCACAACTCCAAAGGCTCCTGAGCCAGCTCGACGTGGTCATGATTAGAGAGGTTTGGACCAAACTGCCACTGATGGGTTTATGTTGCATTCACATAACACTTCAGCCTTCTAAAATAAGGGGTCTGAAGCTCTCCAGGATGAAGGGCTTCCAGGCCCGACTTCTCCCTGTCAAACACTAAGCCTAGACTAAATTTATAGAACTAAAAGTAGGTGAGACCAATCCAAGGTTTCTGTGTTTTTTTTGGTTGGTGACATTGTGAAGCTCAGGAAATGGGCCCTTCCAGCCTCTGTTCACCACCCACACAGGTCTAAATAGTCTGGGTTGATGTCAGGGAGACAACATTAAACTAAATGATTAATTAAAGCACAGGCTTTAATGCAGACACCAGCACTGCCCTCACCCTCGTTACACAGAGGTTCATTTCTGCTGATGCTCATGTGGGTGAGGTCATGATTAGTCTAATTACATAAGGAATTGTGAGAAGTAAAAGTACAAGAGCACAGAAGACCCCAGAGCTTGTCCATCCCAAACCTTTCCACTGCTCTGCCCCCTCTTGCTCTGGATACATTCACCCTCAAACTACCTGGAAATCTCCTCTTTGAGTAAGGAAACAGAACATGATGATCCTTCTGGTAGGAACACGCTGGTCTCTTCACTAAGGTCCATGGAATTCCTTTTTTGAGGCTGGAAGGAATGTGATTTCCCTGCTGGCAGGTTTGGTACAGATGCTGTTGGAGGGATGAGTCATTGTTTCCTTCCTATATATCATCTGAGTCCCTATAACTGTCTCTCATGGAAATGTTAATTGTATCCAACAGAATGACTTTAAATGAATACTCTGTCAATAACACTGTTATTAATGTTCCTTGATAGGCATGGTTGGAATATTTTGTAAGATTACTCTAATATTTCCTCCAGAATCTGCTTCGTGTGTGGTGTTATTGCATCTCCTTTGGATCAAAACCTGCTTGTAAAAGCCTTGGGTGGCTTTTTCTTTTTTATTCTCCTCCCAAGAATTCCTGTATCACTAACTTTTGATAGGAGCTATATTCCTACATGCACAGTAGTAACCCTCATTTATCTGGCCCACAAGCTGAAGCTTAGCTGTTAAATTTATATTTTCTGACTGCTCAGCAGCGTGTTTTATTGCCTTCCCCTGGTGCAGCTGGTACTGCAAGAGCTGATGGTATTAAGGGGTGACAGTGTTAGGCTTGCTTTAGTCATCTGAATATTTTGATTCATGCCAACACTCCCCTGTCTCTCTGAACGACCATGACATGAATCATTTGGCAGCAATTCCTCAGCGTTGGCCGCTCACCTGCCTGAGACAAAGGGAGGCACAGAGAGGAGCCCATGTGTTTGACTGGAAAACCAGACACAACAGCTTTTCCTGGTGCCCCGTGTGAATCCCTGATTGAATCCACAGGCAGAGAGGAGCTGCAGCAGTGCCAGGAGCACCTGAGCAACAGGTGCTGGGAGCTGGATTTGATGGAGCTGCTTTTCTGGCAAAACCTGGGTTTAAAGCACCCCCAACCCACTTGGTTTGAAAAGAGCAAATAACTGATCCAAAAGCTAAAAGCCTCTGGGATTTTTTTTTTTTCTCATCTCTCTTTTTCTTTTCCCCTGCTGTTCCTTCAGATTTAGTCCTTTTGTCTCTTCTCCTTCAGACATCTGTCCTCTGCCTGGGCTGCTGTTCTGAGCAGGGAAAGGACAGATATCCCACCTCAGGTACAGCCCACTTTGATAGCTCACAATGAGACACCAAAGCTCAAATAAACACAGAGCTGGAGGGGGAAAAAAAAAAGAAAAAAGGAGAAAAAAAGTTAAATCCCTCCTTGAAAACCTGTTTTGTGTTTTCTTCTTTCTTAAAGTTATTTTTAAGTGTTTAAACCAGACCAATTATAGTCAGAAACTACTTCACTTAATCCATTCCTTTATCTCCTGGGAAAAATCACCAAAGCAATTCTCAAAATGTTTAAATCCCACAGTGTGCATAAAAGCAGCAAGTAAATCTGCTCCTTCCCAGGCAAACCTTAAGGATTTCACTGACATCTTTAATTAAAGTAGCAAATAGGTCGGTGTCTCTTGTATTCTGACCAACACACTGTCAACAAGGAGGGAAAAAAAACTCAAAAGGAGGATTTGTACTGAAAAATAGCACCAGAAACATTTGTATAATCATGATCATGGACTGGAACAGGAATGCAATCAGGAATTATTAAACATTATCAACGACTTCCTGGCAACATATTGCTGGGAGAACACTCCTGTAACTCCAGGAGAGTTAGTTATGAAATAATTAAGCCCAAAAATTGGAAATAGAACAAAAAAAAAAGCGAACTCAGAAAGCATGAAGCCGTGCAAAAGAAAAGTGTGTTTATCTCTGTGAATTTATAGGGGTGGCTTTAATTCCAAAAGGAGAATTGTGCAGTTGTTATTAGATCAGTAATAAGCACAGATGGCTGCAAAGGAACTGTTCTCCAACCCATCCTGCCATCTCTACCCTGCAGCACTCGGGAAGGAGAGCGAAACACAAGAGCAGGGAGCAGCAGAGCTGGGAATTTAATGGTTTTAAGCTTAGAAGACTAAATCTACATCCTCATATGTTATTCATTATCAGGAACATTACTGGCATATTCACCCAACACAGATTTGAACACATGATTGTGTAAGCTCATTTCAGAAGTTATACCCAACGCCACCGGGCAACTCGTCGCAATCTTGTGCGGATCTCATCCCCTCACACCTTGTTTTGCTTTTCCTGCCTGAGAAAACTGATGTTCCAAGGGATGAAAAGGTTGCACAAAAAAAGGAGGATCCAAAAATCCTGCTCTCAGCTCTGTGGAGGAAGGATTTATGATGCTCAACTAGCAAAGATAGCAATTAGCTGGAATACTCAAGAGCAGAGAGCTTGACAATCTGATGAGTTATTCTTTTGAACTGGGGCAGCAACTCATGCATAAATTTCCTTGTAAACAATTATTACAGAAATGCACTGTAAACACAATTAATCATCTCAAGGTGTTATCTCTAGGTATTTTCCCCACAGATTATGTGCCACTTGCTCAATAAATCAAATTTCAACATAAAGACATCAATAGCTGGTATTATTAATATTCCCATTCAACCAAACCTGGTTGGGTAGGAGCTAACAAGCTTTGATTGCATTTTGAAAACACAGAAAGTATTACTGCAAATAGAAAAAAGATGTGGATTGTGAAACTTTGAATGGAAATAGGATTAAAGAGGAGACATATGAATCAGAACATTGGCTCAGATAAAATACGAGGACTTTGTAATTTAAAATGCTTTTTCACTGATATGAATTGGAAATAGTACAGTACATCTTGTTAATAGGAATATTAAGTTTTACATCATCTTAGATAGGTTCTTCTTACAAAACAGTATTTACAAGAGCCTTGCAATAATAGGCTGCCTAATGTTTCCATAAGATTCCTTCTCATGATATATCCCAAACACATTTTCAGCCATTGTTCATAATTATCAGCTGGGGATTTGAGTAGTCAGCAAAAGGAACAAAAGCATCTCCCTCTGTTTCATCTCTCCCAGCCCACAGTGCATTAAACCTCCACTCCAGATCTGTTTGAAAACCACCCCTTCAGAAGCCAAGCTCTGAGATCCCCTTGGAGATCATCACGTGGACTTTGGCAGGAGTTGAGAGGAAAAACTGGTTCAGAGGAGTGGGGCAACCAAAGCCCAGGGAGAGGAGATGGGGAGATGGGGAAAGAAAAGAGGAGTGGTTGGAGCAGAGAAGAGGGGAGGAGGAACACAGGAGGCCAGAGAGGACCAAGGAGCTTTGATATAGTTTGCAACGTGGGGAAGATAGAAGAGGAACAAAAAAAGACCCTGGAGGGGTTTCACAAGAAGTGTCCACAGGGATTTGTCTCCAGGAGAGGGGACAGGAGCAGCACAGAGGAGCTACCAAAGGGGTTTGAAAGGCAGAGGGAAGAGAAAGCAGTTTCTGCTTTGCTATTCCTACTCATCTTCCAGCCAACATAATTACAACGTGTTTACCTGGGCTCGTGCAGCCGGTGACACCGACACGTCAGCTGAGAAAAACAGGTGACACTGAGGGAAGGACACTTGTCCTTCGTGGTGTCCATGGATTGGGACGAGCTCTGGACCAAACCCTGTGGGAAGGCCACGGGAGATACTGGAAGGCAGATCCTCTAAGAGAAAAGACCAGAGTTCATGGCCTTGACCTTGTGTTCACGTGTCGGACCAAAGACGCTGAGGGAAGAGGGGAAGCAGGATTTGCACCTCCTGAAGCTCCAAAGTTGATGGTCCTTTGTTGGCCCCCAAAAAGCAGATCCACTACAGAGTGGGAGAGTCAGGACACTGAGGAATTGAGGGAGTTGATTTTCCAGATACTTCTCAGGGACTAAGACAATACAGACTTTCCTCAGATCTCCACTTACTTGGAATCAAGACCCCAGGAGACGAATACAGATGTTTCAAACCGTCCTCATACCAGTCTGCTTTATTTCTTAGAGTTCAGTCCTATAATTGGATGGTATCCTGCACATAAGAGGGGTCAGTCTTCAAGATTTTAAGAAGTTTGGTCACTTTTCCTCTTCAAGAAGCCGACTGCTTTATGACCCTGATGCAAAGTATCCATTTTCTATTCCCTTCCTGAGCAGGATGGTGGAAACTGGCCAACAGACAAATCACACTAAAATATTGACCTCATGGTCCCAGAGATTTTTAAACTGACACTATTCAACAAGGGTAGGAATAATGAATGTATTTCGTGTGCAGAGATTTGTTGATTGATATAGGCAGCAAAATAGCGCTGCTCAATAATTATTTCGAAGATCAGGAAGTCACCTTGGTTTATTATTTCTGGGGTGGTGCCAATTTTTGTTGCTGGCCACTCCTGGTGTCCTGCACAGCCCTTAAGATAATTTGGCTTCTGCAAAACTGTCTCTTGCAACTGCAAGTGAAAATCAATTAAAAGCTGAAGCACATCTGTGCATGCACAGAAAAAGGACCTGTTTGGAGACATTTGTCCCTTTGTGTCAGTGATAGTCCTTACACAGCAAACCTGAGCTCACCCCATGCTGGTGAATGTGAGGGAGGCAGCTGAGAGCCCATAAAACACGAACAAAGGGGAGCAAAATACACTTGACAAGCCACCTCAATTCACCTTAATAAGTTCTCACTCTCTGGCATTGCTGACGTGCTGCACACCCTCAGCACGGAGCAGTTGAGATGAGTTTTCTGCTTATCAATGGCTTCTTTTTCTTTCCGTGTCTGGCAAATTTCTAATAGTGGCTGATTTCCTGTATGCAGATCCCATTTATGGTTTGTAGCAGTGTATTATGAGGAATTTACACTATCAATGAACATTGCTGAAGGGCCTCATTAACTTGTGCAGGCGGTGAATTTGTATTTTTCAAAATGCCACTCTTCCTCTAAAGAAATCTCGCTGACAGTGGCAGTCAAGTACTTGACTGGTTAATAAGGCAGCTCAAAGGAAACAGCTTCACTTCACTGTGAGTTTTTGTCCTTGTTTCATTTCTCCTCCATTCTCGACAGGTTTGGAGGATGTGCAAAGAGAATATATTTCGGTTTTTAATCTCCCAGTCCTGCTGACTACGATGATATAAACAAAAGCAGAAACAGAGAAAATTATAGAGATACACTTAAAACAGACCCAGGAAGAAAAAAACCTGGGCTTCTGGCTGAGATTTCACTCTGTACTTGGCATAATGAGGAAGTTTCTTCAAATCCTGCTGAATCCCAGCTCCGTTTTCCGATGCCTGCAAAGTGAACAAGATAATCATGCCCATAATGCGAGGCCTAAAAACCTGAAGGCATCAGCACCCAGCCCTCCAGACAGACTGCAACCTGCAAACAGTTCAAAAGAGAGCTTGTCAGACTGGCTGCGACATATGGAGCTCCAACGAGAGTATTTCCAGATATAGGAAATACCAGGCATTCTGTAAACAGAGTCCTTGGGAGGAGTTTTTTTGCAGAGATATTTTTACGCCGGGTAAGTCGCCGGGATGTGTTGGCGGGATCTGCTCTCGGTTACCACCTGGGTGTTTCTCAGCAGAACGTGGTTTAACAGGCAGCCTCACAATAACAAGGTTTTTTATCCCATGCTGTGTCTTCCAATACCCCCTAAAAGCTTTGTGGAACCTGCAGAGGCTCCGTGGAAATCGCGTTCCGGGAGTTTGACAATATTTAGGTGTTGGAGATCTTGGAGCGTAGGTAGAGGTTGATGAAGGGCGTTGCATGAGGGGTGTCTGAGGCTGATGAATTAGGAAGAATTTTGGGCAATAAGCTTGGCTAGAACAGTCCAGGGAGAAGTTTTTACAATGAGAGGGGTAAAACACTGGCACAGGTTGCCTGGAGAGGTGGTGGAACCAAATCCTTGGAATCACTCAAGGTCGGGTTGGATGAGGCTCGAAGCAGCTCGATCTGGTTGAAGGTGTCCCTGCCCGTGGAAAGGAGTTGACTTTTAAAGGCCCTTTGGAAGGTTCCTATCAATCCAAACCATTCTCTGGTTGATTCCCTGATCCCTCCAGCAGGCTCACAGTGGCTCAAGAGCCACCATCCTGCCCATCCTGCCCATCCTGCCATGGGCTGTGCTGGGGTGGCAAGAGGAGGACGGAAATGGGATACACCAAATATTTTATCTATGGCTGGAAGGGCTGCACTGGGTCAAAAAGACGTGCAGGAATGAGGGCTGACACTGCAGAAGAGACGTGCTCAGTGTTGCCTGTGCCATATGGGCAGCAGGAACCACAAACTGTGAGGTCAAGCCTGGGAAAAGGCAGCAACAGGCAAGACAAAAAATGCATTTTCATCCAGCCTTATAACCCAAATCTTTACACAGACTTAGTATTTTCCCTCTTTCTCCTTAAACATACATGAACACATATATAACAAATATGTCTCTCCACATACACACATTCCCATATAGATGGAGGTGAAATAAATCTGTAAAACACGAGAAATGACATCCACAAAGGTACATTTTTAGTAACGTAGAAGAGAAATGATTGACAGAACAAAGCATATGGAAACGAAGAAGAATCTAACCCACATTTAGATCTAAGAAAAAAATATTTGCCTGAAGGGAAAATATTAATTAGTTTGTCTACATGCAAGATAAAAGTCTGGAAGACATATCCATCAAAAGGCAGCAGAATAAACAGCAAAATGGAAATTATTTGTAAATTGACAGTAAACTTGGCAAACATTGAGGGGGTAAACAAGTTATTTGGCATGCAAAGCACTCAGAAATCACAGCCTCTGTCAGGAGGCATCTGTGCATATATTCACTTATTTGACAGAAATTAACATTTTGCAGAAATCTTTGTTGCATGCTAAAGATTTCTTCACCCTCCTTAATTATTTTAATTGCTGCTTCAAAAATGTTCCATATAAACATGAAAAAAGACATTAAAATCCACCAAGTCCAGTTCCATGTTATCAATAACACACAGTTACTCTGCACAGGAGTTTAACACAAAGCACAGGAGGCACAAAATATTGACATAAAAGAGCCACATTTGAGTTTTCCTCATTGAAATTTTTGAAACACACGAAGACATTCCCAGTGTCCTTTCAGGATTGTGAAAGGCTTTAAAGACAAAACACTGTTTCCCAAACAATTCATCCAACTGCTTCGAGGCCTGGGGTTGTGGAGGTTCTTGTTCTCCCATTGTTTTGGGAAAACTAACTTGTGCTGGCTGTGTGTGCCCATAATACAGGTGCATACCACTCTAATATAGGCCTTTTTTTTCCAGAATATTCCAACTTAATCCACACTTCAGATATTCCCCTTGCAGGCAGGGAGATGTAGCCTCCCACCCACATCATCCACCCCCTCCAGCAGCCCAACCACCAGCTGGATTTTTGGGGAAAAGATGGTTGATCTGAAGGTGTCAAACTCAGGAAAGTCCTGGCACTACCCTTAGGTCAACAGGGCCACAGGAGACGACGGGTTGCACCAAGAAAACATCAAAAGAAAGAAAAAAAATCTTTGAGTCGAGGTTGTCCTACAGGAATGGGGACTTGGCATGAGCCCCACCTGCATCTTGCAACAGGAACAGTCACTGCTGTGGGTGCACAGGCTTTGCCACAGGTCTTTTGGTGGCAGGACAAGGAGCTTTAGCTTGTTTTATACCCCAAAAACTCGTGCTGGTTCCCCAAATTACACCAGATTTCCTGTGTATAGCAGTGGCACTACGCTGTTATTGTAGCCATGGGTTTATGCAAGAAGTTACACGACAAATTCAATGTAAAAAGTGGTTTTTCAAATAGAATCTGAATATTCTCTGCAAAATGTGGACTCACATATTGCAGCTGACCCTCCCCAAGAGCCAATTCACAACTGACCCTCTCCAAGGGTAAATTCCTGTAGTTCAAGCAGCTATTTGATAACAGATGAAGATATACACACAATTTCTCTTGTTTCTCTGTATCACACAGGAGCCATAACATAAATCCACAAGCAGTCTGTAAAACTGAAGAGGTCCAAAGAAAAATCATTGCTAGATAACAACAGCTGCCTCTCCAAGCACTGGCTCCTTCTCCCAGTGTTGCTGATTTTTCTGTGGCCACATCAGCCCAGTTTGATTAAAACAATAAAAGCAGGAAGGATTCATTCAACCAGATCCAAACACTGAAGGAAATCTCGTGTGAGCCCAGATTAAAACCCAACAAAAAAATAAAAAGCCTAAACTTAGCCAAATCTGAGACAGTTTATTCCTTTTCATTAAATGAAAAGCAAGTCAAATACTCCACTTCCTCCAGCAATCCATTTCCAGGTCATCTTCCAAAGCCAAAATGTCTTGTTTCCTGCATGATTTTTACTTATTGTAACATCAAAATAATTGGAGTAGTTGTTGGGCTGAGTGCCTGTGATCTGAGTCATTCACAGCTACACCAGGGCTGTGGTTTCTGGAGCTGAAACACTACCAAAACCTTGGAAAGCTCCCCAAAAACGTCTGCTTTTCATAGCTATTTGTGATATTTGGAAAGGCAGCATTTTTAGGAAAAAATCCAGAAATGCAGCATAACAAAATAAAATCAACGGGAGATGAAGAACAAGCCAAAAAATATTTGTCTGTAAATACTGAGGGGGAACGAGTTTCTGCAGAGCCCCTGGTTTTTGTGCAGCCAATTTCTGCAGGTTCAGTGACTTTGACAGGCAGGAATTCCTAGTGGTGCTTCCTGAAGGAGTTCTGCAGGCATTTTTGGGAGCTCCAGACATGGACCTGAGCATGGGCTGTATGACATTCCTTACAGCTCTTGGAAAGTGCAGTGGCAGCAAACACTTGCTGTTCTTTGCTCCAAAGCCATGTCGAGTGTTAATCCAACCATTGCTGCTTTCAGAACAAAACCACACCATTTTCTTACCTTCAGACAGAAACTTGGATTACAGATTTGAGATACTCCTGCTGGGTCCATGGCAAACCCAACTCCATATTTCTGCTGGGAGATGAGCAAAGCAGGAGCAATCCCCTAGGGGGATTTCCTGAAACAAAATACTATTTGTTAAGTTTTCACGAGCCAAACCCAGTCCGTCAAATGCAGCTTCCCAAACAAGCCATGGCCTCAGTTATCCCAAATTCCAGGTTCCCAGCAGCCTGGTACCATCCATGAAGGCTCCTGCTCAGCTGAAGGATCATCCTTAGTCTTACAGGATTAGGTCTCTTTTTAACTATTTATAATTAGATCATCTGCTGAGCCCCAGCATTCCCCAAACAAACATTTGTCTTCCCAGGAGGTGCATTAGGACCTTCTGCACTCACTGGGCCTGGTTGTCTTCTGCTGCTGCTGAGGTTCCACAGCATCACCACAAAGCACAGCCCAGATGTGTCACCAGGCTTAGGAAATTTCTTTAATAATAAGTTTAAATGCATATTTATAATGAAAGTTCATTGTGCATTTAGAAGCAAACGGATTTAAAGTGTTCTCCAGACTTTCCTGTGTGTACTTAGGAAAGATTGTGGAGGAAATCTGAATAGGTAAATAAATAGATGGATGAATAAATGAATGAATGAATGAATGTGAGAATATATTTTACCCTGCAGTTTTGGCCTGGCCTCCTGGCTGTCACCTGGCTCTGTGCTTCTCCCTGGGGACACCCCTTCTCTGCCAGTTTGCAATTTGTTGACTGCAAACACCCAATTCCCACCATATCAGAGGAAAAGATGAACATTTATTAACTTATGCAAGACAAGTTACCACTTTTTTGGGAAAACCAGAGCTGACAGCTCCATGTCCCAGATGTTTAGGAAGTGTAAAGCATCATTTTAATCCCAGTTCCTACATAAATTGAACTCAGATGGGTCTTCCCATCAGATAATTAAATCCACTCTTTCCAAACTTTTATTTAAAATAAGTTATAGTTGTGCTGTTCTTTCTGTGATCTAAAGACAGAGAACTGAGTTTAGCAAGGAGTGGTTCTGACTTTTCCAAGCTGGAGCAGCCTGGGTGGAAGGAGACTCTTGGGAATAATAAGGGCTTCTAAATGTCACCTGTCCCTGGTCATGTTTAAACCTTGGCTGGTTTACAAGGCCAGCCCAAGTTGTAAAGAACATCCACCTCTAAGGGGCTCCTGTATATAAAATATATATATATAAAATCCCTGAATGCTCTCAAATCTATAATGGCTTAGAACAGATTATGGTTTTCTCTTCCCTAGCAAAAATATCTTGAATTCATAAGGGAAATATTTCTATTAGTGTTTATCCTTTAAACACAGGGAAGGAAAATATTTGGAGAGAAAAATCTCTTGAAGACACCCCAGTTCTTTTGTATCTTTAGTTTTCAGGCCGTCACTCACATTGTTTCTCCTCAGTCAGCTCAACTGCCTAATTCTATTTAATCCTTTTCTTTTTATATGTAAAATGATACAGTTTAATGCTGCACAGTTTAATATCTGTGAAGTTTTATCTTTATTTGTTTGGGAAATTTGAGTCAGATCCTCACCTACTGTAATTTCCCCAGAACAAACAAATGAGAAAGGCCAGTCCATTTTCATGCAAATCCAACCAGCTGTTTAGCTCGGGCTGCCCTTGCCTTCTGATGTGAGGATCTGCATAAAAACCAAAGTGCAGATATGAGAAAATAGAAAAGGCTGACAATAACATGCAAATCGAAATCACTCATTGGAAAACTGGGGACTCATTGTCATCAAAAGAATTAGGTGGCAGAGCAAAACAAAAGAGCCCCACTGATAAAAGTAACTACGGCACCATGGCTTGAAAATCTCCAGATTTCTTCTGCCACAAAGAAAATTGAAATTAAACACCTCTCCAGACTGTCTGCTTTTAATCTTTTCCTTCGGAGCTGCTTCCTGACATCTTCTCTGTTAACTTTTTATCAAAGGTCATTTGTAATCATATTTCAGAGATAAAATAAAAATTGCGTTTATTTCTGAAGTTTTAATCAAGTGCCCAGAAAAAAACCAACACTAAAATAAGCAGCTGAACACTAAGTGAGATAGTCCAGGCACACTAAAATATTTAGAGAAAATATTAGTGACCTCTTATATTTTCCAGTCTAGAGCTGAATTTTTGGGTGTGATTTTGCTGTCATTTAGATTTATAGTTAAATCTGATGATGAATTTTGGGCGGTTTTTTGGCCACAAAAAATATCAGCAAATCCCTGAGTCCAGTGATGGTGATGGAGGGTCTCCTAAAAGGATAAGAAATGTCATTTTATTATTTGTTATGTAGGAAAATATCCCCCTCTTTAGGAAGTGGAGAGAGAACTCCAGAGCTTTTTTAGAGGAATTTCCTGAAAATCTTCAACAAAATATTCAACTTGGTTTAAAATTTTCTTACTAAACTTGATCCTCCCTCACAAAAAAAAAAAAGATGTATTGCCCTTGAAACATGTTTTTATTCCAGAGGAACAAAAGGAGTTTCCCAAATACTCCAAAATATTTTCCTAACTAGGCCACCTTGGGTAAAGAAACTCAAGGATTTTTCTCTGAAGTTGAACAGGAAATTAATCTAGTTTTCACTTTTCTTTGTGTTGATGTTTGCATTGATAGGGTTGGGGTTTTAAATATAATATTAAGAATTTTTTTGTAGAAAGAGAACTAAAAATAAGAAATTTTTTAAAAGTGGAAAAATCAGAAAATACCAGTTTTCAAGGATGCTGCTAAACCACCCTTAAACCAACTTGATTTTGGCCCACACACTGGTTGTTCTGCTCCACTCTGGACTCACTCCCCAATTAACTGGGATTAGAACCACTTTCCCACCGTGGTGCACGAGCTCCTTCTGCACTTTCCCATTTTCCTGTGCTCTCCCTGCCCTGGTGCCTTGGGTTGCAGCATTTCAGTTCATGCTGGCAAATCCTTCTCCTAAAAACTGGGCTACAAGGCTGCTCCTACCACCATTGGGGAGCTCAGTAGCTGCAAATGCTGCAGCTAAAGGTCCCTCTGCAACTTTAATTTGGCCCTTGCCTGTCTTCACCATGATGGGCTTGTTAATTACTTGCTTTTTATTTTTCCAGGGAAACCCAGGCTCATAAGTGCATAGGAATGACTGTGCATGGAAATAAATCAGGATTTTTATTTTGCTGCTGTCTGCAGTTGGGGAATACACAGTAAATTATGGAATCCCAGGATGGTTTGGCTGGGAAGGGACCTTAAATCTCATCGAGTTCCACCTGCCCTGGGCAGGGACACCTCCCACTGTCCCAGGGATCCCACCCTGGCCTTGGACACTCCCAGGGATGGGGCAGCCACAGCTCCTCTGGGCACCCTGTGCCAGGGCCTGCCCACCCTCCCAGCCAAGGGTTCCTTTCTTTGCATGAGCTGAATGAAGGCAGAAGGAGAAAAGCCAATTTATTGGAGCTTTGGATATAACTTTCATCTCATTGAATGACTCTGAACATGCAAAACAGAGACACCTCCCTGAAACAGGGAGATACTTCTCTATCACTGTTCCCTCATCACCAAGGATGAGTTAACTCTCAAAAGCCCTGATGGGAAAGTCAGAGGAAAACCCACAAGGAAAAATCCAAAGTTTGGATGATGTTTGGGAAAAAAGAGATGATGAGTATGAGAAGACCACACTCACTGAAAGAGAAGGAGGAGATATTCCACAGAATCAGGGAATTATTAAGGTCAGAAGAGACCTTTTAGACCCTCAAGTCCAACTCCATGGTCACCATTAAATCATGTCCTCAGGTGCCACATGCACATGTTCTCTGAACACTTCCAGGGATGGGGACTCCACGCTGCCCTAGGAAGCCTCTTCCAACGATTTCATTAGGGGGAAATTTTTCCTAGTATCCAACTTAAACCTCCTTGGTGCAAACTGTGGCTGTTTCCTCTTGTCCTGTGACTTGTCAGCTGAGAGAAGGGACCAACCCCCAATTCACTACAACCTCGCTCAGGTATTTGTTGAGAGCAATAAGATTTCCCCAAACCTCCTTTTCTCCAGGCTGAACAACCCCACAAGACATTTGAGTGCACAACACATAACAAAAGTCATACAAATATATAAAAATACGGATTTTCTTACTTTTCAGTGCCTAATTTCCCTACCTTTGTATTTTATTCTCCTCCATACGCCATTTCCCAACCAACCAACAGGCCAAGACTGACAAGAATTCAGCCTGCAGGACCTTCCTTCACTTCAGCAGCAGAACTGGGACCTCTAGACTTGTTCTGGCACCTCCTGTGCCCGAGCTCAGCACGTCCTTTGTGACACTGAACAGCTTCTCCTGCATCACCCTTCACTACAGACACAGAAACCCCACAACTTCCCAGCCTTTGCACAGACACTCAGAGAAATTAATGCTCAGTTTGGTGGGGTTTGTGCTGGCCCTGAATCAGCAAGAGATGGACCCAGACACACACGCTCTGCTCAGAGGGGGTTTGGAACTGCCAGGAGACGGATCAGCCTCGGTGCAGATGGACTCAGCAAGTGCAAACAGATTTTTAACATGCATATAAACTGGGGCACAGGAGGGCTTTTTGACAAGAACATTAAAAAAACCCGTCAAAGTAACGAACTACCTGCTCCAAAGCCTGGAGGAACTGGAGCTGCTCAGGAAAATTAGTGTAATTTTGAAGACTGTGAAAGAACACGCTTTCCCACAATCTCTTAAAAAAAAAGAAAGAAAAAAGAAAAAAAAAAGAAAAAATCTTACTCATTTTAGCAAAAGCTTCTAAAAAACTGCTTAACTCACAGCTGGCACAGAAAATATCCCCTGCAACATTTGAAGTCTGCCAAAACTCCAGGCAGATTCCAGCAGGGAGTTAAAACACGGAGCCTGTCACCACTGCAGAGGAGATGCTTCAGGAGCAGGGAGATAAGAGCAACTAAATTTATGAAGGTGAATTGTTCTCAGCCTTGGTGACTGTGGGGTGTCTCTGGTCAAGTAATTTTGATAGGACAGTGAAGACCTGGATCCTCCTGGCTCAGGGCTGGAAATCACCCTGCTGGGTGTTACCCCAGAGGTGGTGGAAAGGGCTGATTACGGTGCACAAGGAAGCAAAGCCCTCGGGCAGGAGATGAACTGGCTCAGAGAACAAGGAGCCCAGGGAAGCAAAGCCTCTGTGCCCCAGCAGTGGAGTGAGAGGCAGGGAAAGGGCTCCTGCAAAGGTGTGGGGAGGAAGGGAGAAAAGATTTAAAAAACATACAACTCTGGAATGGTTTGGGTTGGAAGGGACACTGAAGACACCTCCCACTGTCCCAGGTGGCTCCAACCTGCCCTTGGACACTCCCAGGGATGGGGCAGCCACAGCTTCTCTGGGAATTCCATCCCAGCCCCTGCCCACCCTCCCAGCCAGGAATCCCTTCCCAAGATCCCATCTCTCCTGCCCTCTGGCAGTGGGAAGCCATTCCCTGTGTCCTGTCCCTCCAGCCCTTGTCCCCAGTCCCTCTCCAGCTCTCCTGGAGCCCCTTCAGGCTCTGCAAGGGGCTCCAAGCTCTCCCTGGATTTGGGGTTGGGATTGCCCTGACCCGGGTGCAGCCCCTTGAACTTGGCCTTGTTGAGCTTCATGAGGGTGGCTTGGCTTGGCTTTGAGAGGTTCCAGTGGAGGGAAGGATGTCCCATCCTTCCTGAAGATCCTGCAGGACCATCTCATACTGAGCAACCTCCACCTCCTCGTCTCTGGTTTGTGGACTCCCAGTTCTTTCAGAACTGACATGCAAATGAGTAATTTTTCCATATTAAGAGCAAATATCACTTTACTTGAGTACAATCATTACTGAAACCTCTTGCCTAAAGCAGGATTTCAGGAATCATGACTCAAGCCTCAGGAAATAATGAAATTATTTCCAAACTCAGGAGATTTAAAAAAAAAAAAAAAAAATGTAGGAGGGTCTCTTTTTTTTTTGGCTTCTGGTTTATTAAACTCAAGGTAACTTGAAACCAGTGGACAAGCAAACTCACTTTTCCTTTTTTTAACAGAAAACAGGAATTCCCAGCCCACTGTTGGAGCTCAGCAGAGAGGGTTTTAAATAGCTGGTGTGGGTGGGAGCAACGTCACAAAACCTGGCCCCTGCACACAGTGCAAAACAATTCTCATGCCTATGTTTGCATTTATCCAAACCATGCCAGGCACCCAAAATCACTCCAATTAGCCCCAAAATCACTTGTGACACACACTGGTGTCACAGGAGCATCTCGAGGGCTCCAGCAAACAGGATTTCCAAAGCAGCAAGAGGCTGCACAAATGCTCAGCCCTGAAAAGAAGTCAGGCAGCAATAAGTCCATTTTTTGTGTTGTTTAGCACAACATGAAAGTTTGGTGTCAGTTTTTATCCTCCAGATGTGTGTCATCCACAGCAGCCCTTGGTGTTGTACCATTTTCCTAGAAAAAAAAAAAATACCCAGCTCCTATTTTGAACTTTTTAATCTTTCCCTATGTGCCAGAAAGTAGAATAACTAAAGCTTATCTATTTATGCCTGTGCCTAAATCTTCAATGCATATATAAATTTAAATCTCATTACACTCTAACACACTGCTTTAAAAACACATTTTAAGAGCCTGCTACACATTTTTATCAAATGGAGGGACTTAATTTTTATTTTTCTCCCACATAAAGCCAGCAAAATCCTGCATGTTAATACTTCAAGAAAATAAACTTGTGTAAAGATTTGCCCAGCCAAAGTAGAGTATAATTTAAATTTAAATCCCTCTGAAACCCAAAGCACTGTGTTTATAATATGAGAACAGCGGGCAGTCATGCCCTTGACTGGAGGGCATGTCATCCAGTCCTCTCCTTCTCTGCACAACCATCAGCCTGGCAGTAGTGACAGATGAACAGCTTACCATTAATTTCTCCTCTTTCATGCCTTCAATCCAAATGGTGCATATTCTCCACAGGGAGGCATCAAGGTCTTTGCCTTTATTTCTCTTGCATACTCACACTGACTTATAAATCAAGTGCAGATAAGAAGAGAGGGCAAATATCAATCTTTTTTTTTAGTTTTTTTTTTTTTTTTCCTGGCCAGTGCCCACTGGCACAAAACTGAGCTTTGACTGAAAGGTTCTTCAAATCTTTCTGTGATTCACAGGCAAGGGAGGGCTCCATGAGGACAAAACAACAAAGGAAATTTGAGACAGAGGGGTTGTATCTCTTGGCTTAGAAATTAGAAGCTTCCTCTCCACGAGGTTTAAATATAGGGTAGGAAAAAAAAATTAAAAATAAAATAAAAGTGTATTTAAGTTGTTATTTTTGGGAAAAAAATATCTTTGTGGAATATATAACCAGGCAGTTGCTGGAGCAGCTCTAATGACGTTGTGCTTTCCCCACCAGGCTGAATTTTGGGAGGGCACTGAAGCAATCCAAGCCTTCAAACACACTGGCTTTTGCTTTTGCTTTGTGGCATTAATAATGAGGTTTTGTCTCACTGAAAAAAAACCCCACAAGAAATCTTATTTCCATTTAAAATACAAAGAGCCACATCTCCATCCCATGCAAACCATGAGCAGCTCTGCTGATTGACAGGCAGTGGAAAATTGTCCCACAATGTTTTTTCAGTAAAGTGGAGAGAAGTTTAGTGGTTTATTAAGTGTATTTTCCTTGAAGCTGCTACTGCATCTCTCCAAATTCGAAGAAAAATATTTTTTATATGTTTTTTTAAACAAAGTCTCACAGACTTATCTTCATTTGCTGTGATTCGGGGGTTGATTAGAGATTTAGATACTATTCTGTAACCAACCCAAGGAGGGGATGTGGATCTTCCCCCTCTTGCTCCGTTTATTTTCTTTTTGTGCATTACTAGAATTTACTATTCAGCTGCACCAAATTGATCTTGCATTTAAAACATATATTAAATCATTGGTGTGAGTGATGCAACATTATTACATGTCAGGAAAAAAATCTATATTATGATAGTTGTTGACAAATGATAATATTATTTTCCAGCTAAGCATGAGGTGTTAATGCTGCTAAATGGCTGCAAATGTTGACGTTAAAGGCTGCCTGCTGGCCATTTCCAGGTGACATATCTGGGGATTTGGGGCTATTTCATTTTCCAGCCTTTTTTAAGGCTTCAGGCCCCATCCATAAATTACAGCTGATGACAAAAGTGGAAGCTAACAGTGGCAAAATTAGGCCCACAGGCAAAATAATTATATATACAGCCTTTAGCAGTGAGGGAGAAAGCCATCAATCAGCCCCCAATTATTCACTAGTTAATCAGCTCTGCCCTTCCTTTATTGAAGGGTTACAGTGTAATTAAGTTGGCAGCATCCTTTTAATTCATCAAACATACAACACATGGCGGTGTTTGCTGCAATCAGGGGACAGCACCTTTGTGTGCCTGACCCTGCTCTGCTGGAGGAGAGGGGGAAACTTCAGAGCTCCCAGACTGTGGGAGAGCAGAGGAGGGTGGGCAGGAATTTCCCACCATCCCACGCCGGGATGAGCTCGTGGCTGCACCCGCTCCCCAAACCCCGCAGTTGATGGGATGGTTCCCAGGTCACCCAGGGCAGGTGGTTCTAGATCGTGGCATTTATGGATTTAACACCCTCTTCCCAGCAATCCCTGTCTGATAATCCGATCCAAACATCCCTCTGGGGTCATGGATCAATGGGGGACCTCAACAGACAGACCGACCCTTTCCAGGCCAGCAAAGCAATAGCCAATGGATTCATCACTCCACGAAATATTTTTGTAGAAATTGAGTTTCTGGAAACAATACAAGCGGTTATTTGTGGGTTTGTATCCTCTCTCAAATTAATGACTTTGGATTTTTATGTTATACAGCACTTTTGGTGGCTTCTTGCCAGTCAGGAAGTCTTTGGATATTGATTTTTAGCTCATCAGTAATGGAAATGACTGAAGATATTGCACTTTTCTAACTGTGCTGAATTTTAACCTGTGGATGCCCTCAATGGCTCTGGCTTTTCCTTGTGTATAAACCCCAGTAATGCCATTTATTGCTCGTGTCATTTTCTTCCTGTGTTTACCTGGCCATAAATCTGCTTTCCTGCCACATATACTTCCTGCTCACGGCCTCCTTAGAGATGTTGAATGTCCTAAGTGTCCTTCCTACCTTGCAGAACAGACAGAATTATTTATTCATAAACAAGCTCCGTGTTTCTAACCTGCTTGTAATAATGAAGGTTTATACAATCCCTGGCTCTGCTGCATGATGTGGGCAAACAAACCCAAACCCCTCAACATCTGAATGCTCTGGGAATATCAATGCTCAGGAGCGTTGGATTTTGGACAAAAATCAGTACTCCTCTCAAAGTGTAAGAGCATTGTCCTGCTGGACACTTTTTAATGGTTATTTTACCTTGTTCCATCTGGTTGAAGACACTGGGAAGTTTCTCAATAATACCAAAATACCTCACCTTGAAGGCAGAACTGGTGATGATCTTTTGCTCTGTTTTGGTTGGTTTGGGGTGGTTTTCTTTGGAGGACAAGCACACACACAAGGATCAACCACTACCCCCAAATGTCCAGGACACCAAGAGCACAGTCTGGGGCAGATGTGGCCAAAGCATCTCCAGCAGTGATCCCACCTGGACCTGACATTGGGGAGTCTCACCAAAGACTCATGATGATGTAACAGGAATATTAAACACCATTTGTGTTATTCTCCCTTCCAGCAATTTTCCCCCCTCCCCAGGACACCCAACAATTTCCCAGTGTTCCACATTCTCCAGAGCTGGGAGCTCAGAGCAAGAGAAGAAGGACAGAAGGTGGAAACATTGGCCTTCCTGGCCAGGAATTGCCATCATCCTGTTACCAACACACGTTCCCCCAACAGCTGAGGAGCCCTAATGTTCATAAGACAATTTTTGGCCACTAAACATCCATTTGGACAACAAGCCAAACCAGCTTGCCTTGCCAGCTCCTGTGGAAGGAGATCTCTCCTTGGCTCCCAGAGATCTGGGTGCCAACCCCACTGCCATGGCCCGTTTTCCTGATAAAACTGGAAACTAAACTGAGCCACCCAAGCATCTGCCCCAACAAAGAAATTTGCATGAACTAACACTTATTTTCTGGTTAACAAACCACCGTTTTTTCGACTATTTCTTTCTCTCCTGCTTGTATCACACATCCTTTCACTACTTGGAGATTTTTTTTGGCCACGATTTGAGCTGCACGACTTAGATGCTGCATTATCTCAATGTCAAGAAGCATCATCTTCTCCTGAAGAGAACGTGGGCCATATTGCACAGCAACCTCAGGCACAACTCAGCACAGTCATGGCATAATATCATTTTCCACAATGAGATTGTATCTGCTTGTTATTGAGGGTCATTGAATTCCGTCTGGCAGGGTGATGGGATTGAATAGGTTCAAGTAATAGTTTGTGCTGATTATCAGAAAATATGTTTAAAAACTGTCACTCTGTTTATATCTCTCAGGGTTGCATTTGAATTATGCAGATAAACAGGATCAAGGGGTGGAATGCAGCAAAGTACAATTCCTGACAGAAGCTGTAGAATCAAGTTTACAACAAATTTTCTGGGGAAAAAAAAAAAAGAAAAAAGATTTTGTACATGCTGGTTCTGTTTAAAATGTAAAATACTGAGTGTACATAAAGGACATTTAGATTTCTTGGCATTAAACACGGAGTGTCAAACAATGACCAAAAAAAAAATAAAATCTTAATTATTGTCGTGAAAAGTTGCACTGAGCAAAAATAATTTTACAGGTGCATGAATTTGAATTTTTAATTCAGTATTAATTGAATTCAATATAATATTCAACCTAAAATTCAAATCATTCAAAAAATTATCAAAACCCATCAGGCCAATATGGTCATGGAAAACACTTTTTGTGGCCAAAATTTGTGTTAAAATCTGTCAAGTTCAATTTTTAATTCTACAATAAAAGAAAATCCAATCTGTGGGTAAGAATGTAAATCCCATCGTATTTTTTTCCTCACTACCTAATTTTGCCATTTTAATGTACAATTTTGAATTCATTGCATCTTGGTTAATTAAATAAATTATCCATTTAGAAAAAAAATAGGCCAATCCAATGTGTCTGCTGGAGCTGAACACAACAGTTGGTTGTGATTTTATATTTTAATTCATTTTAATAACGTTTTGGTTTAAAATACTTTCAATTGTGAATATTTTAGTCATGTTCCCATGAGTGTTTTCACTTTTTCATGGGCAAATTTTAAGTAACAAGGCAATGAACATTAAGGAAACACAAATTATGTGGAAATTTCTTCTCTTGATTCTTTAGCTTAGATTTTATATTGAGGCGTAACCAGAAGCAGCACTGGCACTACCACTGAGTTTTTAATTAAACCCCTGAATTTTGGTTAAAAACACAATTTTTCTATTGCTGGTAAGAGATATCACCCTCTTGGCTCAGCAGAATTTGGAATAGTCCTCTCCAACTGCTATTTTTAGTGATAATTGTGCTTAAAATAAAACCAAGTTATGTATTACATTGCTTAGAGAAATTTAAAAAAAAAAGTTCAGTAACCTTCAGGTTTTATATAATCAAAAGTAGACCTTATTTAGGGTACACAATCATATGGATCTTCATATTTACTTATGTAGACACCAAGTGAATTAAATTGCACTCCCTATGATAACTGTAAAACTAAATGTATTTTCCGTGGTAGATACAAAGGATAGAGAGGAATAAGAGGCTGAGATGCCTTGGAGCAATAATCACACAACTCCTTTCCCTCCTCACAAAAACACATTCCAGCTATTCATTAACAGTCTAGAAAAGAGATTATTTGGGATAGTTATGAAGAGAAAACCACTGATCAATGTGGAAATTGAATATTTGGAAGAACCTCTGAACAAGTGTGGAACAAGCACCAAAATTACTGCTCTTGCATGGACGATAAAGTGACACTAGGCTTGACTTTCTAAGCACATAACTTAAAGTAATTGAGGGAAAATAAACTTCCTCACAGAGGAATGAAGACTGGGAAAACCAGGAATGATGTGCTTTGATTGGAGCCCAAGGTGGAATGGGGTCCTCGTGGCGTGAAGACTCTTCTCCACAGCAGTTGGTTCCATGGCAAAAGTATCACCTTCGTGTCATCTCTACCAAAAACCAGCATCCAGGAAATATATTTGTAAAAGGGAAAAGCTACAAAACCTGTATGGAATGGGTGTGTCCATGGGTGTGCCCATGGCCCAACCTTACATCACACCAACCAACCCATCCCAAAGCTCCAGGATCCACATCTGGGAATGGCAGACACAGCAGAACAAGAGTTGACAGTGAGAGGAGGCAGAAAACTTTGCATTCTCTCTGCACAAACAAGCTCCAAGGGGAATATTAAGCTGAAAAACTCCATAATAAATCTCAAATGGTTGTGTGGCTCTTGAGAGAGGATTTTTCTTTGCCTTCCCCCTGCAAGAACGTGTTTCAGCCTAATGCGTTGGATCCATTTGTTTTGTGGAGTGCAGCTAATGGGATGAAGATAAAGTGACTTCCAGGCATGAAACCTTGTTAATCAAAACCAATTTGGGCCTCTTGTACACGTTGTTCTGACTTTCTGAGTTGGAAGGTCCATTTTTCACAACAACTCCAATAGAAAAATCACCATAGTTTGTGTTTCATTTTTGGGCAGCTACTCAGACTATGTCTTTATCTGGGATATCACCTACAGACAGATTTTTTTCCTCCCTAAAACAAACCCCTCTTGTCTTTAGGAAGGGCTTCTTTCTGTTTTAAAGGCTATTTCCAAGGTGGAATTATGAAAGGATTCGCTTCTGGATAGACTTTGCAGAAATGTGAGTAATTTGATTGCCTAATGGAAGCCAGGTTCACTTTCTGGGAAGAAAAAAAATGAGAAGAATCACTTAAAAATAGGTTTAAAGCAGAATGTGGAGATTTGTGGTACCTTAATCTTTGGAAGCTGGATGGTTTTAATGTGTTATCTTAAAAGACAAGGTGCCACCACAGAGGAAGGCACCAGAATGGAGGAAATGGCCAATAAGTATCTTGATCTCTTTGGAAATGGCATATTTTCCACAAATCATTAAGAATGTTTGCCACAATGAAAGACACTCAGGAGGAAAGACTGTTAATATTAAAAACAAAGCAACAGACTAAGGAAACCTTCAAATCTTTGTGAGCAGTAAATGTGAATTTACCAGGGAGGTTTAGTAGCAGCAGAAGCAGAAAGGTGTTGAAGGCAATGTCCTGCATTTTTGTAAAATGCCCCAAATAAATTCTTCTTAGAAGCCTCTTTCTTATGATTAAGAAATCCTCTTTTACCATCATAACCCGAACAAAATCTCTGCCCAGTCCACACAGCAGTGCCTGCATTTGCCTTAATTTCTCTTTGCCCTTGTTGTTAGGAAGTAGAAAGGCTGCTTTAAGCCAGGGCTGTGCAGCTTTAACACCTTTAAGCCTGCCTGGGCCCTCTTTTCTCTGCAAATTCAGACAAACCAATTGTCAGATTGTCCGTGTTCAACTTTGACATGTGTGAAGCTCTTTAGTCCCGGGGTTTAGACCTCCATCTATTTGTAGTTCCTCCATACTGGGTTAAAATCTCTGAGGAAGACCAAAGATCTGCTTGAAGAAGGAGTAAATTAAGGCAACAGAAAGTTTTGCACGGTTTCAAAGGCATTATTAAATCACCTTCTGCAGCCCACTGCCAGAAATCCAAACCTGCCCTGGGGATTTCAGACTCCAGTGAACTTGGTCAGTGCTTTGCATCCCTAACGAGTCTCACAGTCGGACCACGGGGCTTCTTTGTGGACCTTTTTTCTCCATGCACCACTCTGGTAAACACATCCCTTTTTATCCCACTTACTTTTGTTTGCATGGTCCATGTATTTCTTTATCTGTGTTTTCAAATGCTGTTAAACTCCTCTCAGGATTTCTGAAGAAAGTCTGGAACTCAGTAACTCGGTATTCCCGAGGCAACCTGCAATAACAACCAGCTCAGGATTGCACAGGATACTGGGCCAGGAAAGGGATTTCATTTCTGGTGGGCAATTGCAAACAACAAGGGAAATATTATTTTTTTTAAATTAAGATAAATACCTTAATGGTGTACTATTAAAATAATGTGCCCAGCTTACACAGACCTGAAAAAAGAGGCTCCTATCAAATTTTCCCTCTTTAGGGAAATGCTCTTGTTACAAGCACAGGAACATTAATCACACTGAGGCCTGTCTTGAAAAAAAATCCTTTATCCCCATGCATGTGGAAGCTCCTCTTCCTCACAGCCACCGACTTCCAGCTCTGCCACCTCCCAGTGGGGATGCAAGGAATGGGATGGAATCTTCCCTTCCCTCCTGAACTGCAGTAATTCAGTGTTATAGCATCTCCCAACCGCTGTGCACCGTGAATTCCACACATGGGCTGCCCCTGTTCCCACCCCTGCCAGCCCAGCACGGTGCAACTGCTTCTTAGAGCAAGAACTACAGGGTTAATAATGGGACAGAGGGAAAACGCAGGAGAGGAGAACCAAGAAGTGAATTTGTGCAAGGAGCTGGTGCTACCCAGAGAGATGGAAAGCTGTGAGATCACCCCGAGTGTGCAGCCAGGTCTGGGGGCTGGCATCCTGGGGCCAAAATGCCATGGTAGAGCCTGACAGACACCTGCCCAGCCCTCATTTAGCAGCTGGGCCTCGGGATATCAAGGAATATAAATAACCAGCCCTGAAAGGAACAGTCTCCTCTGCTCTGCAGGTCACGTTCCTCGTGTACCCTGAGTGAGGCAATGAGAAAATAATGACATGCAACATAGTTAAAAGTGAATGCCTTCGTGCTTTTGTTGTTTATCAGTTAACAAAATGCCATTATAGAGGTGCTTTATGTATTTATTGAAAGGGTAGAAACATCTATCAAGGCTCATTTCAGCTTTTGTTAACGCCACCAGACTTGGTCTCTTCTGCCATGAGCTGCAACAGGACTGTCAGCGAGACATGACTGATACAGGCAAATGATTTTGCATCATTTGAGATACACACAGAAATATAATCATAGCCAAGGTCAAACATTAGAGAAAGGTTGGGCATTTGGGGCAATGAAAGCAATGCTGTCAGATATTGAAATCTCAGCAGGAGATTCAGCTCCATTAAAACTGAATACACAATTACTTTCAGCTTCCTACTTTCCATGCATGTATAACTAGTTTGTTCATCTTGGTGCCCCCTGTGTTAGTCAGGAAAGGTAGGATTGGAATATTTTGAGGAATGGGGAGGATGCTCCTTTCACAGGAGTCTATGTAAGTGATAAATGACTTTATAATATACATGCAACTGGTGCATCACTTCAGCAATTAATCTGCCTTGAAGAACAGACCAAAGAGAAATAAGTAACTGGCTCTGCCCAGGAATCCTGGAATTCTCTGCAAGTATTTGGCTGACTTCATGTGAGTGGCCTTCCAGAAGAAGAGGAACTCTGAGCGTCCCTGCTAAGCAGGAACATGAGGAGAACCAGAACCCAAGGAGAGAAAGCAGAGAGAAAATAATGAAGATCATTTGGAAAACAAATTGCAAGTGGATATTAAAAATGGCAAAGGAGAAAGATGATGGGAAGGGCTGCCCTCAGACTGGGATTTTACAGAGAGAAACTGCTGGAGTTACTGGTGTGTTGAAATGCAGTGGCTTTGAAAGCTTCATTCATTATCCCTAAATTTACAGGTACAGGAGAAACTCCACATGCACTTGGCTACTTGTGCTACTTTCTGCCTGTTAATGAAACACTTCCAATCTCAGAGATGCTCCACCAACTTCAAACAGCAAATATTTATTAATAAAATCATCCTCTTAAGGGATGTTCCCTCCAAATCTGGGGTTTTTATCCGAGAGAGCAGCAGCTCAAGCACTTCAGACTCTGATCAGTGACAGACCAGTCAGAGAAACCTTCTGATCTTGCCTTAGAAATCAAATAATTCCTGTAATATCAGGGAAATTTAGAATTTTTATATGCCTTTTTATTTCTGACATGTCTGCACTGGACCTCAAAAAGTAACTTAATATCAAAGTTCCAAATTTTCCAGAGAAACCAAAACCTTAATAGTCTTCGATTTACATTTGCACATAATTAATGCTAAGGAATTGCATCTAAAATTGAATTATATGGTTCTAAACTTTCTTTTATTGATGGTAGCCACCAAAAAATCTTCAGTTTATCTTGTCTGTGTACTTCATACCATCATTTCCTGATCCACTTAGAGTTACAGTGCCCATGGAATATGTAATGCCAGGAACATACAGTAACTGCATTTGCTGTATGATTTTGACACGTTACCATGCAGACCTGAGGCAAATTAAGTTCTGACATTACACCCCAAATTTTTGATTCACACAGAATTTTTTAAGAAGTCAACATTATTAATAAATAATATGGATTAATATTAAATAGTTTTGTTACTTCTTGATGCTACAAGAAATAAAAATATCCATGTTGTGCCCCTCGACTCTTCCAACGTGATGAGTGATAAGGTCCATCTGTAAAGAATTGTTGGGAACATCATTTCCCATTCCCTGCTAAAGCATTTCTTCTCCACTCCAAAGACTGCAAGGCACTGAGTGAAAAAGAATAAAACTTTTAAATTTGGAATAAATGGGAAACACTCTTTCACTATTTTACAAGTTTCTACCACAATGACTCACTTATCCATTCACTCCTCAAGCCCTTCACATGCAGTTCTTCTACTCCTATGTACCTAAACTTGAGAAACAACAGAAAAGATGGTTCAAGGCTTTTGGAAGTGACTCTTTTTCTTGTTTTCCTCTGCAAACACAATCCTCCCCAGCCAACACATCCCACTTCATGTCCTTGCAGCAGAAGCTACACCAGTTGTGGGAGTGTGTTACGAAGATGTGAAGATCCTTTATACACCCAAGCACCTGGTTTGGTGATGGAGTTGGTGTAACATGAGTTGTTGTCTCTCTAATGCTCCTCCCCACCCTCTCTTGTGGTACCTCAGCAGGTCAGAACCTTTCCTGTTTCCTCAGGCTTTAAGACAAAATAAAATTAATATTATTAGCTGTCACAGCCTGTGGCTCACCACTCCTCTCACATCAGCCTGCTCCAGGGAGTGTCTCTGGGATCATGGGTCTCCAAAAATGCCCTTTCCCAGGTGGGGACCTGCATCATTCTGTGCTTGTGTGGGATCATCCTGCCTGTGGACCCTGGTATGAAGGCTGAGCTTCCCTTACACCCCACTGCCAACCCTCCCCACACCAAGCTGCTATTTCTTCTTGCAACATCTTAGTCCAAGACAAAAAACCAGCCCTGATGTACAGTTCTACCTCTTTCACGGCAAAAATATAATTCTGAGCGACATCTCTTGGAAAAACAAACCAGCTGGGCCCAGTTTGGCCCAGTGTGTCACCCACAGCAGCAGAGGAGGTACTGACACACCTTCGCCTCCCTAATTCCAGGATGCATCTCCAGCCACATCTCCTGACCCAGCCCATCCCCTTCTTTCTCTGGGAAATCTCTTGAGCCAAAATGAGACAACTCTGACAAGACTTAACTCTTCAAATCTGCTGATTTACAGCTGCCTCTCCTCTCCCCTGGGGACTGAGGTCACCCGTACATGTGTGTGCACAGACACGTGTGTGCACAGACATGGGAAGTAGCAAGATCACCCAAGGCACTGCCAAAGGAACCTTTTTCTAGCTAGAATTTTATTTCTTACTGCCCCACATGTCCGTGGTGTCTCACACATCTCCATGGGCTTTGAAGTTCCCATGCTTTCAAGGTCTCACATCTGTCACACTACCACTGCCCTGCCACAGATGAAAAGAATATAATTATGGATTGAGTGTAATCATTGATTTCTGGGCTCCAAACCACTCAAAGAAAGGTCACGAGTCCACATGGCTGCCCCTTAGGAAGAGGATTTGCATAGGGCTATTTTCTTTAGCTAAAGACACCCCCAATTAAACGTAGACTCTTCTCTTTGGGTTCTGCACCTGAGGCAACTTGAGGAGGGAGGAACAACCTCCCTGCGCCAAGTGCCTCGTTTGCTCCGAGCTGAGGCTGCTCCCAACCTGTTCCAGAGGAGCTTTTGCTCAGCAGCCCCTTTCCTTCAGGAGGCAGCATCTCCCCTTGGAGAAGAGCCACGGCAGGACGTGGGGGACGTGCATCCGAGGAGCTGCACTTTGGGGAGGTGGCAGGGAGCCAGCAGATTGTGCCTGGAGCAGGGGAGCTGCTGTCAGCCCTCCCAGCACTGAGCTCACTGCAGCTCTCCCAGCTCCGCAGTGCAGATGTAAAGACATCACCCTGCCCACAGTGTTTGGATTAGCGGTAAATCTACTAATCCAACACAATATCCAAGGGGGCATGGCTCGATCTAGGGGTTCATAAATTCACACCATTCCTTTTATTATTCCGGGCCCCAGATGGTTTCCAATGGGCACGGGCATAATGAGATCTTGGAAGACATTATTATATTCTTAGGTCAAAATTCTCAGTCCAATCTCTTTTATCAGGCTCAGAGCCTTTGTGTCCCTGAAGTGCTAATACTTTCTGCTGATTGACTATGCAGGCGTCCGTGGGAGTTCACATTATTTTTGATACAATTATTATTGACAGCAAAAAAGCTCCATCAAAAAATAAAGGGGAAAAAATCCCATTTTCTCTTACTTCTATCTGGAATATCCAGTGCCTGAGACCTTCATTATGGTTATGTTTTCATAACAAAACAGATGAGAGGGGAAAAAGAGGGCAGGATAAAAGTATTATTTTAGTAACGGGAAGACAAAGTATGAGCTTGATCATAAAGAGCACTGAGCTTTATAAATGCATCTTTGAACTGACTGAGGCTTTTTTTTTTTTATTTTAAATAAATGGTTCTTTGAACCTGGCAGTTGTAAGGAAGTGAAACAGAACAAACTTTGAAAAGTGTGCTTGTCTGAGTCTCCTTCCACCGTATCTGGCTGAGAGTACAGGTGGCCAAGCACAGAAAGTTCCTGCCAATTTCTAAAGTTACACTTTTATCCACTAAACAAGCATCCTGATCCGGGTTACCAAACAGGGCACTCAACAGGAGCCTCCAAGTGCATGTATTAAATATCACTTATTCCACAGCCTGGGCCATCCAGCCTAGTAAAGCTTGATCTAATACTGTTTCACCCTTTTCCTGTGCTCGCTGGATTTTGGGTAATGGACCTTCCCAGGAGACTGCTCTCAGAAAGTATCTTCTTGTAGAAGAGTTGATGCACATGCTTCTGTTTTAAAAAGCACATGTTCAGCACATTTCACTTTTGTGAAATGGAATATGGTTTAAGTTTGTTTCAATAAAAAAAAAAAGAGATTCTGCTGGAAGAACTTATGTCAAAGTGCAAAAGGTTTTGTACACAATGAACAGATTTTTTTTTTCTTGAGGGCCAAAGAGGAGACACTAAAATGAAATCTCTCTGCCACAAAAGCAGTTGCTGTTTTACACACAGAGAATCTACAAGGCAGCTTGTTATGAATTCTCCATCTTTGTATTTATTTTGGATTAGACTGATTTAATCTACGAGTCACATCAAGAAAGCCAGACCTCATCTTTAATGAGAAACTTAATATGTATTCACAGTAAACACTTTAAATGTCAGAGTTTAATGGACAGTATTCAAAGGCCATTATTATGGTAACTGTGCTTTTATATCAGCATGGCTGACGAGAAGTAATTCTTTTAAAGTCATTCTTCAAAAAAATCAATATAAACTTTAAATAATAACAATAAAAAATCCCTACAGTGCAGCTTAATTCAGAGGCAGGACAGTAACAAAACCCTGCATAAACAGGAGATCCAAAATCAAGCCTTGGCAATGACTATCAGGCTGAGAAAAAGTGTGAGTTGTATGATAACAGTGCCTGTACCAGTGAGCAGAATAAATTTGTTTTCAGCCTCCTTGTCCCCTGATGTCAAGTCTAAACCCACGTCAGCATCAACCTCCCTAAACTCTGCTCTTCCCTCCTCTTGTTCCTCCAAGTTCTCACCCAAAGAACATCCCCACACACGCAGAGCACAGACACAAGCACCCCCAGGATTCACTCCTTACTGCAGCGTTTTCAAGTTCTGCATAGCAAAACTTAACAGAGGAACTTTATTCTTCGTATAAAAATGCCTGGAGTCTCAACTTATTAACAGGGATCTCTTCCCTAGACTTTCCAGCACGCCTTCTCCAGTCACTTCCCTGGAGTGTGGGGGGTGTTGGGATGGAGAGCTCCACTCAGCAGGCAGAGTGCTGGCATCATTTTTCCTTGATTTTACTGATTAAAATAGTATCAAAATCTGCTTTTTTTCCCCATAACTCCTTGAGCAACCTGCTCCATCCCTTGTCCAAACACATAATAAGGGTCCTGCATTTCCACACACACTTTATGCCCATTCTGTCCCAGTCTATTTACAGATATGGTGGACACACACATTTTCACAGGAATGTTTCATAAAGATCCTTACACATTCTCCAGCATGATTGTTGTTCACTGCAACAGAAGGTGGAAAAGCTCCTGAGTGAAGATCTATCTTGATCTGAAGGAACTCTTTCCTACATCAGTCCCCAAATCAAAGGCCGTGGCATCATTACGATCATCAGAGAGAAAAAAGCCTTTTCAAGCAGCTTAATTTTTATTTGCAGCCATGGATATGTTTACCAATTTATAGATAATTTTCTTTAATTGCATTTAGAATCAATTAAAGCAGTTCATTTATATTGGAATGATGCAGCAACCAAAAGCTGCTGTTTACTCATTCCCTCCACTGAGAAACTTTCCCTTCGGCAACGGGGTTGAACTTTCAAAGGAAATGATAATAGTTACATTCATGCAAACTCAGAAACCAAAATAATTCCTTTTCAAACAGATTCAGAGAGATCAAAAACTCTGGTTTGTGTGGATTCAGCCTAACTAATTGTTATTTTATCTGAACACACAGAAAATACAGAAATGGGGAAAAAAAAAGAGAATTTCTTTATCCAAACCTCGTTACAATATGGAGTCACTTAAGGAAAATAACTCCTTGTTGGATATTTATTTTGATTTGCTGACTAATGATTGTGTGTTTGCTGTTTCACTTTGGTTACAGCTCTGCTCCTTTCTCCCCATGGTTGACAAGGGAGAAAACACTGGAGAGAACCTGCAATCGTGGCATTTCCAGAATTATCCTGGAAGGATTCTTAGAGAGCAGCAAACAGGACAAATGTTCATTGGTTCTGACTTATTTTGCTCCGTGGGATTCACCCCTCTCGGGTTGTTGCCAGCTGACAGGAGGAGGATGTGGTTCTTTGGCAATGGACGGTGACAGCAGTGGGAAAGGGAGAAACCATCCTGGTTCTCTGCTGGAGCCAACAGGGTGTGTTGTCCCCAGGAGTGGATGAGGAAATGAAGGAAGTTCCAGCCCTAAAGGTGCGTTTTGATCCCCCCCAGCCACAGAAGGGATGCCCCATTGACCATCTGCACCATTGATTATCTGTCGGGTCCCTGCTCCAGCTCCCATTTCTCAGGTAACAGCAGAAACCAGCAGGCTCCTCATCTGAAGTGTGTCAAAGAGTCAAAAACAATGGAAAATGGAAAAGGAAGGGATAACGATCCTTCCATGGGGCCCATTTTTGCCACTGTGTATTTGTGGAATCCTTCTCTTCCTACAGAACACTCAGCCAAAGACTGACAGTACTCAGAAACAGGATTGGCCACCTAAAAGTTATTTGTCTCCTTTTATCCTTTGGGAAGAGCTTTGTGGCTCCTACCCTGAAAGGAATTAAAAAAACATTGAAGGAGAAATCTGTGAAATCCACAAAAAAATGCAAAAGCAAACAAACCCATAACATTTACTGCTGCATTTTAGTATCTGGCACGAAATAAAAAGAGTGCACTTGGGGCAGAGCATGTGTAGGGATGCTAAGAAGAGGTGCAGTAGCATCTTCACTATTAAATGGCACTTTAAATAAATGCAAGCAAAATTATCCTGTTGCAATTCTCCAAAAGCAAAATTGTGTTTTTCTGATTGCCTTGACTGGGAAAAAAGTAATCCAGAAGTGATTGTCCTTCCCCTCTCCATCTTATTCTTATTCCCAGCAGAAGTCAGATGCCCTTTGGACATCTTGGAGCTGCAGGAACACGTCAGAAGCCTGAAGAGCCCTTGCACTGCCTTGTGCCTGGCTGTCCCTTCAGCCAAAAGTGGGAAAGGAGAAGTCAATCCCTTTCCTTGCTCCCCATTCCTGGACTAATTTGAATTGCAGAGGATCAGCTTCTCAATTTAATGGTGTTACAAGTATGATGAGGTAGATCCATGTCTCCCATGTCTCTCTTCTGAGGAGTGGAAATGAAAGAAACAGGAATCTGGTTTTTTATATTTGATATGTCACATCTTCTGTTTACTTTTAGATCACAGAGATTACAGGATTATCCCTCTCCAAAACTTTGAATCATCTTCTCACATGTGATATTGTTAAAATTGCTTTCTGGCCTCTTTTCAAAGGGTGGTTGCTGAATGATCTGCTCTGAATTCTAAATAAAGTGAAGCTTTAAATACCCAGTGCTCTGTGCTGGGAGCACTGAGCCTCAGAATTCTAATTCTACGTGTTTAGAAGACACAAAAGTCCTTTTAATTAGTAGGTGAGTCTATAAATCCAATGCAATTGTAACCTTTGAAAAGCTGCTGGTGTGTAAGAAGGAGTTTGCTGGATGCTCCAAACACTGAAAGCACCACAGAGACAGAAGGTGAGATAAAGGAGAGCAAGAAATTGGCTTTTTTTTTTGGTTTCTAGGATTAATTGTTCCGTGGCACAAGGAATGGATGGAAACTTGTCAACCCAAACACTGAGGTCATGCAAACCTGACTGATGCACCTTGAAGAAAAAATGCACAATACCCAAAAGGAAAGCACTGGAAATCAGGTTTTCCAATAAAGCAGATGAACAAAACGATTGATAATTGAAATCAATTTGAATCTGGATTTGCTCACGAGAATTCCCATTCTGTCCGTGGCACTGGACATGGGTGAACAACAGCAAGGACTTTTTGGGCTGGTTGGGTTTTGTTTGTATGTTGGTTGGTTTCTGGGGTTTTTTCCTAAGATTCCAGCAGAGATGATTGGCATCTTCCTTAAAACCCCAGTATTTTTTGTCATGATTTCACATTTCGGTTGTTCTTGCTCTAGTCCCAAACTGCTCAAGCAAGGAAAGAAGCTCAAAAACATTTTTCAGCCTGAATCACTAAAAAGAATTCAACTCTATTCAGCAAAACCTGAAGTTCTGAGATGCTCTAATTTAAAGCTCTTCCCTTTCTCAGCTAGAGCACCAGGACACAGCTGTGGCAGAGTCCCTGTCCCAGGACTTTGCCAGGGGCACTGAGAAACCTTTAGGAATTTTCCTCTGGCCAAATGTGTTCCATAAACCTCAGGCTGCCTTGTCTTCAAAGCAACCTGCATCCCCAATATTAAAGTAAATTCTGATTTTACTGCTGCTGTTTGTCAGGAGGACAAACGAATAACCCACTTTTTTATGGACAGGGATAGAGGGAAACACGCACTGCACCATGTTCCTGTGTGGGAATATTCCTGTGCTGTAGCCAAACCTTTCCATGTTACCTGACAAATTAAGTGTTTCACCATTTCGTTTCACTCTAAAACATCCAAGTTTTCAAATCCAGTTCATTTAGAGCTCCAAGCCCAAGGAAGGAGATGCTCACACTCAACTCCCCAAGTGAATTCTCATTCCAGACATCCTGGGTTTGCTGAGAGGGCTTCACATATGGATGATGCACCCTTTATATGCATTTTTTTTTCTGCTTTATCTCCAAAATGAATAACACAACCTAAAGTTTGCCATGACAAGAACCTGCAATTGTGTCCTGAAACCAAAGACCTGAACACTGAGATACAGCAATTCCTGTGTCTTCATTTATTCCTGATGCATACATGTATATCTGGCTTGTAAAATTTACTAAATGCTCTTCATTTGCTCATAAAGAACGTAATTTTGTCTGGAAAGTTCCCTACAAGAGCATCATTACTTTGGAAGCATTTTTATTCCTTGGTTTTCTTTTTTTTCCCCACTTGCTAAAAGACTAAGCATTATCTACTAATAACACGAAGATGCAGAAAAGAAAAGGTCAATTTAATTGGAACTACTATTTCCTGGGGTTTAAAAGGAAAATGTTGAAGCTAAGATGACATTGACAAATTGCTACTATTTATTTAAATTGTGTAATGCAATCTACCAGTAGTTCTATAATCTGCATGTTTGAAGCAGTTGACCCGTCCAACTAATGCAAACAAATTGGCCTCCCGGGTACCCACTCCATCCTATAAGCCATTAAATATCCTAATCTAACATCATTTCATACACAAACTCTCTTAGTTAAAGTGTTACAGTGAATATGTGTTATAAAAATTACAATATACGGGGTCTAAGCACAGCAGAGCCCAGGGCAGTAAATTGGTGTTTTCTGCCACTCAGCCCAAATAAACACATTTGGGGTTTCTCTGTGTCCCCCACACGTGCCCAGTGAATTTTCTTTTATTGCCACGTGATTAATTTCCTCCAAAGTCCAGCACTGCTTTAAACGTTTTGGGTTCAATAGTTCCTGCATTAATATATTGTACAAATTTCATTCCAATAAGTAATTTGGTCTCATGGAAGTGTTTGCTCACTGGATGTTTCGAGGATAATTAAGGCTCTCTCGTGCCCATTATACACAGGGTAGGAACAACTCTGGTTTTCTCCCTGATTTATAGAAATGCCAATCCAGAGATGTCACAATTCATGCAAATAAACTCACCTGGAGGGAATGGGATTGTTTGTCTCAGTAAAAAATGAAGAAAACCCGGTGTAATTAGTAAAGCAATAATTTCCCCAGGAACTCAATTCTGGTCTTTTGTGAAGAGGGAAAATTGCCTGTTCTCCAATGTGATAAATACCCCCAAAGAAACACATAATTATTATTTTATCACACTGAGAGACCTGCTCTGGAATTTAGCCAGGAGTAAAGTCCACCTTAGGCAGGAGCAAAACCAAGACACCTCAGAGGGCTCCCAGTTTTTTCCTTGGTTTCTCTTGCCCTTGGATCAGTCCTTTCAAGATCAGCTGGTCAATAGGGTTTCATAAGACAAGGAGATGGATAAAAGCAGCTTGGAATGATTAAATCAATCAGGAAAGTTATAGTCCCATAACCAAAGGAAAGTCAATAGGTTATATATCACTGAGGCTATAAAGTCATTACAGGAGCTTATGGGACTGAGTCACACAATTCATTGCTGAAGAAAAATCTCGTGGTTGCAGTAAAAAAGTGTATTTTTAGCATATTGATACAAGGCTGGTCCTTTACATGAACTTTTCTGGAAGATAACTAAGCAACAACAAAAATAATCCCACAAAACTGAATCCCCTCAAATTACCAAACCATGTGGAAGAAGCTTTTATCAAGCTGTTACTGAACTTCCTTCTTACAGTTTCTGCTTTAGGTGGAAAAAAAAAACCTTTAAAAATTTATGAATTTATAAGGACCAAGCTCAATCTGTTGTTCACAATGACAAGAAATAAATGGGATCAAGTACCACCTGTAGCAGCTGCAAAAATGAGGAGAGAAATAGAGAATCTGCAGAAATTTGGGAAACCTTGCTGCCAGAGTACAGATATTAATAGTTTCACGTGCTTGGGGTGGGGTGGTGGGGGGGAAGCACAATGGATGCGAAGAGTTCTCTGAAGAGATTTAATTCCAATGAATGCAAGAGGGAGAAGGAGCTGAGCAAAGGGCTCGGATTCACAGCCTATGACCCCTCTCAGCAGAGTCACCCCTTCTTACACTTGGAAATATAGAAAATAAAGCCTTTTCAATTTAAAACCTTGATCAATCGATCTCCAAACCAAAGGGATTTAAAGAAATGCACTCCTGAGACCCCGAGCTCTGCCTCCAGCTTCAAGTGTGATGGTTTTACCTCATCGAAGGGGGTGGTTTTGCACTACAAAAATTATCATGTATTTTCCTTTCTCTGAGGAGTAATTAAGTGACTCATGGATGAGATCTAGAAAATTGATACTTGTCAGAGGTAAAAACAATGATCAGTGCAAGAGGTAAGTTTACCGTAGAATTGGGATTTTAGTCTTTTTTCTCCTTTCTTGCCTAGTTTGGAGCTGCTCTGCTTCATAACAATCAGCTATTGTCAGCTGCTAATTATTAATTTCTCTTGGTTTAAGATCTTTTAAGCTGAAATGACATCGAAAGGTGGTTTGAAAGGTAAAGTCATCCAACCTTTTCGGAACTGTGGTTAAAAACACGCTCTTTAATGGGAATAATTCCAACTGGTGATTGAATTTCCCTTTCTGCACTCTATTGCAATGCCTTGGACCTGCATCAACATCCAATTACGTCGAGAAATCCAAATTCTTTTGCAGGTTGGTTCAACCTGAAGTCAGGATTTACAGAGAAACACTCAGAGAGAAACAAATCTGCATGAACATGAACGATAACATACGAGGTATTTTAAATGAATAGTAATTAAAATTTAGTAGGATGATAATACACTAATTAAATATCAATTGTTTGCGCAGGACCACTTATTGAGTTTAATAAGTATGTAAAAGATATTAATCTAGTTGTCATGCAATTACCTCATTGAGGGGGAGTGGGAATATGTGCGTGTGTGTGGGAAGAGCAAATCATGAAATGCAAAACCCAGTTTGAAATCTGCATTAAGGTTATGACAGAACAAAAAGAAATAAATTAATAAATTGCTCTTTCTTTTCTCCCGTGGAGCTGCTGGGATATTCAGAGGGATGAGCTGTGGGAGAGAGGGATGAGGAGGCTGCAGGATCATGGGATCATGGAATGGTTTGGGTTGGAAGGACTCTAAAGACCATTCCACTCCATGCCCTGCCATGGGCAGGGACACCTTCCCCTATCCCAGGCTGTTCCAATCCCCACCCAACCTGACCAAGCAAAGCAAACCATGGCAGTCACAGCACTCTAAATTGATTTCCAAAGACTATCTGGGCATTTATTATAAGTCCTCCACATAGTTTGATATCAGGCACCTAAACCCCTCACTTAGCACTCTAAAGAATTATTTGCATTTTTCCTTCCCATGGGCTGATGTTGCATTAAGTGCCCAACGTACAAGAAGGAAATTTTTGGCCATTTCTGTGGAGTTTGCACCGTACTGAAGTTTTCTGCAAGGTGATTGTGACAATTGTACCTGTTCTCATCAACTTCACCCCTCCTTGTACAGAAATAGGCACTTTTTGCCCGTGGATCATAATTTCAACCTGACAGATTTTGAAAATGGAAGATGGGATGGTCCCCACGTTTTTCTTCTAAATCATCCATCCCTTCTGCAGCAACTTTGGAAGCAGTGCCAATTTTTTTATAGCTCAGAGCAGTTATAAAATATTAACCATATCAGACTTTAGTTTTCCACAGCAAGATTTCTGTGCTCCCATGTTGACACAGGCATTAGAAAACACAGGAAGGTGGTGGGAAATTCGAGTTCACTTCCCTGCCACCCAAGGGGAAAGGAGTTCACCTACGTTTTTCCCAGCAGGACTTTGACAAACCTTTTCACAAAATCTTACTGAGAAGAGGAGCCTTTCCTAACAGGGCTGTCTTAATGTTTAACCACCCTTTTTATCCAAAATCTTTTCCTGCTTTTCCTAAGCCCTACAGAGAGAAAGAGATATTGACTTTTCTGCCAGCAAACCCAGCTCGTTCAGCCCTGTCTCCAGCCCTTGGTTTCTGAATCTTTCATCAGTTTGGGTCCTTTTCAGAGCTCTGATTCCTGCACAGCATCCTTAAAATCCCTGTTTAAACAGGGATGCTGCAGCACCCAGAGCCTGCCCTGCCCCCAGCTTCAGAAAAACAGCAGAGGCAGCTTGGAAAGATGTTTTAGGCACCAACAGGAATGAGTATGAAGGAAGGTTTTGAGATGTTTACAGGGGACAGGGGTTTTTTTCCATCCCCTCCCAGCGTTGCTTTGTGAGGATGCCCAGTTTTAGGAGCAGAGGGCAGAGAACGAGCAGCAAAAAAGTGTTTTCTTCTCTCAAACATAAACTATTAGACCACCAAAAAAGCTTAATGGGAAGAGGGGAGGGAAAGGAAGGTAAGTGAAGGAAAGATTAGAGTTTGGAGAAGCTCTGTGCAGAAAATAGAACCAAGTGGGTGTGAAAACTGGGGTCCCACCCGTGGGGTCAGGGCAGTTCTGTGGAGTCTCCCAAAGGAGCTTCTTTCAGCCTGTATCTTTTTTTTCTCCCAATTGTCCCTGCAGCCACACTTCAACACATCCACGTTCTGAGCCTCTTTAATTAATTAAAAGGAGAGAATAATTAATGCAGCATCTCTTTTTCTGGTTTAGGCCATCAGAGGGAGGGGAGGTGTGGGGCAGATGCTCCTCAAACCTCTTTGGTGAGGCAAAGCTGCTGCAAACCCCATCAAAAGGTAACTCCAAACAATTCTGATATTGCTCTGCATCCCCACAAGGCAGCTGCAGGATACTGGGGGGTCCAACCCACAGAAACAGCAGAGATGGAAACCTTTCTAGCAGGGAAAATACCCTCTTCAAACATCACTAAGCTCTGCAGCACCGCTGCTGGGTCACCTCATTTCTGCAGCTCACCCCAGCAGATATTGGGCAGCCTTGCTGTGCCACATGTGCATCCTTAGTCCCTTTCAAAACCATCAGTTGCCAAGAGGAAGAAATCCAGGGTTGTGTTTGGGGGAGCAAAAGCAACGAGCACTGAGGCTGCAAAGCAGGCTGGTGTTTGAAGTGTCACTTTGGGTTTTTATCAGCATTTTATCAGCACTGAGGGAAAGTGCTCTGCAGCACCCAGAGAGCTGCCTCATCCAATAACCCGTTAGGAGCAGCCTTTTTACTGTGGTGATAGAAACAAACGCAGGGAAGGGTGGAGGAGATGATTAAGTGGGCTGGAAATGCAGGCTGACACACTCGGACCCACTGAACAAAACTGGGGTCAGGGGGAAGGGACGAGAGCACGAGCGAGAGCTGAAATGATCCAGCTGAAATTCCCACTTTTTACAATCCACCACTGCCTTATGGCATTGCATCACCTTGATTTCCTGTCTGTGTTGTGCAGATTGAGCAAAAATGCCCAGTTACAGGCTTGTACATTGATATTTCCACAGCGACAGGGTTGTTCAGCAGCCCAAACAGGCTCTGCCAGCATCATCTCCACAGGGCTATAGAAGTGTGTTGTTGGCTCAGCCCACTGGGCCAGAACTCTGAAACAATTTCTTAGGAGATGTTGCTCTCTAATATCTCTAAACCTACTTTTTATTTTCTTCATTTGAAGATCACTGACCTGGTGCAAGAAAATATTTGCTCTCCATGGGAGGCAGATCTCTTCCCTTCCTGTGACTTTCAAACCACCAAAACTTTGAAGAATTATTGTACAACTCTTGCCACTCTCTGGAGCACCCAATTCCTTGCTCAGGCAGACCCCCTGACGTTTTCCAAACTTAAATAAACACTATATCCTTTCAGATTCTCAATTTGCATTTATACCTGTGTGTGCTTCACAGATTTCTCTCCAGAAGTGTTTATTTTTGCTAAACATTATGAGCGACAATCTTTAACTCACTGGACTAAAATGACCAAAAAATTATTTTTATCCTTCTGCTGGTCCTTTAATATTGGATCTATGAGAAGTTCTCCCACACTTTTAGCAAAGAAAGGCCACTGAATAGCAGGAGGTTGAGCTTCCAAGTGCTCTGATCTGTTCTTAGGAATGGCTTTTACATTATATGGGTTTTTAGGACTGGAGTTACATAGAGCTGGGTGGTCCAGTTAAGTCTGGTTCTGATAAAAGGCTGGTGGAGAACAAGATCTCTGCTTGACTGGCTGCTTTGGTGGCAAGGATTTGGGAATTCCACAAAATTAAGGACAGAATGAGAACTGTGAAGAGGTGAATTCCAAGGTTCAAAGAGCAAATTTTCCCTGGACTTGAAATCCAGGTGGTTGAATCAAGTCATGGATGTAGCACATCCAAAATAACCAGATTTCAGTCAAGCACTCAAACTGTGGGATACAAAACCAGCTGGAAAAGCCAGTATTGGGCAAGGCATCACCACCTTCCAAGTGGAGAATTGCCCTTCCCTTCTGCGGGAATTTCCATGTGTAATAATGAAGGAAAAAAAATAATCTTATAAAAAAGAGCTTGGAGGAAAACAAATTCAAACTTTGTGGTCATTTTCTATTCCAGTGCCTCTCCCTCCCTCGGGCTCTGCCCACACAGCTTTTTATATAAAATATTCCTGTTGGGATGCTCTGAATTGGTCATTGCAGCTTCCTGTTGGGTCATAGCAAAAATATTCCTGGGAATTAAATCTGAGGCTCCCAGCATTGTCTGTGTGGACTGTGCTGGAACGTGGTGAGGGCCTTTCATGGGTCCCTCCTCAGCTGTAGGGATGGCTCAGGGCTCCAAGGAGCTGCCATGGAGGGCTGGGATCCATAGGACTTCTCCAGCTGTTCCCAGCTGGCCCAACCCCTCCTGCATCATCCCTTGCTCCTGTTAAAAATGGAAGCTCCAGCTACTCGCAGCCCAGGCTAGTCTTTCTCTCATTCACATTTACAAAATACATAATAAATAACCTCCAAAAAAAAAATTAAAGGAGGGTTTGATCCTGCTTCATTAACAGCAGTGCCTAAAGCAGCAGATGGACTGTGGCTGCAGTGCTTCAATATATTCATTATTTAGGCCATTAATTTCCTTTGCACTGAAAACATCTGGCTTCTGATGCTCAGGGGGAAAAACAACACGCTCCAAAACTAGTTTTAACTACAGGTTCATCTTCTATGAGGACAGGTTAAATTCACAAACAAGCAGGAAAAAAGGACAGGAGTTTATTTGCTGTGGGAGGGGATGGAAGGAGGTACAAATTCTAAGGGGTTTTTATGGGGGAAGCCCACTGGATCCAGAAAACTGGATATGGTTTTCTAATTGCTGCCTGTAAAACCCCTGGGAAGAGCTGCTTCTTTTTCTTTCCTCGGGTGATCAGCACCAGCAGAGCTGCACAAGTGACTAAAGCTGTGGAGAAGCCGCTCGGGGGGGCTCAGAGCATCACCAAGCCCCAGCCAGCCCCTTCCCAAAACATTCCAGCCCCAACAGGGATTCACACACATTCCTGCTTCCCTTGGACTCTTCCCCACGACACCAAGTGTGTTCCTTGTAAAACCAGCAAAGTCTGCTCAAATGTGGGTTTTTAAAAGCAGACTTTTATCAAGATTCCTGCTCAAAAAACTGCGTTGGGGGAGGAATCTCACACATCAGGGAAGGCAAATCCAACCTAGGGGCATAACAGCCTTGAAATTAAACAGTGTTTTCCTACAAATAATCTCAAATGAGATGTTATTAAAACACAATGGAACGATTTTCAGGCTCCCACACAAGGCAATGAACTGCCCCATGTAAGAGAATTAGTTGTTTAATATACCAACAATCCCAGGGAGGAATTATTAATCTTTTTCCTGACTATCATTTCTTGAACTCTCCAAGTCGCATGGTCCCATGTAGGAAAGATGGGACAAAGTAATCCAGTGGAACTAAAGAACAGGGCACAGGTCTGCTGCCTCCAGTTCCTCATCTCCTTCCATGGCCCAGCTGGACAGAAGCACATTATCAAGTTTTTCTGTGCTCTCGTGTCAAGAGGAGCTTTCTAAAAATTCCTTTTTTGACTTTTTACCTCTCCAATGACAAGGGTGGCACAAAAAAGTCTGAATTTCTGAGCTTTTCCACACACATTCCTAGTTCATGATGTAGAAACAAGCCACTGGAGAGAGGTGACATCTCCAGCCATTCCCTGTGTGTTGGAAACCTGGGGAATTGGACTCCACAGATTTAATTACAAATGAATAAAACTTCCCTAAAGACCCACTAGTTTGGAGAGAAGAGCCCTCAAAGCTTGACAAAAAATGTATCACTTCTTTAGATCCCTGATTTTGTAATTTTTTAACTTTTGATAAAATTGCTGATTATTAAACAAGAGAAAGAAAAAATCCAGAGCAAAGTTCTACTTTCAACCCATTGTTTTGCAAAGGTGGGTTTGGCTCCTTCCACACCTGAAAGCTTCCAAACATGGAATATGAAAAGGGTCCCGAGTGTTTGTGGTTTGAGATGAGCTCATTTCAAAGCTGCTCACAAAATAAGAGAACTCCACTGGGCTGTAAAATAATTTTTGCTGCAAAGGGGGGATTAGGCCTAAGAAAAATTCCAAAGGTTAGATTTTACTCTTCCTAAGGAAATTCTGCTTTAAATCTGGGGCTGTTCTTCAGCTACAGCATTGCCCAAACTCTGGTGCTGAGAATTCCAGCAATTTCATGCCTAAAACATTTCACCTTTAAATTATTAAAAATTAAATTCATAATGATAAACTAGAGGACATGAAATGGAGGATGATATCCTGCTAAAAGCAGAGGGAGAACTTTAAGAGCACCTTAATTCTGGGGTGGTAGCATTTCAAATCTCTCATAAAAAGATCTTAAGATTTACCAGCTGCCAACTTGGTTACACCTCACCAGAAACCTGATGTCAGAATTCAGCTGTAATTGGGATAGAGAAACTCTCCAACAATTCACTGTACAGCAAGAAATAGTCAATAAAGCTGCACTAATCAAAGTGAGCAGCAGCTCTCATTAGATGACTATCTCTGCATGAATAATGCACTATTACCTGTTTGGGTTTAATTAAATGTAGTACAGAACATTTTCTTGTAATGGCTGTAGGTACCAATACACCTCTATTATACTTGACTTCAATAATTCATCCATTTTCCTCACATCCCCTCATTTGGACAATTTATCATATTGCCAGGCCACTAATGTAAGTCATTTAGGAGAAAAGTTTTTATAGTCATTTACAGGCTAAATAGGATTTTCACACTGTCAGTGGAGATACTCAACACTCCTGTAAACCTGCACTGAGCACAGTCATTCTGATGGATAATTAAATTTATAAGGAAAACAAAGAGCATCCTGTCACAATCAAAGTGTTTCAGAAGGATTTAACCTTGAATTCTCCAATTCCCATACCAAGATTGCTGTCCAAGATGAAAATCCTATTTCTTTTCTTTTGCCCCTTCCCAAACACCAGGAGAAATGGGAGGGAAAACTTTTCCTGACCTGGAACAAAGAGGATCTAAAAGTTGGGATTGGCAGGAGCTGAAGCTGAAGAGTCCCCAGTCCCAGAAGGATTTTAAAGTTGTGTGGATGTGGCACTTGGGGACATGGGTTGGGGGTGGCCTTGGCAGTGCTGGGGGAGTGGTGGAACTCAATCATCTTAGAGGCCTTTTCCTGAACAATTTCTGATTTATTAGACTGTCCTTTTTTCCTTGTACTCACTTATTTTTGGTGCATGATCCACACTGATGGATTCCACACATTTCCAGTCTCTGGGCATTTGCAGATCTGGTTACTCTCAGATTTCTCAGTCTGCAAATTCTGCAGGAGATTGGGGTTTTTTCCCCTTTCCCAAGACTCACCTATTCCTGCAGAAGAGTGCTCCCGATATCCTGGAATTCTCCCTCCCACCTGCTTTGTTTGGGGAGCTGCAGACACAGGTCTGACCCACCCCAGCTCCCACCCCACCAGATTCCTGCAAAACAGAGACAATCCCACCTCCACGCAGCAGCATCTGCAGATCTGATTTCACTCTATGAATAGCTGATATCCAATATTTATAAAAAGATTAAGCTAATCTGACATTTAATTAATGGAAACAGCAATGTTTGACTTTTTAGTTTAATAAGCACCACCCTTTGTTCCCACAGAAATCATTACTAGCAGGATGTTAAAAAAAATAAAATAAAAAGGCAGAAAGATTTAACAAAAGGTTCCATTAAATTAGAGAGCAATAAACAAACACAGCCAATTTATGCAGGGGAGTCATTAAACGTGTATCCTCTCCAACTCTCCCTTCACAGACAGTACTTAGGGCTGCTGCAATTGATCTGCAGGGAGCAGTTACCTTAATTATAAAATGAAACACCTCTGCTAATGCAGTCCTGGAGCCTTGTTAGTTTACACCCCAACCATGTGGCTCCAATGGGCTCCAAATGCTAATTCCAGGAAGGTCTCTGATGTTCTGTGCTTGGCACCCCATGACCCGCTGCCTACCAGGCTCCTCTCCCCTCCCTCTTGCCCTTGGGGTGGAGAGAAAATGCAAGAAGTCTTTGGTCCAGCTCAGCATGGACTTGTGAATAGTTCATTCATGGGCAGCCATTTGGACAAGAAGCCTTTTTATCTGATTATCTGCCCTCGTTGTTAGAGCTTGTGCAGAGATGTGATGAGCCTTGCAGGAAAAATTAAAGAAGATGTAAACAGTAAATGCAGACATTTTGCAACATAGCTAAAAATAAATTGCACTACAGGCAATTATGCAAGTTTTACTGGATACATTAAAAAGACATTAAATGCACAGCTGTTTTAAGTGTCTTTTAAGCTGATAAATTAACTGTCTAATAAATTGTAAGATTTGTCAGCTAATAATGCTATTTTATCTGCTTTAACATATGCCTTCCTAGTTCATGAAGCATTATTGTAAGTGCCAAAAGGAGATAATGTGCATTTTACAGTGTTATGTCTTAAGTGGAATGGATCATTGGCCATGAAGAAGTGTGTTAATAAATCTCCCAGGCTTTGTTAATTGCACTCAATGAAGTGTCACTGTTAAAACACAAAAGATGGGAGAGAGAAAGCTGAACATAATGTCTTTCAGTTTTACAATTAACAGTTCACTAGGCAAATCGACCAAAAAAGACCATAATTTGTTGAAGCCTTATTAACTTACATTTTCCTAGTCAAGGTCATAATTGGGAATGGCTCCAAGCTATCTTTTAATGCTCATCAAGAAGAGCAACCTTGCTGGAGAAAATGAACTTTTCCTTCTCTCAGTAGCACTTATCAAACCTGCTTTGCAGGTAGCAGGCAAATAAAGCTGAACTTTGTTATGAGCCTCCTCCTTCAGCCTCTCACCACCCCTGAATGCCACTCCTAAGGTGGGAAACTTGATTTCAAACATCTTTGCTCTCCAGCAAATAAAAAAAGTGGAAAAATGAATAAAAAAAAAAAATTCCAAGTGTTTCAGCCAATCAGAGCAGAATGAGAGCTGTGAATTTTGATTTAAAGAATTACTCATCAAGGTTTGAGGTTTTTCTCTTGGAAACTGAACCAAGCACGGAAGAGAAAACCCACCACACTTCACAAACAATTATCAAAATCAAATACAATCACTAAATACTCTTCACGAGGAAGAGCCATTTCCAGAATTCTTATTAAATATTGATTATTGAATGTACTAACACTTCACACCATCTCCTCAGATTGCCACTACTGGGCTTTGTTGCCAAATCTTCCCACTTCAGACCGTTTTGTGAGGATGTGAAGTATTTTCTCCACCAGGATAATCAGAGTAAATACTGCTGCTGCTGCCTTGGCACACAGAAATACAGATATTTGATCACCAGCTCATTAATCCTCAGGAAGCCCCTACAGCACAGGAGAGAAGAATAATGGCCAAGTGCTGCTTTAAGGCCTAAAATCCTCAAGGTGTAGAACACAATGACTTCATGGAAATCACTGTATATTTAAATCTCAGGCTACAAATGCCACCATTTGCCATTAATGTCACCATTCTTTTGTGCTGTTCTCCTTTGATTCACTTGATAACAGTTGAAAAACTCTGCTTTGGATGATCATTTTCACCATTTACCACAAAATATGATGTTGAATCAATGTCTGCCAGGGATTCAGTTCCTGGGTACCAGATGCTGCCCAAAACACAAAGTATTCCTGGCAACCAGCTTAAAATGACACCTGCAAACAACCTGGGGATGCTTCTTTCTATTTTTAATGACGTTGTTTCAGTTGTTGAGACTTTAAATCTGCTTTATTTATGCAGAATCAGAAGGCTCACAGCTTTCAAGTATCAGAGTATGTCCCAAAATCCAAGTATGTCCAAAAAGGAACAGTTTGGGATTAGTCTGAAAAACTGCACTGACAAAAGTCTTAGAGGAATTAAACAACTCTCAGAAAAAAAAAGATAATTCCTTCCCATAAAGCTCTGCCTGAATGACTGGATTGTTTGAACAAAAATGGAGTGGTTTGGGTTGGAAGGGACCTTGAAAGTCACCCAGTTCCATGGGCAGGGACACCTCCCACTATCCCATGTTGCTCCAAGCCCTTGAACACTTCCAGGGATGAGCTGGACAACCACCAGTCCATGTCCATATTAGAGAGTACCTACAGAAAATTAAGATTTTCAGTTAATACCTGTGAACATGCAACCCAGAAACTCCTCCAGAGGAGAGAACTCATCCAACCAGAAGAGGGGAAATGAATATATCATTTGTGTTCTAAGAAAAGCAACCTGCACTTCAAACTCCATAGCTCACAATGAGGGCAAAAATTATCCTTAAAAACTGTGCCATGGCTAATTTTGCATAATTTTGTATTAATTATTAGAAAGAGTGCAAGAATTGGACTAAAAATTGATTGAAAACATTATGTGATAATACATAGACATGTTTAGAGTGAAATATAAAGGTAGACACACAAATACAGCTCCACCTCACTCCACAGCTGACAGGAGCAATTCCAAGGGATCATGTTGATACCACTGACACCAAGATAACACAAAATAGCTAAAACTCTGTATTTTATAAATAAAGAGATTTATGTTTGCACTAGAACAGCTCAGCAACATAAAGAGCAGTAGCTGAAGGAAGCCTTCCTGGAAAGCTTAAAAATCCTTAAGGATTTGAACATCACCCTTCACTTGCACATCACCTGAAGGGCTGGGACAGGACATGCAGGAATTCCAGCTCCCTCCACTCCAGCCCAGGGATGTGCTGCCCTGCTCCCACTGGGATGCATCCCCTCATACAACACTTGACATCAAGGCTCAGTTTTATCCCTGCCCAGGTAAAACCCTGAATTTGATCTATTAGGGAAATGCTGTCCTCCCCCAGCTACAGCCAGAGAACTCCCATCCCCTTTACAAGTTGCTTTCCCATGGTTTGAAAAATCAGAATTCTACAGCCTGTTATTTGCCTTTGTGTGCTGTTTCTAGAAACATGATTAGCAAAAATGCCCTGAAGGTTTAGGGTTTGATTCCTGTGTAAATCATGCAGGCAGCAAAAGAACTGCAAGCCTGGCTCAGGCTGAGGTTTGCTGCCCTGCTCTAAGCCACTCAGTCAGGCTGTGCAGGCAGATTCCAAAAAGGGATTTTGAGATGCTGTACTTACATTTTATGATGCTGCAGTTCAGCGAAGGAGAATCTGTTGCTATTCACGGGCTGTTGGTGTGGAACCACCTGAACACAACGGGTTTGGCCCTGGCAAATCGAGATCCCTTGAAATCTCAGAGTCAATCAATGCTTTGAGATTTACAGTGGGAAGGTCTCAGCCCTCCTGCATCGACCCAAGCCCCACAAATGTCCTTCAAAGGACATAAGGCACAAGTTTTGCAGAACTCAGCTGAACAATCTCCTAGAAAATGGATAATAATTCACTCTTCTGACCCCAAAACATTTATCTTGAGCAGCAGGATTTCCTCAGATAACCATAAATTGCTATTCTTTGAAGGAGAGTTGCATGACCAGACATCTCCTGGGCTGATGTCACAGACCCTGGAAACTACACTGGAGTGGGGAGGTCCCTGTGATTCCCTGGGAACGATGCTGCCTCCACATCTTGGGAGACACCCAGGCAAGAGCAAACAAAGCAAACTTCAAGGTGTTCTGTTCTGCTTTTTTGTTTTTCCTTAAGTGGGATCCAGCAGCTCTTAAAGACTTCTTAAATCACCTTGAATTTCATTTCTCTGAGCCACGTTTAAAGGGAAGAATTACCATCTGTCACAGTTGGTTAATCAGAATCCATGTGCTACAACTCAACCATTTTTTATTAGAAGGCAGCCCTCCAGTTCCTGAACTTCCTGGGATCTTTTCCATGAAGATGTGAGATCCCACAGGAGCTACTGACACCACTCACAGAAGTTACCTAACTGCAAACAGGCATATGGATGTTGGCTTCTAGAACGTTGCCACATCATTTTTGTTACCTGTATCTATACCAGTGGTTCCTTTTTTATTTCTTTAGTCTCTCATAAAGCTCAGAAAACATTCACATACGATTCAGATAAATATCCACCCCAGAGAGAAGGAAATTTTAGAAAGTGGAGTCACTACAACAATATTAAGATTGTAAAAACAAATGTTCTGCTGGTGTCAGTTTGGAAACAAAATACTCAAGGAAAAGCAGCAAAGGCAAAAATAAAACCAACCCTGCATGCTCCCAGATTAGGGGATGTGAATGAATCCAGAGAAACCTGAGCAGTGGCTTAACCAAGCATGGCTAAAGCTGGAACAGTAGCAAGAAAAGATGGCAATTCTCTCCAAAGTGGGAACAAAAGGTCTGAACAGCAGCAAAAAGCAATGAATCCTCTTCATTCACCAAACCCAACTAAGTGGGAACAAATTGGGAGTTTCCAGTTGGAGACAACTGGACAGGAATAATTATGCAGCATCTAAAGGCTGATTTAACCCTTTCTTGCCCCATTTCTGGGAGGGATCAGAGGGAGGACACGACTGGGCAAAACATTTCCTGGCTCACCCTGCTGGGAGAGTGGGATCCAACAGATAAAAGATGGGATCTCCAAACAAACTAAGGAAGAATTCCTGCCTTTTCCTGGTGGCAGGAGGAGGCTGATATGACTTCAGCAGATCCCAGTCTAAGATATATTCAAGAAATGAAAATGTGATGTCACTCAAGCTCAGAACATTGGGAGGACCAACAGTGGCTGTAGCCTTTTCTTCCTCTAACGTTTCAATCCCCCATTATTTAATTTAATAGCAACTTGCAGAGTAGTTTTAGGCAAAATAATAAAAACATTTAAATTACCATTTTACTCAGTGATAACACAGGATGTTTTCCAAACCTTTTGTTTCAGATCATGCTGAAGATTCTGTTGGATTTCACATTAAAGATGTTGCATTATCAGCCTCTAATAAACACTTAGCAAAGAGCCCAGGTAACAAGTTGTTTAAAGCACTATTTTCTGAGTGAGTCTGTTTGTGAGCTGATTGTTTCCTCTGTATCTGTTTGAAAGCAGGTTTTGTTTGGATCCACCCTCCTTGCAGAGAGGAGAAAACGCTGAGATTATTTGCAAATGAGAATCATCTTCCCATCCAGAGCAGGCAGAGCAGAAATTGCCAATCTGAACAGAAATTACTCAGCACAGGCAGGTGATTAAATTTCTCACTGAAAGACAAAAAAGCCCCACAACACTGTTTGAAACATGAGACACCTGAGCTTAAAAAGTTTGGCTAAAAGCTGCATAAAGTCAGACCTCTGATTTTTTGTGTGTCTTGTGGCATTGCTCTAAATCAACCATTGGTGCATTATTGCACTGGGGGTGAGAATATAATAATTATAATATAAAAATAAAAATACTGATGTCTGCACAGAAAACCCCTTGTTGAAGCATCACCCTGCAAATCCTCCCTGCACAACTAAAAGCTCAGTTCCCGTGGAATTCTTTGGAATTCCTTCCAAAATTCCCACTTGTGGCAGCATTACTTTTTATCATCCTGTGGTACAGAAACAGGTGTTATTCACACCTTCAGTTCATAGAGGTGATTTATTAGGAGATCTCCTGAAATGCACTTGCCAAGGGAGGATGGGGAATTTACTTTTTCCTGATTATGGCCCATTCTTTAAGAGCTCAGTAAATATTTTCCTCATCCTTTTAACACATATTTGAAGGATAAACAACCCAAAGGAGGGAAATCACTCAGATGAAAATAAAAAAAAAGGCCATGCAGGTTTCCATCAGCCTAAGGATATATTTTGGTAACAAATATAACAGATTGCAAGAATTGCTAAAAGATAAATGCCCAAATTTGGGGGAGATTTGTCTATTAGTCTGCTCACAACACAAGGCAAAGCAGCCTCCTCACTACACTCTGGGATATCTATGTGCACATTCTATCCATAGAGGGTCATAAATAAAAGAAAAGAAGGGATTTGCTGTGATTTAGGATGAGATAAAGCAGAGCCCACCCTTGGTGTTTTTACAGTCTCATAGAATTTTAACACTTAACAACTTTTCTCAGCACTGCTGCTCTTGTAGGGAAGTGAAGCCCAGGGCAGTGGATTGGGAAGACAAAGCTGGGAACATCTCACACAGAGCAGGGAAAGGCATTTTCCTGCTAAATATTGGGAAACAGCCTGTTGCACCTGCCCTCATCCTCTTTTTGGAGGCAGGATTTGCACACACACACTCAGGGAAAAAAAAAATCCCAGCTTCTCCCCAGCAGCCCATTTCAGGGATTTTGTTTATTAGTAGAGATTAGCAGCAATAAAATAAATCATAGACCCTTTTTGAAATGATCTTAACCCCTTCTGAGCCTTCCTACAGGATTTATACTCGTTATTCTCCATGATTCTCACCACCAAAGCCAGACCTGTCTCCTTCACACCCCAGCTGGATCAGCTCACCTGCTCTCTCATCCCCTTCTCAGTTTTTATCCAAGTCTAACACATTTTGAAACCCACAGTATTTTGGTCTAAGATATAAATTAAATATGAATCTTGGCATCATCTGTCTTTTTATGCTAATTAAAAAAAAATAACCAATGCTACCTTCACAAAGACTGTTTTAAAGCTGTGGGGAGGGTTTCCAAGTGAGGTTTTTGAGTCTTTATTCATTCCTTCAAAGCCAGAAGATTTCTGGCGCAAGGAACCAGGACAAAAGATCACCAAACCCCCTGTTTGGTTGCAATCTCCACCAGAACTTTATTGTCTCAGAGCACAGGAACGTTTTATAACATCACAAAACCTTCTGTATGAATGGCACTAAACTCTGTGTCAGCCTCCATGAGGAGTAGCAGCAAAATAATTAAAATAAGAACTCAGGTTTAAACAGCAGTTCTTGACCCTTGGGTCTAAGCAGATGAGCAGCATCAATCTATCAGTCTCTCAGAATTGTTGTCATCTTCCACTCACGTGTCTTCCATAAATCCCCACTGAGTCCAGTGTAGCTGTGCTGCTGCCCAAGTGAATCTGGAGGATTCCCTTTCTAATTCTGAAGAAGAAGTGAACCTGGAGCATCCACAGCCCCCAGTCTGCCCCATTCCTCAGCCTGCTCACTCCATCCTTTTGCCCCCCTTAGCCCAAGATAATCTCCTTTAAAGAGCCCCTTGCAGGGGGTTAACAGAGCCCTCGTTACTTCTGTAGGAATTTCAGCCCCAAAGTGTTTATGAGCTTAAAAAACAGACGGCAAACAAGCCCACCGCTGCCAACAGAGCTTGTGGCATCAAGGAGACTGGGGGGTGCCTGTGCCAACCTCGTGGCACCCACTGAGCAGGCAGCCCCTGCTCCCATCCCCAACCCTCCAGAGCTGGGAAACCGGTCTCCCTCTGTTCCCATCTGAGCAGGAAAACCCACGAGTGACTAGAACATCCCTCCCTCCATCTCTTCTTTCCCCTGCGTTAGCTTGACACCTCGGTGTCCCTCTGTGCAGCTGCTCCCCCTGCTCGTGCAGGGGAGGGAGGTGGCAGGGAGCCAGCTGGATCGCTCCTCCTGGCAACACATTTGTGCAGATTATGCAAAAATTAGGCAACATTGAGCTTTAGAGGAACATCACAGCTGCTCCCCTTCCCCTGTCAGGCCCGGGCTCCAACTCCAACAGGTTTCATTTAGGAAGGGCCAAAAGTGCTCCAAAAGTGGAGTTTTCTGCACCTCTCAAGGACAGCCCCAGCTCCACCAGGCAGCAGGGAAGGGACCAGAGCAGAGACCTGATCTTTGCATCACTTCAGGTGCTTCTGCCAGATTTGCTTCTTGATGAATTCTATAAAAAACCCACTCTCAGGCAAACTTGATTCATTCCTTCCTTCCTTCTTGTGCCCAGAGCCCAGGAGGCTCCTGCTTCCACCCTGGGGCTGAGCCCAAGGAATCCTTCGACCTCCCCGCTCTGGCCAAGCCAAATGAGGCTCCCAAAGAGCACAGGATCACTCTGGGGAGAGAAATCAGGCTGAAAGAGCCATTAACAGAAGCAGGGAGACTCAACAATGCACATTTAAGAGGATATTTTAATTTTAAAACAGGAGGGAGCATTGCACTTGCTAGTGCACAAACTATTACAATGCTCCAGTCATCCATAACCCCTAAGAAGTCTTTGGTTCATGGCTCATTTTGGCCCAAGTGCCTTCATATGGTGTTAAAAGCAGATTTTTGCCCAGCAGCAGGAGGCTCATCTACTTATTAATGCATTGCTCCTAACAGCACCACATGATGATTTTTCTAACATATTTCTAAAGGCCCATATGGGGAAAATAACTCGTGAAAAACTTGAATATTAAGCCCATAAATAAAATTAAACGTGTCATCTCAGTGCACGAGAAACCAACTGGAGGTGACACCGAGTGTGGAGGTGTGTACAAAGGGAACTGGGATGCAGCAGTGAAGGTCTCAATGGATCTCCAAACACTCTTTAAAAATAAGCACAAAAGTTTCTGACACAGTTGAACCCAGTTCCTGCAGTAACTCTGTAGAGCCTGCAGACCTTCCCATGCAGAAAGAAGAATGAGAAGTCCTCAGAACATACCAAAACCCAAGAAGTTAAGGTGAGAAATGTAGATAAAAGTGAGATCACGCTCATTTTCCTTAGGTGTGAGCCTGTCGTCTTCAGTCTTCTCACACCATGATTTTATTGACACAAATTCATGCAGAGGAGCACGGGGCAGGTCCTGCCTTGGTTCCTCAGATCAGCTCAGGGCCTCCAGCCCTTCCTGCTGACACAGCCGAGCCCTGATGCCTCCCATTGATTAATTTTATAGCCCATTAGTGCCATTTCTAGATTCTGACACAATCCACAGCGAGGTCCCAGGTTTATGGCACGTTGCAGAGCTCAGCTCTTATGAGGGACAAGAACATTGAAAGGGCCAGAATGTACATGGCCAAAATCCTTAAACTGAGGAGACCCTCATTGATCTTTTTATCTAATTTTGTTATGACCTGAGGAAAAAAACCAAGAGCTATCAGAAGACTAAAAAATTTTGAAGGACTTGGAGCTTTGTGGCAGAACTTCTTCCATTGAACTCCAGGACAAGGAGGACAATCACAGACTTCTGTGTGAGTCTCGAAAAACCTACAGGATCAACTCCAAAGCATTTGGATGATGGTTTTCTCTCTAATAAGAAGTTTATCCCATGGTTGATAGTTAGTGGCAGCCAGCAGGCAATGGTTGCTGTAAAGTAAGTGCTGCTAAATCAGAACTAGATGATTTTTAAGGTCCTTTCTAACCCAAACCAGTCCATGAAGAAAAGGCAGTGACCATGGAAGAACTGTGCTCACACACAGGGAAAGGTTGTGCATGAACACCCACATCCTTTTTCAGGTACCTTTTAATTACTGTTTGGGTTTGATTATAACACTGATGCCAAGCTTAGGATTTGTTAGGTGGTACTAAGAGTCAGAGGTGCATTTTCTCATCCATTTCAGCTAAATCTGCCATGCAGCAAAACACATCTAACTCCCCTCAGTGGGAGTAGGGCTGCCTAGGAAACCCAGAAATACAAGTTTAAACCCAGAAGTTTAAGGGCTGTTCTTCAAAGCAATCCACTGAAGGAAGGGGGGCTGCAAAAAGGTCTGGTTTCACTTGCAAATTTGCAGGATTATGGATGTCCTCAGCCCCAATATTCCAGGCAGAGAGCTGCCAACAGCTGCATTTCATGGAGAGTAATGAATCTCTTATCACACACAGACGTGATTCCTCGGATCCAATCTTCACTGATATTGGCAAGGAATTTTCACAGCCTCTTCATCTGCTCAGACTGAGCTCAGAGTTCTAAACTAGGACAGAAAGATTTATTGTTATGAGCAGCTGTGGGGCAGGTTGTCAGCTCAGGTTTGCCCAGAGATGGACATCCAGGAGAGGTGGAGCTCAGAGCCAAAGCTCAGCAGAGATATCCCCTGCAGGTGATGCCAAACACCTCCCAGGGGGCCCCAAAAGGCACCAGCCTGGAATCCTCGTGCTAAATAAGACCCTAAATTGGCTCAGTTGGTTACAGCAAGGGCAAAGTTGTGGGTTTGATCCCTGTCTGGGCCACTCAAGAACTGGAATTGGTGATCCTTGTGAGTCCCTTCCAACACAGAACTCTCTGATTCTCTAAATAAACTTCTCATCCAACAGCACAACCATGAAACACCAGCCTGACCACTGCACACTTATGTGTGTAAAGGTGTGTAGGAGGTCTCAGTGCAATGATTTTCCAAAGGGCTGATATTCAGGAATAAAAAAAACCTCTCTCTTCCCTTTATCTGTTCAAACACAGCCAGGACTGACACCCCATAAGGGCATTTGAGGGTTAAATAGTTATTTCAGTTCAAATGTCTTACAGAGGCAATGGAAGGGGCTGGTGAAAGGAACAGAGGTGGTCCTTTATTATTGTTATTTTTTTTTTCATGGAGTTGTTAAAACTCAAAATTCCCATATACTCTCACTTCCCTTCGGAGGTCTGCTGGGGTTGGTTTATTCCTCTGCTTTGATATGCAAATGGGCAGCTTGCTTTCCTGCAGGGGACACTGGCTGGGGGCCAAGGAACACAGAGGACATGTCCTGTCAGGAGAGCAGCCCAGCAGACCTTGGGCAGCACCCACAGCCAAGGCTTTGGCTTCAGAATAAAATACCTTTGGGAATAGTTTCTCCTTCCAATATAAATGTTTGTGTATTTACCCTCCTGGTCATCTCTGCTGGCCAATAGCAGGAACACACCAGTGGAGCTCTTGCTAAGCTTGTGTCCCTCTTTGGAGTGATTATTTAAGGTGCCTTTCATTGGAGCCATAGAAGGTGGGTTATTTAAGCAGCATTTAAACCATCTGACTGCAGATATTTTAAGAATTGTGATAAATTGGGCAGTTTTCTCCTCACTTTTCATTCCAGCCCATTTTGTGCTCAAGATACAAGAGAAAGGATATTTTAGTTTCCGTTTCCTGGTCCCTTTAAGTTTCACTCTTTCTCACTTTCTTGTTTTTCTGCCTTTTCTTTCCCCTGACATAATGGAGTACCTATAAAAAAAGATTAAATGGGACCATAAAGTTTTATTAATGCCTTACATCATTGATATCGTCTCTGTATTGATAGTTCCACTTCCATTATTGCTACTTAGGCATTTAATTAGTGATTCCTACAGTATGTTGTAAACTACAGTATTAGTGTTAACCATCTATATAAAAGCCCTCATTATGTAAAAACTCTTCCCAATATCATAATTGGAGTATAGTTATCCACTTTAACTGACTTGAATTAGATTATTATAGATTAATTTATAAAAAGTTACTTGTAAAGGACATTGAAGATCATGGAATATTAAGAGTGGAACTTCATTACAATAAAATGGACTTCAAGAACAATGGCACTGTCTAAGTTTTATATAAATCCATTACAATCTTCTAGTAATATGAACAATAACTGTTATCTGGCAACTCTGGTACTTAAGGATGGAAAGACAGACTTAAAAAAAGAAGTGTGCAGAATTAAAGGGAAGATGAGCACTTAAATCCTGGATAGAGCAGCAGAGAGAAAAATTGCTCTTAGCAGAGGAAACTTGGGTCAGAATATAAGGTAGAACAGATATCTAACATGGAAGAAAGGCTTGGAAAAGCCACATTGTCCAGAGCATAAAGGTTAAATATCAGAGTCAGTTAAGAATGATATGAAATCTGAGGGAATCGTGGATTCAAGTGGAGTTATTCCCTATTTATGCCACAATACAAAAAAAAAGAACAGAATTTGGGCCACCTCCCCAAACAGCTGTTTAAAGATTTTCCCTTTCTTGCCTCTGCTGTCACCACCTACATTATTCCTCTCAACTTGCAGGGTCTGGTGCCCAAATTTGCTGAGCTGGGAAGGGAAATCTGAGCTCAGGCCACTGCTTGGCCCCAAAACCAAGGGAAGAAATTCAAGTTCCTCTAAATGGGGGAACCTCCACTTGCCACTGAGTCCCTCCTAACAAACAGGGGGATGCAGAAGCCCTCTTCATGCTCCAGCTCTGAGCTTTGTCCTTTACATCCAAGCCACTCACCCTTGAAAAAGCCAAGAGATGAGTGGATTCCAATCTGCTCTTTGCTACTGAGGGATCCATCAGAAAAAATCATCTCTCCTGCCTTCCCAGAGGCTTGGCACCATCATCAATCCCTCTGGAAGGATTTCAACAGGCTCTCCCATTTCGTGCCTGCATTTATCTGTAGCCAGCCTTTGGGATGTGCAGAGTCATTTTTCCTCTGCAGTTTTGCCCTTTTCAGAGCAATATCACTTTTTCTAACAGATAACACGTACAATAACATCCTCTCCAATTTCCCAGGTCAGTTTTTATGTGGTGGAGTATTTGCTGCCTTCCAAAGAGAGAGTGCTCCTCATTTTTCAGCTTTAATAGGCACAACATGCCACAGGAGAGCAATACCATGTTTTCCACCTGTATATTTGCAGAGTCTCTTAAAGGTCACTTATTTGAATCCAGTCCTCTCTTTTCTGCTCTTTCTGATTTTTACCCCTGCACACACCCAGGGCTGAAGCTGTTGGTCCCTGGGAAATGTCACCCAGCACCCAAGTTGTCCCAAATTGGCCAAGAGAATCCCACCAAAGCTTGTCATTGATTTGCCATTGAATACAAAGTCAGGACAGAGCCTCAAACTACAGCTTTTATCTGGCTTTGGGCCCTCATGCACCAAAAAAAGTAACAACTCCTTTCCCTAGCCCAGGGAGACTTTGTAGGTGTATCCCTGTGGGACACAACTTCCTTGGGAGGATGAGAGATCGTGGGTGAAAGCTCTAAAGCAGAAAATAAAATAAAGAAATCCCCACTTTACAGCCATAGAAGCAAATATAGGTGGTCTCCAACATCAAGTTGCAGCCCAGGCACAAAGAGGGAAACCCTGCAGGTCAGACCTCTGGGGTGGAGGTGCAGCTCTTGCTGTGGGAGCCACATGAGAGAAACAAAAGCTGCAGTACTTGGGGTGGGTTTTACAGAGGTTATTACACAGCTGGAACAGGAGCACAGAACTTACAGGGACACTGAGAAGGAGTTGAGCTGGAAGAGCTCTAAGGCCACTCCGAAGCTCAAATTAACACCATCCAGTGTCCCCCCACCCTTCCCTCTCCTCCTGCCTCTGTCCTGGTTGACTAAAGGCACTTCCATTGCATCCCACTGTGAAAATCACTTTATAAAGCTGTTCTAAGCCACATCTTTTTCTCTCTAACACTGCTCAAAGCCCGAAGTTTTAATGCAACTAATCTGACATCCTTCCCCAATTCCCCCTTTGCTTTGTATTTCCCTTCAACTATTCCCAAACTATACAATTTAAAAAAATCTGAGTGCAGTGCAGAGAATACAATCTAGTTCTGGCTGCCCATACTGGGCCTTGCAGTCTCTCTCTGGCCATAAATTGTGTAGGAGAGCAATAGAATGCAAACCCCATTAGCAGTAACAGGCTGAAATCCCTGTGCTACAGGGTAAATAGGAAATGGAACAGCACATTTACAATTTTGGCCAGCAAAGTACCAGCACTATTCATTGATCTCATTAAAGACCAATCTACATTCAGGGAAGAATAAGATTGATGAGCTGTTAGAGCCTTTAAACTCAAAAAAAAGTTGCCAGCTACACACATGTGTAAATAGCCCAAAGAGAAGATGGGGGTTCTCCCCCCACTCATCCTGATGGCAAAAATCCCTGTGTGATGGAATTCCAACAATTGCATGTGAACCTGCTCTGCCACTTTAGAATAACCAGTGGACAGAAAAGAGCTGCATATTCAAGTTTCATTTATCCTGGGAATTTAATACCTGCATTTAATCCTTACTTCAGCATAAAAGGAAAGGGGGAAAGTATTTTTCTTTAGCCATTTCTCATCTTTCACTAATCACAGACAGGTCTGAACTGCGGCATCTTCACCCACACAACTCAGGTTTTACAGGTGCCTCCTTCCTACAGACCTGAATTTTACCCCAGCTCTGCCACAGCCCTTGGAAACTAATTTTCCCCCCTCTAACCTCAAGTTTCCCCAACTGCAAACCAGGAATGTGGATACTTGCAGAGCTTTGGAGCCCCGAGATGTAAAGCACTCCGTCGGTGCAAGGTATTAGTGTGTTGATGATGATGAAATAAGCTTTCATACATTGTTAAATTATTCACAAACATCTACTGTGGTTTCACCCCTGGCACTCCCAGAATGCATCTCAGTGCCATTACTCTGCAGGGAACAGCAGTGGTGAGTAAATGGCTCTGAAACTCATCTATTAACCTCACTTGGTGGCTGGAATATTCATTTCTTTTGGAGTCATTTGAAGCAAGAAAAGAAAATCTTCACTCGTAGAAATCATCTTTAGCTGACACATTAAGGAGCAGAGCTGAGCAAATAATTTCCAGTGAATAATGTGATGAATTTATTTTCTTTTCCTCTGTCCCCAAGCAGACTGGGGTTTCCTCAAATGTATTTGTTATTCAAATGTATTCAACAACTATCCTTTGCAGTGTTTTTCCTCTGTGTTTATTGTGCCTGCATGGGCTCAGTATCCCTCTTTCCTTTTGCTTTCAGCTGGGGGGTTTGGTCTGGGGGTTTTGGGGGAGTAAGAAGAGGGGGATTGCTGTCATTACTCATCCAGGTGTGTTCAGAGGCTAAGAAAACATCAGATTTGTAGTGTCTGGATAACAGGGATGGTCATGACAGAGGATGATGTGTGTGCCCACAGCAGACACTCTGCCCAGACCTCCCTGCTGCTCTCAGGGTGGTCTGGGGGGCTTGGCAGTGCCCTCGGTGTCTGGCATAGCAAGGAGCAGGTGAGACAGTCCCTGTTCCACGAGCTGCTCCTCAGGATCCCCTGGGGTGGTACCAGTGGAGCCCTGCAACTTGCAGCACCCAGGCACAGACTCTGTGACAGAAGGAGAGGAACTGCTGAGGATTTTTTTCACAGTTTGGACAGCCTCTTAATGTGTTAAGAGAGACATCTTGTCAAGGATATTTTCAGTTTTGTCGTTTGCTTTATCCCAAGCTACAGAGCTGGCACATTTTGGAGCCTTCCTAATGTATTAGCAAAAAATATGGCCTTGGCTGTTATCCTGAACTCTGCTGTAAACCTGGCACAGGACGCTTCCCTCTTCCTGCTCCGAGTTTGCCTCTCTGAAAGGTGGATTATATCACTTTTTGGCAGGTCTTTCAAGACCCCCTGACCCAGGGATTATGGTCATTTATAGGTACAGAGTTGGCTAAAGGAGACACTTCCCAGCAATGAGTGCCCAGAGATGCATTTCTTGAGTTCAGGGAGTAAATCAAAGCTGTAGCTTGTACTTAAAAAAAAATTCTGAGCCCATATTGCGTATTTTAGTACCCTCTGATATGTCCCAGGTGGTTCCCCTCTGTACCAGGAGATACTTGACGTGCAGCCTTATGTGGTTTTTTAGCATGACTTTGCTACTGAAGAGACTGGCTGTACAAAGGGAAATAAAACAGGAAATCAATACCCTGGGATTGTGATGTATTAACAGCCATCCCCAACCATTAGCAAAGAATTACCCATTATAAGATTAATAAGCAAAGAACAGCTGGAAAAAAGATGTTGTTATTGCTTGTAAGGCAGTGCTTTTTTTTTCCTCCTGCAGCTTAATTCAAAATAAGCAGCCAAATTTCAACGCCAACTTAGAGGTCACTTCTTCCAGAAAGCTTCTTCTGCCTTTAATTAAGTCAGCAGGTTCTCGAGAGCCACCCCAACCAGAACCACTCACTGGCAAAAATTACCTCTTTGGCTGCTGAAATAGAAAGAATTCAGTTCTTTAACCCAACTAGGGATATTTCAGGCAGTTGCTGGTCCCTGCTCGATGCACTTCTCCAAGTGCAGCCAGAGAGGCCAGACTTGGGTCTGGGAAAACTGGCACTTTGTAGAACTTATGCAGAAATTTTATTCCTTTTTCTGACTCTCCTATTAATTCCTTTAAAATTTTATGGCAGCAACTACATGCTTTTCACCTTCATCAAGGCACTTGTAACCAGGAACCCACCCAGGAGCATCTGGGGTTTCCAAACCATGTGCCTCGTCCTTAAGAGCCGCCCAACACCCGTGTGAGCAGCTGCGGGAAATACAATTTTTTCCCAAACAAATGTCAAGAAAAAAGTCTTTCAATAAGGGAAATGGCTTTGAAAAAAAACCCCTCAAACTTCAGTGACTCCTTCCCAACCTCCACATCTCCCAGAGCTCGGGGAGTGGGAAGGAAACGTTTCTTTCAGCGCGGTGCTCGTTCCCCGTCGCCTTTGAGTTCTTAAAAGGGGAATATTGTTTCATACTCTTCCAGATCTGCCCTCCCTTCCCCAACTCTCACCTTACCTTCTCTTCCTCCCTCTTCTTCATGACTATTTGCTTTCTTCCTCACTGTTTTTCTTTCCTCCCGTCCTCTCCGAGCTCTGCTGCTCCTGTTTCACCATCTGGTTCTGTTCTCCTTATCGCTCTCCTTCCCTCTGCCACGACCCTCCTTTTCCCCCTCTTCCCCATCCCTGTCTCTCCCCTCGCTCCTTTCCTGTCTTATTTACCCCAAGGTTTTCAAAGGGAAGCACAGCCAGGGCCAGCTTTCCTTTCCTGCCTGCTACAAATGGAGCATTTCAGGAGTTCTCACTTCTGGTGGTGCCTTTGCAACTTCCCAACTCGCCGTTGAACAAGACGGGGACGGCACCAGGCAATTCCCAACCTGAAAATTATCCTGGAGGATGAGAGTCACAGCTCCCACTGGGTTTTATTTCATTCTATTTTAGCACTTGCTTTTTTTAATTCCTTTGCCATTTTCTCTGCCTCTTGAGGAGGCGAGTTGGACTTTAATATACAGTTAAAAAAATCTTATCAAGAACCTTTTTACATATTCAATGCTGAAAGCAACAAGTAACTAAATTGGGAGCCTTTTTGTTTTCTTATCAAGCAAATCTACTCCTGAATGCTGACAAGCAGGTCTTTATATACTTTGTCCACTTGATAATAGAGTAATAATCTTATCATGATGTTTTCTTGAACTTGAACTAGGTGTACAAAGTTAAGGCTGGAAATCTGGGAAATTACTAAATTATATAACGTGGCAGAGACATTACAAGGAATTTCTTATATTGCACAGCGAAATATTGCCAATTATTGTAGCTGTCAATTTAACAATGGGCTTATTCACTATGGTGTTTGATTAATGTGAAATTATTCAGTTGGCTACCTTGTAGTTGGCCTATTTTTGTGTCCAATTAGTATGCTAATAATGGTAATTATGTTCTATACTGCATGTCTCATCACCTAGAGGGTTTTTAAAATGATAAAATAATGAGAATAAACAAGCTGATGCTGACATTCACTGGGCCATTCTAATTACTTACTGAGAGCACACTGGGGAATCAACACTCAACCAAAGAAAATGATTCTTGCTTACTTTGTTAAAACTACTCTTTTCAAAGAGCATTAATAGTTTGCTGCTGTTTTCTTTATTACAAGGGACTGCACTATTTTCCCTTTTATTTGCCCTGTTAATATACAGTACCAGGAAAAAGGAAAAAAAAAAGAAGATAATTTGATTATGTTTGACTGAAGCGAGAACTGTTTGCAGGGGGTGTCAGAAAAAACAAATAACTGTAATTGCTGAATTATACACCTTTGTAATGGCTCCCATTTGTTTCTTGGCTGCATGAGAAACATACCATCACCTTGCTCACCAAGGGAACGGGGCATTTTTCCAGCGTGCTGGGAATGCCATGGGATGGAGCAGTGCCAGGGACAGACCCCAGGGTGGGATTCCAGCCTCTGCATTCCCCTCCCTTCCTCTTCCCCACACTTAGACCCCTCAGGGCTTCTTCTTAATATTTGTAAAGATTGCACCCTACAATTCTTGCTGATGAATCTTTCCTGCTGCCTAAGGAGTGTTATCCATAAATATCAGCACATCACTCGTCCACGGGATGCTTTGAAACAGCGTCGGGGATCTGCGTGTAAATATTCCACCCAAAATTCACCCTCAGCCTTTGCACAGCCCTGTATTCCTCAGTCCTCCCTTATCCAGCAGTTACAGCATCTTCTGCTTCAAGTCCACAGAGGACGGGGCTCAAACATCTGTTGCACCCACACTGGAATAAAGAGTCTGGATTTTCCAGCTGCAGCACAAAGGGAAGTGGGCACAGAGGGTAAAGCTGAGCAGAGCATAGGGGAATTCTCAATCCTTCATGGATTCATTCGGGATTTAGGCACAGCTCCACTTTTTTCAAACAGAAAAGTCAAGACATAAATGATGAAAAAATATTAAATGAGGAAAAATATTCTTTGAAAAGTTACGCCCCCAAAGTAGCAGCACAAAAAACTTGGGATAGTGGGAGAAATGCAAGGAAGCTGCAGAGCTGAGGGAGGCAGAGCAGTTGGTCAGGTATGCCCTCCAATTAATTGCTTGTGCAGAGATCCTGAAATACCTCCAAGGTTTGGAATCCAGGCTGCCTTGGGAAGCCTATTTAAAACTGGGAGCTGTGATTAAAATGATGTTTGAATGGAAATCCCTACAAAGAAAAAAATTAAAATTCAACAATATCATATGTTTCTATGGGTGCTGATGTTTTACTACAAAGCTTTAAGACAATGCACCCCAAAGCTGAGCTGGGGGAAGGCTGGGAATGCTGCTGCCAACACGGAGCAGGGGCTGGTTTTAATAAAGGATGTAATACGTGACATGTTAACAGGGAGTCATTTGTGCCCCATGTATTGCTCACTCCTGTCCTGTCATTTTGAATTATGTCTCAATTTATCTCACTTGCTAAAGGAGCTAACGACCAGCAAACAAAAAGTTACTATAATCCAGGAAAAATAATCAAAAATGATGGAGAGGTAAGGCATTCCAAAATACATTTTCTTTGCAAGATAACGTATATTCAACTTAAGAGTTGCAGTGCTGAACAGAAAATCTCTGGATATTCAATTTAGGAATAGAGTTGCAGTGCTGAACAAAAAAAAAATCTACAAATATTCAGTATAGAAAGAGTTGCAGTGCTGAACAAAATCTCTGGATATTCAATTTAGGAATAGAGTTGCAGAGCTGAACAGAACATCCCGGGATGTACCAGCTCTCCCTCCCTGACAGCAAAATTAACCCCTCCTTGAATATCACCTTAAATATCTGTTTGGTGAATAGTCTCCAGGGTTTATTTTCCACCTCCCTGTCCTGGTGTTTGTGCAGTCAGAGGGTGTTGGAAGAGCCTCAGGAATATTTGGAATTGCTGTTTGGATTCCGCAGCGTTTTCCCCGACACGGGAAATGTCCCTGACAGTCGCTCATTCTTTTGGGCAGGATTTTTTATTTTTTTCCTTTTGAAGGAAGGGGAAAACTCTGGATTTACTTGAAGTCTGTGGTTATTTATGAGGGAAATCAGCAGCAGAAATGCTCCAAACTGCTCCAGATTTTTCATTTTAATCAACTCTGGAGAGAGAAATTCAGAGCAACCGCTTCAGTCCGAGATCTATTTGAAGGAGTTTCATGTGGAGTTTCAGTCACCAGTGCCCAAAATAAATTCAAAATAAATTCAGCAGCCTCCTGGCAAATATATTCCATAATTTTAAGGTGTTTTTAAGAGCAAGAGTGAAGGAGCAAGGAGGTAATTTCCAAGTGAAAGCTGGGAGTGCAGGAGCTAATAATTAACTGCTGTACAAAGGTGATCTGGATCAACTCATCTGCAAATCCTGGAACTTTTAGGAAGAGAAGAATTGTTATAAATGACAAATTATGCCAAGCTGCAGATACCTTCTACTCGATAACTTCAGCAATTACCACCTCCCAGTAAATTCTAGGGTGATAGCTTTGATTTAGTGTGTAGTTTAGTGCAATAGTCATCCTTAGCTTAGGGATTTCTCCCAAATTAATTAGCTATTAAGAAGCACAAATAAGTACCTTCAAGTAATAATAAATACAAGTGCATGCATTTGTATATAATGCCTATAAAGACATGATTCATATAAATATTCTTGAGTTTGTGTGTCTTTGGAGAAGAGAAGAAGTGAGGAAAATCCTGCTCCTAATTTGCTCAAATCTCCAGGTTTCCCTGGAAAGGTGAACTATTAATGATTTGCAGCTACACTGGGGGATATTCTTCAATAGGCCCAATGTTAGAAAGCTGGTTATTTTTATAGATTCCAGTCAGGCCAGAATCTGATAAAGAAAAATATAGAAAACGTGAATTTAGTGGTTCTGATACTTCAGCTCTCAGCAAATACAGGAGATTGATCTGTGAAATCCAGATTCCTATCTTGGCATTGGCTGCTGCTGTAAATTAGGGATTTTCAAATACTGACAAGCAAAAATAGCTGATAATTCTCACAGCTGCAAAACTGATCACTATTTGTGCCTTTTTTTTTTCCTTCTATCATGAGAGAATTCAGGAAAAAAATATTTTTCTTGCTGTTCTGCTGGCGTCTGTTTTTTCATTCCTTATTTAAATTTGCATTCTTGTTGTCAGTTGGACTTCTGAGTACTTTCACAATTAAGAGAAGCCCCTCCATGTCTTCCTGTGAGTCTGCTCACTGTAAATGATTTCCCCAGGTAAAATCTTGACAGATCCCAAAGGAAAAAAGGAAAAAAAATAGTTCAGAAAACTACATTAGTCCAGATAGAGTTTTCTAGAAGGTCCAAGAACCTCCAAGTTCTTTGCAGCTGGCCCAGTGCACACAGAAAACTTGGGAGGGGATGACTATACCAATTAATGACATGATTTAATTAATTCTTTCTAAAAGAGGGTATTCGCACATATTTAATCCCTGATTTTGGGATTATTTGGGGTTGAATTAACCCCAACCTTGCTGACAGTGAATCTCTATTGGAGATACAGGGAAATACCTGAATTTAACACCCTCTCAGCTTCTCTGAATGGAACAGAGGTGTTACAACAGATGAGAAAGTAGGAGACAGTATTTCCTCTGGATCTTCTGATCATAAAAATCAAAGGTAGAAATAAAAAAAAAATCAATTTATCAGAATTGGGAAAGAACAGAACAACAAAATACAAAACAAGGGATGTGACCCTTATCCCTAAAACCACCTTATGAACTGCAGTCACTCAGACATTTCTATTTTTTGCCCTTTTAAGCCTCTCGTGTATTTTTGCACTCTAACATCTGATTTCCCAGCACATGACATCAGCAAGAAGTGGAATAGATAAGTATCTTCCACCAAAACATAGTTCAGTGCCCTAAATTACATATTCAGCAATGGGAACACTGAGTCCCAAATCTCACAACCATCTCTCTGGGATCAAAGGCTGTTTCTGCTACAGCAGCACTTTTGGGATGAGGAGCAATTCCTTCCTCAGCTCGGGCTCTCCACTGCTTCCTGAGCTCAGCCATAGCAGTGGCATGGAAAAGGCAGTGCAGACACAAATTAATTACGTGAAATCCATTAATTAATGTAGGTTATAGGAAAGCTTTGGATGTTTTCTTGTGCAAGAGTAATGCAAACATGGGGGCGTTATGTTCCTTCTCTGGGTTGGTCCTCTTAGAACTGTAATTAAAATATAAAATACTTTTGTATATGTATTAATGTACAAATTCCCTCCTGATTCATCTGCCCCTATACTGCTCACTTCAAAATGTGCAGCATATTATTACAGTTAATCACTTAATTATTACCTAGTGGTGGGTTTTTCTCCTTTCAAGACTGAAGGGGCAATGCATTAAAAGGAACATTTGCAGTGGATGTGAAAGACTTCAGCTCCCAGGCTTGGTGACACCTCTGATATCAAGGTATTGAGTTTATCCACCAGGATTTTGGACACATTTCGTGCTGTCCCAACCAAGCCACTGTGAGAATACTCAGAGGGATGTTGCTGAATTCCCTGGTGATGAGGTTGGTGGATGCTCCAGGAGACAAAGCTCCAACCTGACCTAAGGGGGGTTTTCCAACTCAGCTTTGCAGCATCTTTGAGCCACCAGGTCAATAAAACAGACCAAGGATGTTGGTCACTCCCAGCCTTAAATCACCTTACATCATGGTATAGACACAGCACAGACCTGGTTTATCCCACCTCAGACAACTTCCCCATCCTCTGCTTGACCAAACCACCCCTGTGCACATTTAGAGCTGTGCAAACCAACAACCCACAGGCCCAGGGCAAAAGCCTTGACAAGGAGACTGGACAGAACAATTCCACTTTTATTTTCATTTTTGAGGGTGTTTAACAACCTTCTGTTTCCTTGTTTCACGTTGGTTTCATCTTGCAGAAAATATTTGCTTAATTAAGGAGTCTCCCATCCTTGTCCTCAGCCCTGAAACCCAAACACTCCCCCTCTCCCTGCCCAAATCTGTGTTAATTAATTACACAGTTAAAAACCCAACAGATATTCCTCTGCTGGAGTCAGTCATTTCTGCTACCCAGTGCTCCTCAGACATCACTTCCATGCCAAAAGCTCCAACCTATTCTTGGCTGGGAATGTGTTGCCAGGGAAGCTCCAGTCCCTGCAGCATCCTGAGCCTCCCTGCCAGAGGAACTGGGGCCAGGCAGGGAGTACCCAGGCACTGGGAATTCTGGGGCTGCACATGCCACTGCAAATGGAAAATCAAGTCTTGCAGCCATTAGTGACTTGTCATTAATTGTTCTCCTGGTGAATCAATGAGGATCTTGGAGGGGAGAATTCCCATCTTTTCCCAGTAATAATTATTTCTGCCTGACAAGGCAACTCCACCCAGGCACATGGAAGGAAACAAATCCCTGGTTTGTCTGGGATGTTGTTCAGGCTTTCAGGGCTCTTTGAGTCCGTGCTGGGGAAGTGGCTTAAGAGGGAACTGCCAGCAGTTTTATTCCCTGGCAATTATTGCTCGTGCACAGCCCTTCTAACACATGAGAAACAGTTGGATAAAGCTCCTCTGCATTGCAAAAACCCCAGTTCTCAGCACTGACAGCCCTCAGATCCCTACAGATTCCCTGTCCAGTCCAAAGCAATCTTAAACTGAAAAAATTACAGCAAATAAAAGTTCCCATACACAGCATTTTAGCCTTAATTTTAAGAACCAACCACAGGTTTCCCCCATAAGTTTTAAAGGTATTTTTACTTTGAAGTTTAAAGGTGTTTGTAATCAACATAGAGGCAAAATATCGATTTTGGGGAGGGTTGGGAGAACTCCTCTCCCAAAGATTGGGCATTCTTTTGGTTTATTGAATGGGAATGTTCAGACTTTTGATAATTTTCCTGGAAAATGCCAATTAACAGATTCCGCTGGTTATCCCTGGGCTGTCTCAATCCACAAAACAATAAGATCCACATGCAAAGAATTATCTGGTTTTGTCCTTCAAACAAACAGAAAACATCAACTACCAATAAATTCCAGTAACTCAAAAGCTCCGTGAAATGCTGGGGAAAGACCTTCTCTTCCCTTAAATATTTCACATTAGAGAAAGAAATCAAGCAGGAGGTGGAACTTCATGGCTCAGAGGTGCAAAACTCTCCCCTCTGAGCATCTGCTTGATCAAATCCTGGGCTGGGCCAAGCAGAGAGATGATGGTTTATTATTTCTGGGCTGGTGTTGGAGGGAGAAAAGCAGCAAAGGGCATCCAGCACGTGCCTGAAGGACGTGTGTTTACAGCTCTATTGAATATTGATCTATGCACACTCCACTGGCAATAAGCTCCAGAATATGCACTTGAAAATTCCAGCTCATACATCCTTTCCTTGAAGGCTCAAGGGCGGGGGGAGGCCTGATTGCCTCTCTGTACATGACATTTCTGCATGTGTTTCTTGGAATTAAACAGGGCACGACACACGATCTGCCCAGAGGAGGACAAAGCAAAGAGCAATTCTGCAGGTTGGGAAAAGCTGCAATAGGAATTATTGTGTATTCCTAGGAATTTAAATGGATCCATAAATATAAGTGTTTTTTTAAATTCAGTGTTAATTTTAAAAATGCTCTAACAGCACCTTTGAGAAAAATGATTTTTTAAAAAATCAAAAATTACCAAAATTAAATATCAAGTGTTTTGACTTGCTTTGGTATGAAGAGACCACCATAGCTTTATATTAATATACAGGAAACCTAAAGCAAAGCCAGGAGTGTTTAATACCAGCTCTGCCCCTACAGTTCAGAAATTCCTGTATAACAACTCCTTTCCCCCACCCTGTGAATCAGCACAATTATCTGTACACAAAAAGGAGGGGGGGTCACAGTGGCACATCACAGGGGACTCTGACATCAGAACAATGATAATCCTTAAATAACCTCAAAACCCACATGGGCAGAATGTGCAGACCAAGCCAAATAACCAGATTTTCCATCTCAGCACACAAGGCAAATCCAACCAGGATTGTTTGCACAAGACTTGACATTGTTCTGAAATGATCACCCTGAAATATCCCATCTCCATCTCATTGACAATATGTAGGACATACATGAACTTGAACATGTGAAGGGATGGAAAAATGACCAAATTAAGCTGGAGAGCCTCAAACACTTGGATGTTTCTCACTGGGCTGCAGTGAGTGTTGGGTGAGAGCAGGGACTCAGACACCCAAGCCTGGTATATTTAATATTAAACTTGTTCCACTACAAAAAACCCAATAAAACATGAAAATACTTGATTTAAAATATCTTTTAAGGAACTGCAAAAGGCTTAAACTGCAACAACACCTTGGCCCTTCACCATTTGTGAAGAACATCCTACAAGTCATAGAAATAATGCAGTGAAGCAGCCAAGGCAGAGGAGCTGGACATTCCCAGGAATCCTATGGCCACTCTGTTCTTATGCTCATGGGCAGCTCTTGGACAAATTTTAAATTCCCTGTCTTTCCCAATTATTATTCTTGCACAGCTCTTCATTGCTCTTAACACAACTCAAATAGAGTTCTTGGTATTTTGACTTCTGGTCACTCACAGCTGGCAGAGCCACGGCAAAGTTGGAAGTTTTTGAGGCAGAACATCAAAAATACACATTTAGAAGGAACAGAATTCATTCCTGGGAGTCACACCCTCCTGCCTTTTCTGAGAAACCAGAAATAAAATGGCAAAACTGCTGGGAAAAGCATGCAGGAAAACAGGATGCCTCATCCTTCCCTTAAACCCTGGTGTTTAGGCTCAGGTCAGCCTCCCATGGCAGAGCTTGATGATGGAACAAGTTGACCTTCTCTGGCATAGACATGATTTCTCAAGCAAATTAACCTTTTTCTCACCTACAGACAGAACAACAAAAACAAAACAAACAACCCATAAATCAACCAGTAAACCTGTTATTTTAGAAAAGACAGAGTAGTGAAGTAAATTCTTCCAATATGCCCTTACATCATTCATACAGACAGAAAAACAATTACAAAGCAAATCAGATCCTTTCTTTAATTGATTGCACTCAAGTTCTTTCCTCAAGAGGAAAAGTTGCCAAAAAAAAAATAAAAATCAAATAGTATTTGAATTCCAGGCATCAGTGACAACAGAACAGCCTCTGGATTGCTGGTTTGCTTTCCTGCACTTCCTATGCTACAGGGAAGATTAAAACAGCCTTTGTGAATACCTTCCTAAAAAATGAAGCTTCTAAATGTTGTCTTGGATTATTACACACACAAGAGATCACTAAAATTGCAAGATGCAGTTTTGGAGGGGGTCTGGAGGTGCTGGTTTTTGTTATTTTAGGGGTTAAGGTTTCTGTTTTAGCAAGAAGAGGAAGAGTTGGAGGAAAGCAGCGCATTAAAAAAAGCTGAAACCCTCTTGTCGCCTCTGGGATGAACCCTGGCCATGCCCTGCTGACACTGAGCTTCAGCAGGAGCTGCAGAGATGCTCCTACTCCCCAGCAGTGACAGCTCTGAAACCCAGGCAGACATGGGCTGACTGAGGCAAAGCCCAATTAAAGCCACGGGAAGCCTCATTTTTCCACATTGAGCACAGAAAGCAAAGTCAACCCAAGCTGCTGCTGAGTGTTGCACTTGTTCAGACATTCAACATGGATTAATTCAAAGTTTTTTGCCCTTAAACTTTGGCAAATTGAGGTCCAGCTTTCAGTTCACTGAACATGTCACTGTCCCAGCACCTCAGCCCAAGCACCATTGAAAATTTCCACATACTTCTCATGAAAAAAATATATTCTTGGACTTGCACAAGGCTCCTCTCTGGTCCTCCTGCAGATTTTCCTGGGGAAAACCTTCATCCCTTACTGCAAACTCTGCCTGTCACTCCCACTCTGTGCTGGGAAGGGGTTGAGGTGGATTGTCCTGATTTCAGACCATGTAATTTCAGACTTTGCAGCACCACTGTTGACACCTTGGAGGAACTGCAATGTGAAGGCACTGGGAAGGAGAAAAACAAGGCTCAAGTCAGATTTCTTCACCTTTTGAGATTCTGTGAGTGCAAAAGGAAGTCATGGCAATCTTGCATCCCTAATTAGGAGTTCTGCTCTGAGCAGGCTGACATTCCCATCCCTCTGGATGGGGAGAAGAAGCTGTAGTGCTTAGAAAAGCAACTCCTGAGAAAAATCAGCTCTCCCCTGTTTGGCCCTTCATGCAATAAACAAAAAATTTATAATTAAAATTATAAATAAAATTATCCTGATCTGTCCAACCTCTTCCCATAATCTGCTCAAGAACTTGTTTTCATTTATTGTTTGGCATTTTTTCCCCAGATACAGCTCCTGGCCCCTGGTCTCTCCAGCTCTCTCTGCCTTCAAATGCTTGCTCTTATCTTGTAATTAAAGAGAGGCAATGATTTGGATTGAAATCCTATTGAATGACCTGACACAAAGTGGTTTAATGGAAATACAGCCAGGACCAGAAATACTTTTACTGTGTCAAGCACCTGATTTGAGATCACAGGGTACTTTGGCCAAGTTGGATGTTGAACTAATGACTGAACAAACACCCAGGCAAAAGCCACCACAAAGTGCTAATCCTTCTCCTGGAGAAAGTTTATCATGCTGGGGGTTAGGTTAGAGCCATGGCACAGATACCAGATAAATCCTTTTAAATTATATTCCACTAAATGATTATCCATTAAGTGAAAGAGGGATCTCCTGCACTAAAAGCTTTAGTACTCAATAGAACTAAAGATAAATTAAAGCTGACCCTGTAAATAAGCAAGATCTGGGCTGATCTGATTTTGCACTTTGCTGAAAAAAGTGGCAGATTAATCAATTCAAATTCACTACAGAAATATTTATTGGGAGATCTGACAGTTGCAATTAAAGCTTTCTCCCCTTCCAAACAAACATTTATTCCTGAAGATACTTTTCCAGTTTGAACTGAAATCAAGTTCTGATGGCAAGTCTTCACTTGATATTAAATAGCAAATAAATAAAAAGATGTTTAAGATGTTTTCATTTAACAAAAGAAATATTTTTGTGTGCTGCCTTGCTGAGGAAAAAGGCAGTAGGTGGGAGATGGAAACAGCAAAGAAGGTAAAGACATGTTTTCATGTTGCACTTTATAAAAATTTAACTACACCCAGATACATCTTTTACTGTGCTTGACAGTGTTTCTCAACAGCACTTGGCATTTCAGTTTTATTTTCCAAAGTATATGTACTCAGAATTTATGATAAACAAATGTATCTGATCATTCAATGGAGAAAAACAACATTACATGATAAACTTAATAAGCCATGACATTCAATGAGGTCGATTAAAGTCAATATTAAGTGTGTTAATTACATATAACAAGAACTAGATAAAGATATGGAAGAACAAGACAAATGTTCAGAAACTTTCCAGCCTGGTCCCATTTGGGAATTGATTTTTTGTGGTTATAAAAAGGTACTTTTAATAGAAGTGGCCACTGGGAGTTTTCAGAAAATAGTTTTCTAGGCCTAGAAAAGTCCAGAGCTCATCTAAAGTTTAAGGCTTCTGTTGGTTGAGATGTTTAACATGTAGACTGTGTGCTTATCAATTCAAGTTGGTTCTTTTTTAAGGAAATTTATGGAAGTGTCAGAACTGCAGCACTTGTGTGGAGACCCACGTTCCAGTTGCTCAAAATTAGACAGAGGCTTAAAGGTCCAACTGAGACCACGACAGAGGGAAAGGCTAAAGTTTGGAGAGGGGAGAAGACCTGAGCAACTGCTGTGGATGTTGGGAAAAAATATTTCCTTAATGTGAAAGTCTTATTTTCATCATCTGAAGTGTGATGGGTAGAGGATGGGGTTTTTTGGAAGGAATAATTCCTGAGCAAGGCTTCTGCACCAGCAGTTAAAGTGGGATGTGAGTGAGGGGGAGACTCAGGGCTGCAGCCCTTAAGGATTTCACTGGGATTAATGTTCAACTGGAAGTTAGAAAACAAGTAGATTAGATTTTAGCAAAGCAAAGTTGGGAGACCAAGTGCAGAGTGAAATTCAACGTGATAAAGCTGGGGAGAGAAAGGACACAGAGGAAATGGAAAGTGTTCAAAGATAAATTAATGTCTGCCTGAGGGTTATGTGTGCCACCTCCCAGTAATTGCACAGGGAATGTACAAGTTGTTTTTTCTTTTTTTTTTTTTTCCATAAAGCCACTGTGAAGGAACATCAAAATGTAAAAGTAATCAACAGTGGAAGAAAAGGCAGACACGAGTTATAAAACATCAAATACAGAGCAGGGTTGGAACAATTGCATAATGAAGTTGAGAGCATAAAAAGCGATAAGAGAAGCAAAGGCACTGAATGAAAAGAAACTTTACAGGGAGGTAAAATCAAATTAGAACAGTTTTCAGGTACAGTGTGGAAACAAGAGGGCTGGAAAAGCAGCCCAGGTATCTGCCAGAGTCAGGGCAAGGTGTTATCCAAAGAGGAGGCAGTGTTAAAAGCCTAAAATACTGATTTGTGATGTGGAAAGTCACATGTAAGCCATCTCACAGAAGGTGGCATGGAAAGAGTGAGTCCCACTGCTGGTCGTGAGTGTCCTCAGGAACCTCCCAGGCAGCACCATGGTGGCTCCTGGGCAAACATCTGCCACAAACCGACCTGGTCCTGAGGAGCAGCTGGCAGGAAAGCATCCCTTTGCCAAGAGTTCTCCCAGCCTCAGTGAGCTCAGGCAGCAACGCCACCCATCACCCAACGCAGCCCTGCCAGGCTTCCTGTGCAGAATCCCTTCCTCACAAAGTCCTAACACGAAAAAACCTTCGGAAAGGGCACAAGAACTATTGGCAGCTTTTGCAGAAAGAAGCTGGGATTAGGTTGCCTTGACAAGTCTCAACCCCAGCTGGAGGGCAGAGTTTGCATTTCACACTGAAGTCAAATTCCTCCCTGGTGGGAGACTTTGCAATTCATGGGCTAAAGCTCAGGACCCCCCAGGTCAGGGGACACTGGGCATGGAATCAGGTGCACTGCAGATTCTGGCCACGTTTGCCTCCTTGGGCATTCCCAAGGCAGAGCTCTTCACTCCCAGAGCCCAGGTGGAGCTTCCCAAGGACACAGGCGAGTCTGGACACAAGTTACCCCCAAATCACCGAGGGACACTTGTGCTGCCACTGCACATCAAAGGGGACCTCGGCTGCACCCTGCCCACACTGTGTTTTCTGTTGATAACAGCTCACATTCTTTGGCTGAACAGCATTTCCAGCTTGAAGGACACGTTCTCCCTGAATTTAAGATGCTGTTTTAAGCTTTCCTTCACATAATCCTTTCTACTAAAGTAAGACTTTACACTGGAATAGACTCACAAAAAGCAGTGACTGGGTCCTGGGGACTCAACAACAGAGTCAGAAGCCAAGCAGGAACCAAATGTTTCAGCCAGGCTCCCTCCACACTTCAACCTTTCTGCCCATCTAAACCAAGTATCAGTGGTTCTGTGTTCTTCTTAGGTAGTTAAAGCATCATCAGGACGTGGGAAGCAGAAATAGAAAATAGAAGAGGTAGATTTCTACAGTGGCTTGGGCTGGAAGGGACCTTCAAAATCATCCCATCCTACCTCCCACCATGGGCAGGGACACCTTCCACTATCCTGGGTTGCTCCAAGCCCTGTCCAACCTGGACTTGGACACTTCCAGGGTGGTTTAGTCACTGAGAACATTTGGGTTTACATTTTACATGCCAAGGGGACACAGTAGCCTCAAATATTCTTCAAGCACTCACCAAGAGAATTGTCTGAATACCCCCAACCCTCCCTCTCCTCAGGTCACCCCATGCCAGGCATTATTTGCAGGGAGTGATGCTGAGCTGCTTCCTTCCAGCAGTTGTTCCCAAGCACAGTGCCTGCTCCACAGTTCTGCCAACAAGACATAGCAGGACACCAAACTTATCACAATTTATTTTTATCAAGTTGTCTCTGTTGTACTTCGAGCCTGAAGGTCTTTTTAAAAATTCAAGAAACACCCTTGGTTTCAGTATCTTCATTTTCCAAGTATTTCAGTGACTAAAGAGAACCATGAGGCAGCTGCAGATATTTTGAGCCATCTGAATATTTCTTTGAAGCTGTACAAAAACAGCAGCTTTTTTACCTTGTGATTTTCTAAAAAAAAAACAAAACCAAAAAACCCCCAAAACCAAACCATTAAAAATAATTTAAAACTACTTTAAAAATTTGCTATGTGGTCCAAGAGCTCTGCACCTCCCTTTCTGCTGCCACTAGAGGGAGAAGCCTATTCCTGGGATCTCATGGCTTCTAGGCTATTTTTTTTGGAATAGAATCAGAATTATTTCCGTTAGATGGGAAAACGTTTGTCCCTGTGTGATAAGCACAAATAGAGAGCCTCTAAAAATGAAGTGGGATAAACATTTCCTCCCCCCACCCTCAAATAAACTCCAATTACAATCCTCAAACCTTGTGAATTTAAACACTGCTGCAATTGTTTTTTGCTGGAAATACAAATCCTTGCACTGTGTTTACTCCCATTGCATCCAGGGCAGAGGAGGCCAAACAGGAAGAAAGGAGAATACTGGGTTTCTATCAATATAGGAACAAAGGATGTTTTCTAGTGGCTTGAACTAATTCTGATTGAAAACCCATAAAATCTTTTATTAGTTGTAAGTAGAAATTCATTGTGGACTGAAAAAAATCCTAAAGTAGCATTTAAATAAAGTAAAAATCCTACAGTTCTGGGTTTGTGCTCCCCCTTTTCCTTGTCCTAATTCAACTTAAAGAATCACACTGATGAATAATTCTTATGTCACTGCATTTGAAATATTTGAACTAAAAGTGATTGCTTTTGCTGAGTGTTTATAGCAGTGACAATGTCATTCCACTTGAATGGAAAATGTCATTGCAAAACATCCTCAAGTGTGGGTGCAAACCATTTTACCAATGAAATCCACCCTCTTCGGGTATGAAATGTCTCAGCTTTGCTGAGTAACCCCCAGAATGTGCCTTCAAACACAGGCTGCTGGTGGCCAACAATGAGCAACCAGACCTGGCCTCGTGACATGGAGCAGGGGAGTCTTGGAGGAGAAAAGGCCATTTTTACAGACAGCTTCATGCCACTCAACATGAGAGTTTTGGAGGGAGAAAAAGGCCATTTTCCCAGACAACGAGGCAGTTTTACAGCTCAAGGGTTGACCAAGTCCTTTTTGGGATATCCCTTGTCCTTTTTCTCCCCAAAACAGAGCAGCAACTGATCATCCTTAAAGTCATCAAGAATAAATCATTGAACAGCTTAGACTTAATTAAACTACAGGTGCAAACCCCACCATATCCCCAGAGAAAAACATAACCCCAAGTCATTCCTTCTTGTCCTTCAAAGGCCATCAGGACTGGCTAAACCCACACAAAGAGGAAAACATTTTCATGGTTCATCTGTCCCAACTTCCTACTGCAGTGGCCAAGGTCAGCAACTTACCCCTCCTAAACCCACTGCATTTTATCCTAAATATATATCTGTCTGTCTCATTGTGCCTCTAGTTCTGATTGCAAGACCACCAGTCACCATCTGTTCTTTTGTGGGTCTGTCCTACAGGCTGGACACAATTATCCTGGATATTGCTCCTCAGCAACACACTCAGCCAAACTAAACCAGGAGAACTAGTTATTCCAATTGTTCTCCCAACTAATAATAATAAGAGTGAGAGGAGCAAAACCAGGGAAGGCTCCCAGCTCAGTGCAGGGGCCAACACTGAGGCTTGGAGAGAAGCACATCCTCCCTCATCAGCTGCATACCTGGGGAGCCAAAGCATCAAGTACAAGCAGCTTTTCTTTTCCTGGTGCTTCACTTGATGTTTTTTCAGACCAGCTGCACTCCCTCCCTCACTGAATGGGAGGTCACTTCAGCACTGTTCCTGTGAGAGGCTGGAATCTGAAATTGGTGTTAAAAGTTCAAACTGCTGCCCCATCACATCTCCAGTATCTTCTTGTCATTGCTGTGAGAGTGGCAGGGTTTGGGATTTAAAAACTGCAGCTATATTTGTTGGATCCAAGTGATTTTCTTCTCCTGTGCTGATTTCATAGCAGGAAGCTTAAGACAGCATTCCAGATTTTCCACCCTTTGCAGTGCATGTGTCTATGTACACGCACACATAGATAGAAAATAGAAAACATTCCACAGTAAGTTTTCCCTTCTGAAAGAATTTTCAGCAGCCCTACAGAGGAACAGCATATGCAATATGTGTGTCACTCAAACATTTCCTTGCACTGCAAAGTTTGTGTCAAAATCTGTTCTGAAACAACTCCACAACGTGCACTTCATATAACCCTGAATTACAGGTTAGGCTCCATTTTAAGTATGAAATATTAAGTGAGATCATAATATCTAAATCACTCCTCTGCCATTCCAGCACTAACCCAGGTTGGCAGAGCTCGATGATGTCACCATTTGTACCTTGCTGCAGTTGCCAGCAGAGCCCAGTTTGCATAAATTAGCTTTGATGGATGAAAAGTGTTCACATTTTTTATTTTTACCTTGGAGCACACTTGGAATTATCAGCTCCTTTTTAGTGTTTTAAAAATGCATATGGGCCACTTCAGTGGCAAGTCAAAACTCCCTGCAGTGCCAACTGGTCGTTGTGCTGGAAACCAGAGGGAATGGGGGCCACAAACACCCCTGGCCACCAGCAACATCTTCATAGTGGCCAAAAAGTGCCAACTCCCATCTTCAGGTTGGAAAGACCATCCAAGCCAGCCCTGAAGAAGAGGGACAGCTGTAGGATGGATTTCACCATCCCTGCACACACTAAACCCCATCTCAATTTGCATCAACTCCCACTGAAATAAATAACTCAAGAACTACACAACATAAATAACAGCAGAATGGCTGGGGGGGGATGATCTCTCCATCTTCTAAAAATAGCTTGCTTTTGGCTAGGCTGCTCCTTTATGTCTTTCCTTGGAAAAGCAGGAATGAACAGAATGCTGATTGGGATTCACACACCAAGGCTGCCTCAGGACCGTCATTAGGAGGCACATTTCAGAAGGAAAGGGTGTTTTCCATCTCTTTTTTCTCAAGGTTGGAGCTGGGACTGCCCATTCCCTGCTCCTCTACATCCATTTGGCTCTCAGAGATTTCCCTACCCCTGCTTGGTGCCTCTTGGGTTGGGAGCCTGGACAAGCTTCTGAGTTCCCAAGGAAAATCCAGCACAGCCCAAGCACTCGCTCTGGTTTTGGCAGGGAACTTTCAACAGGACCTGTGGAAGCTGCACCTAAAGGGTCTTCAACAGCCCTTCCCTGGGGCTCAGCTCCATCTCACCAATTCTCACTTTCACAAATGGAACAGCTGCATCCTGAGCAAGGTTAAACTGAGGGACACCCATCCTTGCTCTCCTTCATTCCCAAATCTTCATGGATCAGGTGAAACCTCCCTCACATCAGCAAGTTTTGAGTCAGAGCTGGTCACACTGAGTTCACACAAACCATGGAATGGGTTGGATTGGAAGGAACTTAAAATCTCATCCACTCTCACCCCCTGCCCTGGGCAGGGACACCTCCCACTGTCCCAGGGATCCCACCCTGCCCTTGGACACTCCCAGGGATGGGGCAGCCACAGCTCCTCTGGGCACCCTGTGCCAGGACCTGCCCACCCTCAAAATAAGCTCTACCCCACTGGTCCAAGAGCGTTCCTTGGCCTGGCCCAAAGCAGAAGAGATTGTAAAGTCATTTTTCCTGTTCTATTTTTGAAGATGTACCTAATTTCAAAGGCATTTGGTTGGGGGTGCATCACCCTGAAGCCACAGAGCCCTGTGATGCTGTTGGCAATTCACTCAGAGGCTGTGAGGGGATGGGGGGTTTGCTTTTCCATCCAACCCTCTGAGCTCCTCTACAGGGAGAGCTTGGGCAACCAAAATACTCTGCCATGTGTAAGAATTCCCTGAAATGGGGGGACAATATCTGTGCTGGTGCTGCTCGAGCTGTACAGGCTGAAGGGAATGACAGGAGTCAAAGCCTGAGCTGAGCACACAGAGCCAAATAAACGTAGAAAAGGTCAAACCAAGGACCATCCCCACTGGAGGTTTATTTCAGGACCCCTTCTCCTGACACTACTGGGGAGCCACAACCCTTTCAGAAACAAGCTGTTCCTGCTGTTGCTGGCTTTGGACTAAAAGCACACTGCTGCTAACCTCTTACATAAAGGGAGCACACAAACAGCTGAATCCCTGACCCCACGTGGCCTCTTCCCTGGGATTTGTGGCTTTCCACAAAGAAGCCAACGTTTTACAGGCAGCCCTCGATGGAGTTTGGAATTGTGCAGAAACACAGTTTGGATGCACATTTAACCCTGTTGTTTGTGGATGATGTTCCTCCTCTCTGCTGCCAAACGCTGCAGGTCTTTAGGCTCGTTTTTTATTTTTTTTTTAAAGTTCTTTGGTCCTGCACAACTTTGAACCCCTGTACATACCTCCTCTGCCACTAACATTGGAATATAATGCAAGCCTGCACTCAGGGGTGATTCTCTTTGTTAGCTTCTATCCTTTTTCAGCAGAGCTCACTAAATATGAGCTCCAAAATTATTAAGGATGTCTTGGCTGCGATTTTTCTGTGCAGGCAGAGATATACATCAGGTTTATTTTATGAGTGGGAGATATTTAACAAGTGCAGTTGACTCAGTCTGCATTTGGAGTAAACAATTCTCTTCATCCTTACTTGCAAATTGATTGATTTGGGACTTTTTGTAGGCTTTTGTCAATTGGCAGCAGATTTAAAACATCCATAAGGAAGTGTCACTTGCTTTTGAACAGAGAAAAACCTCAGGGATGGGGTGAAACACCTTTCCATTAGAGCAGAAGCTGCAGACTTACCCTGCCCAGCAAATCCCAGTGTATCCAGCAGTGTCCCCTTTAGATCCATGAAAACCACTCCAACACCACAGAAAAAGCAGGTGCTGGAGCAGAGTCTTTCAAGAACCACCCATCCCGTTACCAGCAGACTGGATGTTTAAATCATCCCCAAATAATCCAGCCTTGCACCTCAGAGGATGAGAAAGTGCAAGTGATCCAAGAGCCCAAGTGGTGTCTGTAAACCAGGGAAGGGTGAAGCCCAACAATACTGGAATTCAAGAGCAACAAAACAGCATTGAGGGATCACAGCCAGCACAGAAATGCCCATTGTGCCTTTCACTTCCAGCCAGTCCAGCTCTGAGCTGCTAAAATCTGCACTAAACACCACTCCCCTCTCCTCAGCTCTGCTAAATCCAACCTTTGCAGTCCTGTTTTAATTCAAAGACATATTAATTGTTGTGAACGCACCAAGTATTACCTGGAATAACACTTGAAATGCAAATTAAGGGCTGTGCAAAATTATTGCAGCACAAGAGTACCGTGGTTTATTAGCAGCAGATTTGCAAGGTTAATTTTCAATTATGTATTTCTTATTAGTTTTCTGGCTGTCTTGCTATTATTAAATTTAAAGAGGAAGATACTTGCAATGTGTCCAGCTTCTGTGGTGTTATTACTGACAATTATTCCTATTTTCCAATTTGTGTTACTCTCATGTCTTGCAAAATTCGTAATTAATGAGCAAATAATTATAGCAGCACTTACTAGAGCTGCTTTAGTTAAAGCTGTGTCAGCTTTTGTATTAGGATCCCCATTTTTCAAGGGTTTATAACTCAAGCATAAAAATTCACTCTGGGCACAGCCTTGTCATAAGAGCTGTCTGCTGAGCGTGATTTTTTGTTTTTAAATGTTTCTAAGCAGCATTATTTTGCTCCTTTTTTAAAAAGTTATGGGCATTTAAAAATGTCCTAAACTTGCAAAGGCATTAAGTTTACAGCAGTCCATTTTCCTATTCCCCAGCATCTCTGAAATAAAGACATTTTATTTTAAGGTGAAAGCATTCACCTTTACAAATATAAACCAAGGTGCCTCAGCATCTCCAAAGATCAGAACAAGGTTTTTAATGGCTGGTGGTCATTAGCTTTACAAAACAGACACAGAAGAGAGCTTGACATTCAGGGATGTTTGTGCTGCTCCCACCCAGTTAAGCATTCATGCACAGCCTCAATTAAGGACATGAGTGGTCCTTAGGAGTCAACAGGCCTGTCCAGGCTCTCTGGGATGCACAAACACTCACTGCCTGGATTCAGCACAACAAAGACTTGCTTTTGACACTAGTTTTAGGCTCTCCCCATTGACTGCAAGCTGCTGTCCCCACTCCTGGGAATACAGCATCACAGGGGTCAGTCCAGCAGGGTGCTGAGGGGCCACGAGGATCTCAGCACCTTCTCAAGGTGCTCAGCATCAAACAGGGTCCTGTGTGGTACCAGCATAAGATTTATCACAACTGGTGCTTCTTGTTTTGGCTGGAAGAGGAAACCCAAAGGGGAAGAGCAGCAGATCCCAAACCACCAGGTTTGTTGAGGCCAAAAAATGACAGCTCTGAAGCAAACATTGTGCAAAATTTGGGTTCTACAGGACTGCCCATCACAGCTGCTTTCTCCAAACATCCTCCATGGCAGAAAACACTGGAGACATCCCATTACCACTGCCTGGTGTCCTGCCCCCCTTCTGAGAAGGGCCTCTAGCAGCCACCCAGCCACGCTTAGAACCACTAAGGCTGGAAGAGACCCCCAAAATCAAGCCACTCTTTGAGCTGAAGTTTTCCACACCCTCATTTGATATCATTATCTCCTCCTGTTGCTAATTGCTAATGAGGAGAACCTGGTTTTAATCTATTTAATCCAGAGCAGTGGCACTGGAGCCTTTTCCCACCACGACGAAGGGGATGCCAATGTCCCTTCTCCCTGGTGCCACCCTCGTGGCCAAGGCATATTTTCTAAGCCCAGCAACCACCTGCAAGCCTCACCTTTGTCTTACAGGAATGCTGATATCTTTGATTTTGCACATATGCAGGGCCTGGCCCAACTATGGCTGATGTTGCATAAACAGTATCATAAATATAATAAATGAAATAAATATAATAAACCCCTGCCATCCACACCAACTGTTCCTCCTCATTTTAGGGGCCTGTTAATCTTTCAGGTTAATATTTTCTCTCACATGATTTTCCCCAGTTAAGACTAGTTTGCAAACTGTAGGAAGAGGAATCTATGTGTGCTGATATTCCCTAGTTTCTGATGGCTTCCCATTTTGGCTGTAACCATGGTGCTGCTGGATTTATCATGGCTGCATGGCACAATGTGTATCTCATTATTCTTTCCTGGCAGCTTTGTATAGCTTTTATTTAGCTGTAAAAATAATTTACATTTCTTGAGCATCTGAATTAAAGATAAAATAAAACTACGACGTTGAGAGCTGGAGATTTGATGCAAATTTATTTATAAATATAAATCACATTGAGAATGCAAAATTACACATATGTCTTCTGCAAATTGCTGGTATCATAAAGAAATTATTTCTTTCCTTTTTTTAAGGATAATGCCTTCACACATTATCTGTAATATATTTGTGATGTGGATGGAAACTGAGCTGAAAATCCAAAATGAAATTTGGGCACCTTGTGCTGCCAACGAGATCAGTTACAAGACATGGAATGTTTTCAGTTCTACATCACTGACTTGAAATTGCTCCACATCTCCAGCCCATGCCACTCTCCATCAGCAGGTCCTGGCCTGGGATGGAATTCCAGCTCCACTTGGGTGGCTTTTCTGCTTCTCTGTGCCAAGGGATGTGCAGGAATCACAGTGACACCACAAGCCCATCTCACGTTGCTCCTGAACCCACGTCCCACAACCCCCCCAAACAGCTGGACCAGCAGTTCTGCTGTTCAAATATTGCACAATAACATTCCTGGGAAAGCCTAGCTACTTGTATCTAATTCCAATACTCCCAAGCACCATAAATCCAGATGTTTTCACTGTCACTTGGGATTTCAGAAGGGTATAAACTGTATTTTTGAGTGGAATACAAGTGATGGGGGTTTCCTGACTATAAAGTTCCTCTGAGCAAATAATATAACAGTTGTTCTTTGGATTTCAAAGCAATCACAGACCTTGAACACAGATATGGCTTCATCAATTTTGATAGTTTTTCTCTGCTCTAATCTCACGTGTTTCCTTTTAGCCCCTTCTGGGGCTTGGTTATTTTAACATTTTGTTATTTAACATATTTTAACATTGTCATCCTCTGACACAAGATCTCTGCTCTGGGAAAAAAGTCAGCAATTGTTCTCTTGACTCTCCAACAAAATAATCCATGGGAAGTCTTAGTTTTGAAGACCAGTTTTAGTAGAACATCCCTTTTACTTGATGGAAGTGGCATCCAAACCATCTCAGAAATCCCATGCTGCCCATCCTTCTGCCACATTGGAATTCTCCACTGAGTGATCCTATTCCCATTGTACTTGATCCCCTCAAGAAGGGGGAAAAATGTTTCCTAAGAGGGGGGGAAAAAAAGGCATAAAAATCTTTAATGCTAATTCCCTACCCTTCCTTTACTTCTGCTTCCACATTGAGGTTAAATACAACTCTGGAACCAAAAGTAACACAGAAAATGACTTTTTCTTTAATGAGAGCAGTTCCATGGAGTGTTTGCTACCCTGAACCTCTGTAACTCACCATGAAATCACAGAATCATAACTTTGGAAAAGACCTCCAGGATCCTTGAGTCCAACCTTCAACCAAATATCACCATGTCCATCAAACCATATCACCCACATTTCTGAGCCTCTGCTCTTTATTTTACCTATAAAAGCATCCAGCTGCATTTTGCTGCCTTTTTTTTTTTAATTCCAACTCCTGAGAAGTTGCAGAGGGAAGAAACTCCAGGATTGCAATTGAAAAATCCATAAAATGTTTCTCTGGAATTTACCAGGTTAGAAACATTCTGTCAGTGGTTTTAACCATCCCACAAAAATTCCTTAAAAGACACATCATTTTTGGTTTGTCATGAACGAGCAGCAACACAAGTGAGGTGGATATTCTGGTGGATGATCACTGAGGATTTGGTTCTAATTTTATACATTTAATTTATCAGAAGGATAATACCTTTTCTAGCCAAATATTGTTTCACCAACGTACTCGGAAGTTGGCGCAGCGTTGTGGGCAGAATAAAATCCTATTCCCCAAAATCACATCAGTCTGGATGTTTGGAGGGCAGAAAGGCCAACTGCAAAGAGCAGGAGAATGATGGCCCTGGATGCTCAGCTGGTACTGGACCAAACACATCCATCAGGGCTTCAGAACAATGGAGAAAAGATGAAGAAATGAATAATAAGAAGAAAGAACGGAAGGTGTACAAATGAGAAAAGTCATAATTAAGAAGATCCAAGTTAACTGGAGTCTGGTTTAGCAAATGTAGGATAGTTTTACATCCCAGGAGGGAATTGTGCTGTTACAACCTCAGACAAGGAGTTTAAGTGCTCCAGTCCCATCACAGACAATTGGGTTTAAGCCCCTGTTTAAGGCTGAGCTGAGATGGTTTGTGAGATCTCTATAAAAGCACAACCTTCCCTTCTCCCAAACCATATGGGTTTGACTTCCCATATGGAGTGACAAAATAAAAATATAGCCTAAAAATAGCTCTCAAAAAATGCAGTGGCTGAAGGCTGTTTCCTGTGCCACAGTTTGATTAGCCTTGTGTTTTATTTCTTCGGCAGCGATTTCAATTTATCTCTGATTTGGAGCATGAAAAGCTGCTTTTATAGTTGTAAGCAGAGGAGAAAAAGGCATCCGGGAAGCAAATATAGAGAGCTCTTCTGGCTTTATAGTAGCTGCAGGAACAAGTAAGATGATTTTAGAGCAGCAGCAAACAAAGTGATGCTGGGAGATGATCTATCTTTGCAATCTGTATTTAAGTTCCCTGTCAGCCCCTGCGTGAGTGCAGAGCATTTCATATTCTGTGCAGCTCCAAAGCAACCTAGAGGAGCCAAAAATTGTCAAGAGCAGAAATCCCCTGTGCAGAGGGATCTCTGCCAGCTCGGCTCCCACCCTGCCCGGCGCCGCGGCCGCGGCTCCCTGACAGCTCCTTCTGGCCACCAAAGAGGAGCTGCTCCCGTGGTGTTGATGGATGCTATGGAACACAAACATTCCCATTTGGGCTCTGCCTTCTTCAAAATCATGGGTTTTGTTTAAGGAAAAAAAAAAAAAAAAAGAAATCCCTCCACTGGGCAGGAATGTGGAGTGAGAGAAACCATCCAGACCAGCGGCCAAGGCCCCGCTCTGGACACACATCTCCACACCCCAACCCAACATCTGCCATGGTTTGGAACCAAGTTCTACTCTTTGATAATTTTCTACCTTTCACCAGTATTTTAAGGTCTAGGAATGACTTTTCCAAAGCTCTACGTTTCCCCTTAGAAGAGATTTTTATAATATCTAAGAAACGTTAAAATCCAAGGAGGGAAAACAAAAGATATCTGGAATGGCAAGAGGCTGAGCTGCAAAAGCTTCGGAAGAGAAAGGATTAGAAACAAGCTTTTCTCTAAAGAATTTATACAAAACAGAAAAAAAACAAACCCCAGTTTGGAAACAATTATTTACAAAGTTCAAAGTATTTGGTACCCTTTGCTTTGGGAAGATAAGGGGCAGCAAATAACACCCATAGTCACAAGGAGTTGGCCCAATTACTTCTGTCAGCAAAACTAATTTTACAGAGCACATTTCTGCTTGGAAGAAGACTTTTCTTGCTTCGGATTCTTTTTTACATTGCTAATAAGTCTCTTAGCAGTAGATTAGAAGAGCCTCTTCAGGCAGGAGCAGCAGCCAGAGGTCCCTGCTCCGGAAAAAACGTGATTGAAGCCGAGAGGAATTTCGCCTGAGGAGGTTCCCTGCAGGTGTTTGGTCCCGTGTGTGCAACCTGTGTTGTTACAGAAACTGTTAATGATTATGATTGTTGCACTTGCAGCCTTCAGGAACACGAGCTAGGACTCTCCTGACCCTTTTCCCTCACCTGACATTAGAAATGAAAAGGTGTTTTTAGGGCTCCGTTCCCAGAGAGTGGAGCAGAGCCTGAAAAATCAGAGCCTGAGAAATGTGTGGAAGGCTCACAAATCTTAAAAATTTGCTCAAAATGATCCAAAGCCCATCTGAAACACCCCAAACCTGCCACCTGCTGAGCCAGGTAAGCCCTTTAAGGCAATGGAAGTGCAGAAGGATTTAATTGCAGCAACAAAAGGGTGGGTGAGGGACAAAGATGATCAAGGGTGGCACTGACGGGTCCCACTTCCCCCAGCTCCAGATGTGGCACATTTCCCACAGAGATGCTGAAAAGCCCCTGGCTGTGCTCTCTGGAGCTGAACAGCAGGAGCTGCACCGAGGCAGGAAGATGAGCAGTGGGTACAGGAGACAGAGAATTAAACGTTTTGACACATCACCAGAACAAGCTGAAAGAAACTTTAGTCTCTTTGTGGGTAAATACAGTTTTATCAACTCTGCTGAAGGCAGGGAGAAGCCTCAGGCTGCCCTTGGCACCTCCCCTGCACCTGGAAAATAAATGCAGTGTCATTCATCCAGAGAAATGCTCACTTATGCAAATCAAATAATGAGATGGCAGAGGAGAGGCTCAGCTTCCAGCTTTGGATATTCTGGCATCTCACTGAAGAGCAGGGGTTGGAGATGGCCATGGCCATCCAAGACGTTGTAAGAAAATATCTGACATCTAAATCCTGCACACAGAAAATGGGCTAAATTCATGAAATCAAGTTATTCCGTTTCAATTCCTCGATTTTTTTTGTTCCAAAGGCTTTGTGACAATTGGTGTCAAGGAGTTAAGTAAATATTTTCTTGTGCTGTGTGGAAGATGATGTCAGGCAGCGATGGGAGTGAAATACTGACTTGGTACAATTGTTTGTACCTCTGATAGGATTGTCTCATCTGGGGAGATTATAGAAAATGCATTCTGTGATTATATACTCCCCTAGAGGCCCCGTGGAGGTGAGATTATGCATCTCACACTGTTATTTTACCAGGAAAAAAAAATGGACTAAGTAAATAAAAAATCTGCAAGATGTGACTTCATCCTGCACTGTTGCCACCTGCTTATATGATTTAAAGGATGTTACTGAGAATATCAGAGTTGCTAATGTAAATGATGAAGAAATCACAGGTCAATCATATAATAATAAATATTAGCATAGGTTTCCCAAGGCCAGAAGTGGCTGAAATGGTAATTGGAATTATGATTTTACCCTTGAGTTATGTGATCCTGAAAATACTTTGGTCGCCGTTGCTTTCCTGGAACTGCTCCATTAAAGCCAAGCAGCCTCTCCAATCTTTCTTAATCCAAGAAATTGTGTCACCTTCTCATAAGGATGCTTTGTTTCCATGCAGGAACCCAACTCAGCCTGTACCTTAATTTGCTGTGTTAGAGGATGTGCTGGGGGTGCAGGGATGTGGCTCCTCAGGGGCTGGTCTGAGGATGCAGCATCCCAACTCTGCCATCCGTGTTGGATATCCCAAGGTAAGGCAGAAAAAGAGGCAGATTCCTCTTAACTGCACTGCAGGCACAAAGGAAGCATCTAATCCTTCCTCAACCACAAGCCACTTCCCTATGGAACACCAGAATTGAGTGCTCTCAAAGTTCATTAATGCAATAGGCAATATATTCAATTTGATGGAAGACTGGCCCAAAAAAATACAGTTTAGATTGACAAAATACCTGAAGCTCAGGACACTATTTACAACACCTCTGAATTACCCTGGACACATACAAGACATCAAAAAAAATGTAGCCACAGCTTTAGAATAATTCATTTAGGAGTTATCTGGCAACACCTTGTGCAGGAAAAAGATCAGCCCAGCAGCCGGAGGATGTGGGGCTGGCAGTGGCTTTAAAGCCATTCTTCACCTGCTTCCCCACCTCCTCCATCCCTCCCTGCACTGAAGGCTGGGTGAATTTATCCCAGGGGGATCTGAAAGTCAGAAGCTGCTGCATGAAAATATTTTCAGTGCTGGGTGCTGACTGTGTTACCTGGGGATTCCTGCACATGGCTTGGGAAATGCTGCTAAATCAGATTTTTACAGGGGAAAAAAACCCCACAGTCTAATCCTGTAATGCTGTCTGAATATTGCTGGGCTGTTTTTCTTTAATGCTTGTAACTCCTTGCTGGTGGGCAGCTCACAGAATTCATGTTTGAGCTGGTGTCTAATGAAACTCTCCGTGCAATGAAATCCGGATCCTCCACGAGGGTTTCAACACAAAAGTCTAAAATTAGGTCATAAATTATATAATCCTGCAAGGAAACAACGAATTTAATGACTATGCCAAACCAGAGATAAAAGCTGAGGAAGGAAATAGCATCTTGCTCATTAAATATTAAGGAGCAGATCCTTCAAACATTTTTCCAGTGATGAACTCGGTGGGAGTTTGGCATCTGTATTTGTGTGTCTTCTATAGAATGTGCTTATACATCATATACAAGTGCTGAGAGTGATTTATGGAGCACACACACATAGTAAGTATATTTATAATGCATAAATACACTCCATCAAGAGCAGAGAAGGTGATTAGTGAGAGTTTCCTAAGAGGTTTAATCAGATATTTTGATGGCTTGTTTCCAGTGTTCCTCCAAAAGCGTTTTTCATCACAGGGCACTGGGAAGAGCAGGTAAAGGCATCTCCTTTGTACACTTCCAGCAGCAGCAGATATCACAGAGCAGCTCTGCATCCTCAGTGGGGTTGAGGAACCCTGGAAAAGAAGAAACATTACCAAGATACAACAATGGATTTGAAAATTCCCTGCAATCTTTGAATCCCTCCCCTAATGCTGCTGTGCCCCAGCCTTTCTTCAAACCTTACACAAGTCAGGTCTGGTTTGATCTGTCTGAAACAACACAGGGCGAGGTCTTGTGAATATTCCCTTCCAAGTTGGAAGGGATTCCCTCGGGATTGATGGCCGTGCTGATGTCCTGAGTATGTTAATGAGAGGGAATGGGAATCTCTGATGGAAAAAGGCAGATAGTGCTCCCGCCCTTGCTGTCGTCAAAGCCTCTCTGATAACCATGTCCTTTTCTTCAAAGATTGGAGTCATTTGTGGATTGACTACAAAATCCTTGTGCTGAAGCCTGGGAAAACTGCTGTTGATGCCCTTGGCAAATTCTTAGCCTAAAAAAGCATGAAAAAGAGGACCAAGTAATTTCAATTCCATAAAATACATTAAAAGCAGCACACAGGTATGTAAATGGGAAGCTCCATAACTGTAATTTGCCCATTTAGAGCCTGATCTAAAGGCTATAAAAGTTAATTTGAAATCTTTTCATTGATTTTAATGGCCTTTAGATCAGGCCCATATTATTCACTGCATATCATGTTTGTTTCAGTGCAATGGTGTATTTATGTAAAATGTGAATTATGTGGATTATAACACACACAGATCGACTGCTTATTGTGCAAAGGCAAAGCTTGTGCCACATAAAAAGTCCAAACACAGTCCCAGATAATGATTAGACTTTTAAAAAGTGAGATAAAAAAAAAATGAGGAGGCCTTCTTTTCATTATATACTAATACAACCTAAATGTATTTTAAGCATCATGAAATCCAAATGGAATTTCTCACAATTCCTCATTTCCGATTGCAACGAGAACAACAAAAAAATTACATGTAAATGATTCAAAACCTCTGGAAGAAAGAGCTTTTTTTTTCCTTTTTTTTCTAATTTGGGGAGAAGAAAAAAAGGTTTCAACCCAAGCTCAGCAAGGGATAACAGCATTACAGTCACTGCATGGAGAATTTAGCCACTCATAATTCTAAATCCTTCTCAAACAGTTTATTGCTATAAGGTGGCTCATAGCAGCCTCTACACAACAGGACTCCCATAGCATTAACCATGAGAGATAGGCTTCCAGAAAGAAACTATAGCAAAGTAATTGTAAATCTCTAATGATGCATAAAAGCAAGCTGAATTGGTCCTGAATTCTCAGCATAAAAGAAATGAACCATCAGAAGAACCAATTCTGGTGGCAGTATAACACAGCCCAGTGTGGGAACTGTTTATGGGGTTTGCTGCAGTGGAAATATTCCTCCTAATATGCAAGTGATGGGAATTCATTAAAAATGCCCCAATGCTGCAAGTTCTTGGGATGCCACGTGTGACACTAAAAACAAATCGTTAGGCAAAAAGAAAACCTCATCTGTTCCCAAACAGTCCAGTGGCTCAGTCACAGCCCCTTTTCTGGACAATAAATTCAGGGGGTTCTGCAGGTTCTTAAGCCCATCTTTCAAGACTTCCAGGGTTTGAGCACCGTGGTGGCTTTGGCTGCACCAGGCTGGGCTTTGTTGGGACTGTGCCAACCAAGGCATCCCAAGGGATGGTGTGGATAGAACATATTAAAGGCTCACCCCCTCCTCTGCTGTGCCCAAGGGGACACCTGGGATGGGCCCCCAGTGATGGCCTTTGAGGGGACTTGGCCACAGACAGTCAGGACAGAGCTGTCCCTGCTGCTGTGACCACACAAACCCACAACTTCCCATTTCCTTCGGAAGTTGAGTCAAGTCCTGCTGGATAAGCACCCAACACAGTATTTTATCTACCATTTATTTAATTAATGACATGCTCCACAAACGCTACCAACGAACCCAGCTCCTTCCAGAGCCCTCAGTGCACAAACCTGGACTGTCACCTGTAATCCCTCACTTTCCAGAGGCCACTAGCTCCAGAAGCAGATCAGATGGATAATCTGAGAGGAACAAAAATCCCTTACTCATGCCCAAACACACATTTCCCCCCCAGAGCCTCACCCAGGAGCTCCAGCACGGCCATCAACCCGATTTTTTCCGAGGTGAGAATCCCGCCGTACTTCGCGTCTCGTGGAGCGCTGCTTTTTTCCCGACGCTGCCAAGAGGTGTTGCAGGAGATGATGCTTTTCCAGCACCAGGGCATCTGTCCACTGAGAAGTGGATTGACAAGGCTCAAACGTTGGGTTTGTTTGCTTTTTCATTTCACAAGTCTTTGGAGCCAGACATCTGAGAGTCGGCTGCGCCACCGCGGTGTCAACGCCGGCCAAGCACAGATTTGAAATCTGCATACGTGGACAAAAAGAGGGAGTATTTGAAATTAATTAACATTTCCAAGCACTACCTAGAGAAATATTTACCCATAATAAGCATGCATCGAGGAATGGCACATTTACAGCACGGTTTTTAGGGAAGCTGCACTTTTCAAGACTTGTACGTAGGACTTCAAGGCTTAGCAATGACTTTTCAATTTATAAAAGCATCTTAAAGGATTCTCTTATTAAAAAAAAAAAAAAAAAAAAAGATTAAAAATACTGATTTAAAGCCAAACTATAATGAAATGAAATGGAAGTTACCCACCGGGGTTTTCTGTGCTTGCAGTTGCAACAATCTATACTTGAAATATAAAACATCCTATAACTGTATAGGTGTTACAGCCTTATTTTTAATCTCCATGGAAATTATGGGAAGAAAAGGTGAACAATTCTGCAAGGGATTAAAAAATAATAATAAAAAGCACTGGTGTCGCTTTGTTTTGACTGTGGGTAATGAAATAAGTGAAGAAATGAAGTTTCTCTGTAAAATATCCTCCTTGTATGCAAATTTAACAATAAAGGAAGGGGCAACTGAGGAAAGAGAGGGGAACCATTGCAAGTGTAAAAGAAAAATGAACTAATTCACACTGCTACAAACTTCCTTCATGTTGACAAGGTGCTGCCACTGTGACCTTCTCTCTTATTTACCTGTGATTTAGGGCTGATTTATCAGGGTAATTTATTTAGGGCAATTTATGCTCCTTTTGGAGCATAAAGAAGTCCAACCTACTCAACCCATTGCCTCGAGGATCTCACAGCTCTCCAAGATGCTCCATCTGACACCTCTCTATTCCAAGGTACCTCCATTTTTCCCAATCAAGTCTGAACAACTCTAATTAAATATAAACAAGCAGCTAAAGTGAGATGAATGGTTTATAGGTGCTTTGTGCTTCCCTACATTGATTAGTAGATAAAGAATTCACCCCTCCACCAATTAGATGACAAACCCTCCTGCAATTATTCCTTGTACACCAGGATCCAGAAGCACAGTTCACTCCAGCAGGGACTGAGCTCCAGCTCCCTCTGAATGTATTTTGTGCTGCTTGGCTGCACTCACCAGGTATTTGCATTCCACAAATCTCTTTGTATTCCAAGTTTCTCAACACGGTTTTCATTTGAAACTAAAGAAGCAGTGGTCACTCTTGCATGGAATGCCTTATTTGTGGGTCAAGTTCACTGGAATGTGCTATTTTCAGGTGCCCAAAGAACCTCTCTGTGAGCTCTCCTTTTCCTTTGGTTTTCCCTGATGTTGTCACTCTGCTCTGTAAGTGAGCATCAAATACAATTTTCTTTCCCATACAGATTAAATTTTGTTAAATCTGTGCCATTACCACCACAAAATCAACCCCAAAGTTGCCTGACTGCTCATAAAGCAGAGCACTACAAGAAAAGGCACTTCAGAGGCTGCACCAAATGTTGCCTGTCCATCCTGGTCACTCTGGACCAGGCAGAGGCATCCAGAATTGGACTCCAACTTTTGTAGAACGCACAGTTGAGCTTATTTTTAAGGAGTTTACTCTTAGAATAATGCAGTTATTAGGATCTGAAGCAGCAGCTGGGAAGAGATGTATCTTCATCTCATTCATTGATTATTTTACAGTTCAAGTTTTGCAAGGGGCATCCAGCCCTTGAGATGGATATCCCTGTGCTGGAAAAACAGAAATCAATAAATCTATTCACAAAAACATAATTTCATTTTGCTTCTTAACCAGAAATTGAGATACACACATTTCTCCCTCCCTGCTCTTCCCTGACTTAAATATATCCTGTGTTATATAAGTAATTGTTTTGAAGCCACTCTAGGACACAGTCAGAGACATGACTCCAATAACACATTATCAGTAAAACAAAGCAAAACAGTTTCATGTCCCTGCTGGGTTTGTATATACACTCTTAAATGAGCAGATTGTCTCATTATTCAGCCTGATCTGGTCATTGGATGCTAAGTCACAGCTGTCACAACAGGTGCCCGAGTGTCCTCCCCCTCTGTGGCACCATGTTTTCTCTCCAGAGTTTGTTGTCAAATTCCTCTGGTGGCTTTGCTGTTCCCTGTCCTGCTCTTCCCAAGCTCAACAGCACAATTCCTTCTGAAATCATTCAGGCCTGGCTGCCTCTGGATGTGACAAACCTTCATCTCAAGCACCAGTTCTTCTCTACAGGTTGATGTTCCTCATCCCATCACACGACGCCAGCTTGTCCATCGACTTTTGCCATGGTTTCCTTGCCTGGACCTTTCTCCATCTTTCTTGATGCCTCCAGTGGCCACTTGTCTTGAATGAAGTGTCCAACACTGTGTTGTAGGAGATAATCTGGGACTATCCAGAGCTAGAAGCTGATTCCTCCACTAGACCAGATCATCTTCCCCCAGGCCAAGTGACAGCAGGAGCCTCCGGTGACTTGAGAATTTCCATGGGCTCTTGTCCAACACTGTATTTCACAAGAAAGTTCTTTGAAAATAACTTTTATGCCTCAATTTTGTTTCTCTTTGACATCCTTCAATGGTGGCTTGGGATTCTCAAAATTTAGTACAGAATTCTCCACTCCTGTTCCTCTCACTGCAGATTTATACATCATGTCTCCCCCCTCAGCTCTGCACTCACTGGGGCCCTTTTACTGTTGAAAATCCTGCCATTTCTCCAATTATCAGCACTGTGCCCCTGTACACTAACAAAGTTTATCTGATACAGCAGCATATCAAACATTTTTAGTCCTGTAACAAATGTTTCCTTAGCTGGAAGCAAATCTCTTCTGATGTTAAAGTACCTCCAAATAAAGAGACAATTTTATATGAGTTTTTTTTTCTCTTGTCTTCGAGAAATGCGTTATAGGTTGAGGGCAAAATAGGCACAATTTAATCCCTTTTATGTTTTGTAGACATCAGAATTGAGAGCCTGATTTCCAGAGTTCTCTAATCCATCAGTCCTGCTGAATTCCAAAGGCTGTTGAGGGAGAACCTAAATGGAAAACCAGCGATGTCACCTATATCAATCCCCTGAAGCACTGAAAAGATTGGGCCAACAAAAGCCAAAGATTTCTATAATTTTCCTTGGAGAAAATGACAAAGGGGCAAGGAAAACATCCAGCTTTTGAATCACAGAGCAAACAGATTCAGCACACTACTAATACCATTTATTGTCTCCCAAAAATCCCACAGTTAGGAGTTAAAACATGAATTTCTACCTCAAGTTTCATACATTTGGGATTGAAATCTTTTTCCCCCTTAACTTATCCTTCCCTGTTCTAATTGCTTTAATTTATGGCTTTATTTAGTCTAATTTTTCAAAAAATCTTTGACCAGGTTAAAAGAAACCTCCATTTCTGCCAAGCATTGCTGAAGGTAATGGGACACAATCCCTGCCATGGTTCAAAAAGCAGGATTTTCCAATGCACTCTCAGCTTCAGCATTTCCATAGTTATAAAACCTCCATATTCCATATTATTAACCTCTCTCTATCCCAGAAGAGTGGCTCTGTCAGTGCCCAACCTGAACTTCAAGACCTTTCTGGGTGAGGAGACATTTTAGAGCATAATAACCCCACCAAATCCTTATCAAAGACTGGGGGAGAGTTGGAATTGCCAGTGGTTATCAGTCAATAATTGTTGGAGTAACTGATGGGCAAGGGGTAACCCTTCCCATGCAATTCTGCTGTGGGAATGAGAAAAGCAGCTGGAAGGAATTCATAACAGGAACCTCACAGAGCTCAGAGAAATGTGATGTATAAACAGATGATTATTTCCTGTGGATATTGCTGATAAATGAACTGGGTTTGGTCTGTCTGGGAAATATCACCACACTCTGAGCCATCCCAGCTCCCTGTGGCTCCAGGTAAAAACCTCTCCTGTAACTTATGAGAACTTGGAAAAAAAGAAAGCACTAAATATCTGGCTGGCTAGAAATACAAAAGCTGAACGTTCCTCTTGCACATTTTTCATTTAATTAGTATTTCCTGCGGGTTTTCAGTGCAATGAGTCATTGATTATTGCTTTGTAGGGTAAATTAATTCATTTAAGAGCAGCAGTAAGAAGTGTTAAGTAGCCAGATAAATAAATAAAAGGCAAAGTGTGGTGGTTGCAAGGCAGACCCAAGGGAGCCCCGTTTCTGTAAATCAGCTACTCACTGAGCACACCAACACCTACCCTCCTCTTTCCTGCTCTTTAGCTGGACCTACACCTTCTATAAAACATGAAAAATCCCAATAGATAAAGCAAAAATAACCAAAACTCAGTTCCTCTGTCGAAAATTAGGTTAACTGTGACAAGGTGATAGTTAATTACATGAGAAAATATATGCCAAAAATGGCTCTTCCATTTAATTAAGAGAAAACTGCTATTTGGTGCATGTTCATTTCGAGTAACAAACAGAATTTCTGGAAAGGAAATAAAGCAGGAGGAGTACAATGGCTATTTTTATGGTTAAAAAGAGAGAAAGTTGACATTTGGAGGAGCTGGTTGTACCTGTGAAATTAATCTTAAAATATAGGCATGAGACAGGACTAAAGATATTTAGGGATATATTACCTGGCTTTTCCCAGTGCTTCCAAAAAAGATTAAATTCTAATGAAAAGGGCATTGAAACAAGAAACATGTTCAATGCAAACTGAGATAGAAAAGGAGTCACCTTCCTCCCTGGGATGTCTCTGATTCTTCTTTAGCTGAAGTTATAGCAGATAAATATCAGAATATTTATGCAGGATGTGCTTTATTAAACCAGTCAGCAAAGACTAAATTTGCAGCTTGATTTTGAGAATTACACACAGGGGAAAACTCCACTAAAAAAAGCAATAAAGTCCCTCCTGACCTCACCTTGAGACCAGTCCCACTGTGAACAAACCTGCATCACACAGGATTTTGCCCCACTAAAATATGTTATAGATTATGGAGATCCCAAACTCCCTGCAGGGTTAAACTGTGTAAATCCAGGGTAAATGTTGCCCTGTATTTTGACTGAGCATGGACATCCTCCATCCATCCCTCTCTTCACTCCTTTGGTGATTTTTAATGTTGAGAAGGGCTCTCGTCGTGCTGTGAGGTCTCATTTTGTCTCTGCAAGACCTGCCCTTCAGCCTTGGAAAGTGAATTTTAGTTGGTAAAAAAAACATGCCATGGACATTCAAGCATGGAAAGCTAACAGGCACCTCAATTTTTAAATATTTCTCTGATTCAAACCATGAAGAAAGGGAAAAAATAATATTTTATGCAGGAAATTATTCATAGAAATCACAACCTAAGCAGGAGGAAACGCTAAATTCAAGAAATAAATTAGTCATCTATAATATGCATTCACATCTAGCCTGAAATGTGCTATTAACTCATTTTAAGCTGCAAAACTCTGGGGTCAAGAGCCACGTTTTCCATGTTGGGGGTTGCACAGTCAGATTTAAAGCCCATTAAAGGAACTCCCCGAGCATCAGCACTCTGAGGTGGCCTCAGCAAGAAGGCAGAGCCATGGAAGAGCAAATTCCATTTCTCTGAGGCCCTTCTTCCACTAAGGAGGAGTTACCAGGCTACATAAAGGCTGAATTAAAAGCTCAATTTAAAATAGGGTCTGTAAAAAGCCCTGAGGAGTCCTTTCCCTGTTTTCCCAACAAATGGGTGGCTTCCAAAGGGCTATTGTGGATTATTTTCTGCTGGTCAGTGACCCAGTCCCAGGAAGACAGGGGACAGACCTGCAGCTGGAGTGACTCAGCCCTGTCCAGGAACATCTCCCAGGGAACACACTCAGGAATTTTCATTTCTTGGCTTGGGACAAATGAGAAGAAAGCTGCCTTTCCTACATCAGCAAACAGGTGAGTAGGAACATATTTGCAAATAGGAATCTGGGGGTCGTTTCAATGACACAGATTTTCTTGCTTGACAACACAAAGCTGGGGGGTCTCTGAGAGGAATGTAGAGGTGGGAACAGGTTCCCAGGGAAGTTGTGGATGACCCATCCCTGGAAGTGTCCAAGCCCAGGTAGGAGTAGCCTGGTCTATTGGAAGGTCCCTGTCCACGGCAGGGTGTTGGAATGAGATGATCTTTAAGGTCTCTTCCAACCCAAACCATTCCACAATTCCATGATTTAGATTTTTGACCTTGGAGTGGTTACATGATGAAGCTGAAATGACTGTTGACATCAAGGGGGTTTTCCCCAGATCTGTTTGATTATTAAAATTAATAATAGAACGGTCTAGGTTTGGGGGGACCTTAGAAATCATTTAATATCAGTATGCAGTGAGAATATTCACAAAAAGAACTGAGTTCTTTCCTATTATTATCTTGGAAAAATATTTTTTTATTTTCTTAAAGCTGCATATGTTGATGCTTGCAATGCCTTACAAATAATGCATTTATCCATCACTGAAATCATACATTATAATTTATAGGTTAGTTATTTTATTTTGATGTCAATCAAAATGGGAAGCTGTATGAAAAAGCTTAGATTAGGAGAATGATTTTTCATGGTAAGCTTTAATAAACTAATGCTGACATTATAAGAGCTATCACAGAAAAACCTGCCATCTAATAAAAAGCTTGTTGCTGTTCATTTAAATGTTCCACCTTGTACGTGTTTGTAAGAAGTTAATCATTACAGCAGAGTTAAACCTACATAAATGGGTGAGCCTGCTCTGGCTCAGACCTGCAGCTCTGAGCTCTGCCTAACCAGTGAAAAGTGGGTTTGAGATTCCAGCCCTTTTTATTGCAGAATCCAACATCTTCTGAAGATGAAGGGGGTGTTTTGCCCAAATAACTCCTGTTTTAGGCAAGGTGGAAGTGACCACCCAAGCCCTGTCAAAGCTGATCTTGAATATTTTTCCAGGGATGGGGCATCCACCACCCCTCCAGGCAGCCTATTCCAATGTTTTACCACCCTCACTGGGAAGGAATTTCCTCCTAAGTCTGCCTTGCCCTTTCTCCACCAGGCTGGAAGCTCCAGTGATCCCTGGAGCATACACATGAGGTGGGGGTGGTCCTGCAAGGCAGCCACCTGCTCTCCTGCATTCCACAAACTAAAATACACTCCAGTTTTATTCATCAAAGTCATTCCTGAGGAACCAGCTCCCCCAACCCCACGAACCCCAAAGCATAGCCATGTTCTCTGATCCCAGGGGAGCACAGTCCTCCTGGCTGCTCCTCTTGAACCGTCAGCTCCTGGAGGTGGCCCAAACACCACAACCCCTCTGCCTGCTGCCTGTGCCACGCTGGTTAAACACTGACACCCCTTCCTGCCTCCCAGGTACCTGGCACAGCTCTGCCAGCTGTTCACAAAGGAGATCTCAGGATGGGCAGTGTCAGATCCCAGATATTTGCACTTGGAACACCACGTCCTGCTGGGACCCAGCCAACCACATCCATATGGGACCAGTGGAAGCACCACTGGCTACATGTGCTGGTGGCCTCTGGGTCAGATTTGGCAGCAGCTCTTCCCAGCTCCTCTCCACACGCACAGAGCCCCCTCCATAAATCACACACTACAACACATCTCTGACAATCTGGAATCCATCCAGCTGCACCACGGGCATGGATCATCCCCCCCTTGGAACGTGGGGGTGGGCAGGGGTAGCACAGGATGCTGAATGCCAAAGAGATGTTCTCCATGGGAATGGGATGCCCTCGGAGCAGTGCAGGGCGCCAGCCCAAACCATCTCAAGATCCAAATGAGCCCTGGTCTTTCCAGTGAGTTCCCCTCAACTGGCATCAGCATTTCTGCACAGAGGCGCCTGGAAAGCAGAATTTCCTCTTTCAAAGAAGAAACCCCCTCCCACACCCACCTCTTCCAGCATTTCCCTGCCCAGAGCAAATTGGTGTCGTTTTCCTGCAGAAAGGAGCAGGTCAGCCTGTCTGATTCAGAAATATCATTTGCCTCCTTCCCCCAGATGGCAAACTCTTCTCTTTCTGCCACCACTAAACATACAAATAAATCAAGATATGATCTGCTAACATATTCAAAATGATGTTTGGCCTGGCTATTTTTTTTTAGCTTCAAACATCAATTTCATGTCGTAATGAATACATGCTTCATCTCATAACATTTCATTTTTCATACATTTAGCAAAATTGCTTAACTGATACTTTTTTCCCCCCAAACAGCTTTATTCCTACACTAAAAACATGCAAATCAAAAGACTTGCACTCTTATATAATGGGCAGAATTCCCTACTGTTGGTTCAACGACTAAATTATAAAATATTCATAATAACTATATTTTTCCCCAATATTCATTTGGTATCTTGACTTTTTTCCTGAAAATCACAGTGAGATACATGGGTGGAATTTTAGAGGCCTCGCTGTACAGCCGTATTTTCATTTTCCCTTGCTCCCCTCTCCAGGGGAGAACCTCCCCAGCACCCACCGTGTGCTCCCCAAGCTGCAGCATTATCAGAACCCTGGTGAGGCACATCCAGCCTCACTTCCTAAGCTTAATGCCCTTTGCAATTCCTGTCTGAGCAGTTGTTAGCTGAAGACAAGACGACTTATTTCTATTCATTCCCTGCATAATCCACCTCATGAATTCACACCTCACCTACCCTCACATTCAAGGACCCAGAAATACAATATTTCCTACTGTGTGTTTTAAACCCACATCCTCCTGGAGACACGATAAGAGCTTAATAGCTTTGACACTGCTCTGTTTTCATATTCATGCATAAGTTATGGATACAGCAACAGATCAGCACTTCTTTGTGCTTGGCAGTGGCTCTGCTTCGCTGCCTTGGGCTGAGGCAAGGCCAGGTTTTAATGCCATCGATGCTCCATTCAATACCAGTGTGACCACGTTTGAAAAGCCACCCTGTACCACTTCATTGCCGCAGATGTCCTTTACATCTGGCAAGGGCCGTTTCTCTGCGTGTCAACAGTAATTCAGTTTAACAGCTGTCTCTTTTGACAAGCTTAGTGTCAGACTCTAAAATGACAGGGTGACAGTTTTCCTTTTCTTTAACAGAACATAGAGCAAATTAACTGTTTGAGTGCAGGATCACCCAACGCCTCCCGAGGAGAGTTTTCAGAGTCGACGGAATAAGAACAGGAGTTGTCGGTATTAACAACCAAACCTGAGAACCTGGAGGGCCTGACAAATCAAGAACTGAGATTTTTACCTGAAATCCGAGCGTTCAGCACCCAGAAAACCTTCAACATGGGGAACTTGCAAACTGGTGTGATAAGTGATTCTCCTGAGTTGCATAAAGACACAGGAGAATTTTCCATATAGTTACAGAATCACAGAATATGCAGAGTTGGAAGGGAGCCACAGGGATCATCCAGTCCCACCCCTGGCCCATCCCTAGGAGTCACCCCACTGAGGGTAACAGTGCTTGTTAATACAGGAACTAGAGGCACCCTGTGTCTCAGCTTTGCAATGTCACATCACACAAACAGGTTTTCCACAAATTTCAGGCACACAAAAGCACCTCAGCATCATTTCTGTAGGACTTCAGCTCTGCCCTAGATAATTCTGCACAGCTTAATGATGACACCCTTAGCACCAAAATCAGCTTGTGGACAATAACAAGTTGTGATTTAGGAACCACCAGTAAATTCTGCAAAGACACTGCTTTAATCTGGTGCACGAGTGAGTTTTATGAGGCTGTATTAGGCTCACATAAAAGTGAAGTTAAAACATATAAACACTACACTACATGTATTTAAGGCACGAGCTGGTGTGAGTTGTACACTGAGCCACCTCCTTGTGTCCAAGTTCTACCAGAGCTGAGCAGTGAGGAAAAACATTGTCTCCCCAAATTCATCTCTTGGCCAACCTCAAAATGACTGCAGTGGGACCTGACTCCAGCTCACACAATTTATTTTAAGAGCTATGAAAGCCTTTCTGCTGTTTGCTCCTGGGTAAGCAGGTTCAGCTAAAGCACTACCAAAACATCATTTCAATGCCTTTAGTAATTGCTTTTGTTTGCTTATTTTTATGTTGTCAGAAGGATGAATTTTTTACAAAAATCACTGGCACAGGTTGCCCACAGAGTTGGAAGGTGTCCAACCCCTGGAAACATTCCAGGTCAGTTTGGACAGGGCTTGGAGCAACCTGGGAGAGTGGAAGGTGTCCCTGCCCATGGCAGGGAGGGGGCTGGATGATCTTTAAGGTCCCTTCCAACCCCAACCATTCTATGACTCCAAGCAATCATTTATTCCCCACTACTCTATATCCAGGTGTCTCCCAGCAAAACTTGTGTGTCCCTGTGCTGCAGGAACTGGGACAGAGATGCTGATGGATCCACCTCCCTCCTGACTCCTTTCTTACCCACAAATCCTGTCTGCTCATTTCCATATCCCAGGAACTCAGACTTTCATAGCCAGAGGTGAGTGTCTGCAAAGGGAACATCTCGCTGGTGTTTTATTAATATCTCATGAAGCTCAGTTAAGCTGCAAACACATATTTTTAGCACAACAGCAGCCCCTTGGGAGCGTGCAGGTCACTGGGGTTGGGGGGTATGTTGCCATTAGTGTTGCACTTATAGCTCAGCTACACAAAACACACACAACATGCTTTGAATAGAAGCATATCTAGAATATATATATGGTTTTAGAATAACTGGAATAGAATAAATCCAAATACTTAACCTCCTTAAAATCTACCTCACTCCTGAAACACTAATAATCCTATAAGTTGAGCTGAACAGAGTACTATTCAGCTGTAAATTTTATGGCTACCCTCTCCACCTCTTATGAAGTGTGAAAAGAGGCTTCATATCTGTCAGTCTTTGCTCCAAAATGACTTTCGCTGATTACTTAAACTTTCGTTAAATAAGCTTTGCACAAGCTGTAAAAACAGAACACAGTAGGGAAAAAATTGGCTCTCTTTTAAAAGTGCTGTAAAGTCTCTTTTTGAATGAGTAATTAGAAATGTGTAAACTCTTTTATGGATATGTGAGAAGCACACACAAAAAAAATTTGACATTCCATGCAAGTATTTCTGTGTGCTATCAAATTTCATTGTATTTCGCAGAGACCCAAACTATACAGACCCAAAATACACAGACATTAGTGGACATGGGTTATTTGCCAAGAAGGAATTTACATACAGTATAAGTAAAACATCCTCATTGCAATCTATGACAATGGATACTCACATTCTTAAAGAGAAATCAGAGCTGTTTGTCTTTCCACTCATATTTATACAGATTGCAAAGCTGTTGACAGAGCACGATTTGAGCTGGGCCTTTCCAACTGCTTACTGTTATTTTTATTGCCATTGTCAGATATCTTTTCTGGATCAAGAACCGAGATGAGATGGAGAGGCTCTGATACCCCAAAGCCATAGAGGAACACAAAGCCCAGGTGGTCAGACCCCGAGTCCCACCGCTGTCCCTCGTTCCTTTGAAAACTCCCCAACCCCCTTAATTAATCCAGTCCATCTTCATTTCCCCCACACACACTCTGCAGATGCTCTGCAACCCCCTTATACTTTCATTTTTTAGGCTTCTCTCCCTCCCCTTAAAACTCGCATCATTTGTGCTGAAAACTTGCTTTTGCTCTGAGCCTCACGATGGGCTCCACAGCAGGAGGGGGAACAACTTCGACTCCAAAGAAGAGCAAGAAGCCTCTGGATGAGGGGAGCTGGGTGGTACCCTGTGTGATTTCCCACCTCCCTGGGAGAGGGGACAGGGCATCTCGGGGTCATGGGGCTGGGAAGTGTCCCCCCTCCAAAGTGGTAGGATGCTTGCTGCAGAGCCAGAGGATGTCACGCTGTGCACACGGACTGCGCACTATAAATAGGAATGTCTTCCCTGCTCCTCGCCACGGAAAAAGCGGCAGGAGGGGAAATAGTCTCAAATCTGTGTCGTTTTCAAGGCAAACAGAGCCAGGCTCATTCCCTCCTCGGCAGGGAAGCCGTAGGGAGGGGGTACTCATCCCCAACCCTGTGGAGTCGGGAAAAGCAGGGCCCAGCTGATGATTCTGGGGGGGGGAAAGAGCTGCCCCAACATCCACTTCCCAACCTTCCCATCCCAGTGTGTCCCACTTTGTCCTCTCCATGAACAAATCCAGCTCCTCTCCGAGGAAGATGATGGTCACTGGGGAAGGTTTAGGTTGCAGTGGCTGCTCCCCAGAGCATCCCTGTTGGAGGGGACAGCAGCCAGGTGCTGCTCCCTCTCTGAATCCCACGAATCTCCAGCATGGAAATAGTAAGGAGGACTCTCATGGAGAGCAAAGAGCACCAACCACAGTGTTCTCTCCCTTAAAAGTTATTAGTAAAATATCTCTGTAGTAAAGTTATTATTCTAATTATTATTATTGTTGTTGTTGCCATTATTATCATTATTATTTTCATCCCTCAGACAGTGAGCTGGACCCCATCTGCCAAGCCAAGAATCCCACTGATAGAGTGATTCCACCTCTCCTGCTTCCCAAACTGCTCCAAAGCAGTTCCCTGGCAAAGCATTCCCAGGCACAATTTAATGCCAAGTCTGTTATAAAACCAACCACGGTGCGAATGTTTTCGAGGAGAAGAACAAAAGTAGGAGAAAGGGAAAGGCTTCACACATCTTTAGTGTGGAGAATGTATTTAGTGCTCCCAGAATCTATTAGATGGAGCGATCCAGGCAATTCATTGTTTTGTCAATACCTTTTATTTTGATTTAATAACTTACAAACCCTCTGGTCTATCTGTAGATCAGCCTCAACTTTCTTTACACAACCCCACTTAACTCCCAAACACTTTAACTTTCAGGTCAAATCTCTGTCATATTGATAAATGGGACTATTTAAATTTTTATCACCAAAGAATTCTCTCTGGTGTCTTTTTCACTATCAGATTTCAAACCCAAAATAACAGGATACTTATTATTTTTTGTTCCCCACCACACACAAGGAAAGAGTCGCTGCAGAAAGCACAGATGTTGTGGTGAAACATCTGTAATTTGTCTGCAACAGTCTCATTTCTACGGGCATTTCATGCACAGGGAGGTACAATATTTTCAAGAATAATGGGTGAAAACACAGGGAAAAAAGCCTAATATGGGATATATGCATTAAGTGCAATCTGCCCTGTGCTAACAAATAAACAACTCACAGTATTTTACCCTCCTGAGCCATTACTGGGCTTGATACAGAGGCCCTGAGTGAAGTTTAATCTGATTTGGCTGACTATGGCTTCATTAAGAAACTAAGAAAAACTGCTGCAAAGTCAACAAATTTTTAGCTATTATTATTATTATTTTAAATAATCACCTGGCTTTCCTGCCAATAATCAGGACCAAAAATACAATCTTTATAGCCCTAAGTAGGCTATAGATATGTTTAACCTCTCCCTTAAATGGTATTAAATGCTGAATGCTGTGGCTACTGTACAGATAATAAAAACAGATAGTGCAGGAGCAGCCCTGTGTTTAATGACAAGTTACAAAGAGTTCTACTGAAAGAAAAGCAAGAGCAAGAAAGGTTAAATAAACAGAAACCACTGTGCCTCCCATCTTTCTTACATTAACTTTCCATAACTATAAAGGAAAATTTCCGCTCTCCGTGATCTGATTTCCCAGATCTGTGCATTAAATATTTACTTCTAACTATAAACTTATAGGAGATGCAAACAAAAACTAATTTGCATTATTAATGATGCAAGAAATGTGATGCTTAGTCCCTTAAGATTCATAATAAAGAAGGAAATGTTAGAGATTTACTTTCTTTTTCATTTTAAAAGGCAAGTTAAAATGATAAAACTTATTTAATTAACAGAGAGTCTATTTATGAATTAGTTGTTTCTGCCAGCAAGAATGTTTTTTAAAAAAAAAAAAAAACTGTCTGAAATGAGGCTGAGACTACAAAGAGTCCATTTTCAGCTTGGGAGTCTCAAGGGAAAAATCAAAGGGTTTCTTTCTTTCAACAGTTTGGGTGAGATGATATTTTGAGATGTTGACAGCTGCCAAACTGCAGAGCCACTGAAGAACTACCAAACTGAAATCGTTTTTATCTTTCTGAATTTTCCTAAATATTCAGCTCCACTTCCTTTTACAGCTCATGACTGAAATTTCTACTTGGTTACAAGGTGGTTTTTTCTGCTTCTTCAAGGCTCGCGTTGACTGCTCTGGGCCAAACATGAGCTCCCTCTTCTAAAATCAACCATAAATAATAGAGAACCATTATTTCTACTTCTAGTAGTGTTTCTCTTATAAGAAGGCATTAATTGGAATTCTTTTCCTCCTTATGTGCCCAGTGTGGAACCAAATTTCAATGGTTCATCATCTTAATCACCTCTATCACACTCAACATTCTCACACTGTTTGCTTACAAGATATTAATAAAACAGAATTAATAGTCCTTAATAAACGAAGTAGAATTAACAGTCAACATTTAAAACTTCTTTTCTACTTTTCTGACAGAAGCTGTTTATAAGATTCAAAACAAGCCAGCCTTTAGTTAATATAACAATTACAGTAATGATAATCAATAATAATAACAATAAACAATGCTTTCCATGCAGCTCTTCATTTTCCATTTTCTTGCTAATTCCTGTTTCTGCTGCTAAAGCCACCCCTCTTTTTCCAGCCCTTTCAGCTCCATTGCTCCCATGACCAACCTCGTGGTGGTTTCTCCTCTGCCTCAGAGATCTGCCCACGATTCCTCTCAAAGCCTCTTCTCCCCTAGACAGTCACTGGATTAACTGCACCTTGGGGCACTTCCTTAGGAGAAAGAAAAACTCCAACCTTGTGTTTAATTAAAAAATAACTCAAGAACAGAGGTTGAAATATTGGCCACTGCAGATATTGAGTATCTTCAAAAACAGAAGTTTTCTCAGGAATTATCAGGAGAGTTTCATGCCAAGCAAAGATAGTGGAGCAAAAGAGAATAATACCCCAGCTGTACTCACAGACCTCTTCCAATCAGCAACCCCAGGACTAATTTCCAGTTATTGATGAATTAGAATGGATTTATATAGTTGGTTTTTTTAAGTTTGTTAATGCAGAAGGCAGCACATAACTATTTTAGGAGAGTTCCTGTCGACGCTCCTCTTTCAAGGAGACCTTTCCACACTCTTATGCTCCTAAACTGGTAAAATACAATACCCAGAGTCTCTCTCTTATTTTCAGAGTTAAAGAAGAGATAATCAAAGATGATCAACTCAGTGCTTTTAGGATTAATAATATGATGAAGAAGCATTTCTATGGCCAGCAGTGGCCACAGGTCCCAACACTCCACAGCAACAGGAGTCAAAGAAGAGTTGTGTTCACCTCCCATTAATCCCTGCCCTAACTCTGGACATTTACATTTGAAAACAGTATCTGTCACTCCCACAAAACAGGTATTTTTCTTTTCTGTTTGAACCTGAATGAAGAAAATCCCAATCCCCTGGTGTCTGACATCAAAGAGTGGAAGAAGGGAACTCTTGGGATGGTGTTTGGCATTAACACAGCACTAGAAAGGAAGAGCAGATGGGCAGTGAGGAAGCAAATCTTGTTGAAATATGATTAAGTGACACTGAAGATAAGGAAAGCCACGAAAACTAAAGGGCAGGTAAGGAGATTTTAAGTGCAATATAAAAGGGGATTTGTGGTATGTGTAATTCTTCCTTTAAATGATTATTAAACAGATTTTTTTGCCTCTCAATTATAGCTACAGATCATTTTGTTTCTGTCTGTGCTGTCTACAAGGATCAGTGAAAGCTGAAGGTGTTTGGCACTTTTGTGTCTACTGTATGTTTATGTTTGATTCTCACTCACAAGGAGCATTTCCAACTAAAGATGAAAATGGAAGGCACAAAGGGAAGAAGATGCTATAATGTATTGCCAGCATTCCCAGAAAAAAGCTCAGGATTTCCCAGAAAGCCATGGTTTCCTTGGAACCACACTCCAAATCCAGCTGTATCCATCACCATTTAGGACCAGGAAGCCTGGCTTTTAATCATCTTGTTTCTTATGTGTTGGTTGACAACTAGAAAGTCTTCTGTAAGTCCCATGGGGTGGGAAACCTTGATTTGATATATTTTTAAATTATTTTTGCTGATGCAATCGCTTGCAATTTTCAATAAATTACTAATTGTGGGCGAATCCTCGTTCTCAGCACTAACAGAAATAGGTTTTATTCTCACATTTCTGCACATGCCCACGTCCACCAAACCCAGCCCTCACTGTGCCAAGTTTCTTTGAAGCTCCTTTGCAGACCTAAATGGGCTGGAGTATCCAACCCTCTGCTTCCCAGTGGGACAACCTGCTCCAGTGGTGGCCTTTCATCTCATGTGGTGCTGTTTCATCTCAGCATTTGTCCTCTGTTTTTTCTTCCTCCCAGAGAAGAAGATTTAATTGAGTCTTTAAATTCAACAGGATTCCTGGTGGAGGGGGAAGACAAGGGATGGATGGATGGATGGATGGATGGATGGATGGATGGATGGAAGGAACACCTCTTATCTCTTTTTTTGGCCAGTCCCAAGTATTTTACTGTACTTCTCTACAATCAGAAATCGAATGGGCTCCTCAGACCCCTCTCTGAGCTGTGCTGCTCACTCTGCTCCAGCATAAACTTGGGATGAAGAGGGAGAAGGAAAGGCAGGTGCGTGCACAACACTCCAGAAAGAGAGACCAAACTGATACAAAAATGCCCCACTCTCTGCATATAAAATCTGCCTTTAGTTTTTATGTGCACTGGAAATCCTGGCTCCTGCCTGTGGCTGGGATTGGGCGCGTGTGGTGTGTGCTCCTCCAGCATTGCTTGTGGCCAGTTAGAAAAATCACATAATCCACCGCTGGTTTCAAATATAATTTAAACCTGCCAAGTCTCATAAGTTCCAAGAAGGCAAATTTACCATAAAGAGAATGGTTTCCCCTTACTAGATTTTATATTCAGCTCCCTGGCACACGGACTTGCCACCAAAGAAGTCTTTTCTACAAGCACATAATCAACGGAAGCCTTGCACTGCGGTTGGGTTTAATGTGATAATGAATATTCCAGTGTCAGCTCTGGCTAAAGGGATGGGGTTTCACCTCAGGTTGCCTCCTTTGAATGTGTCTCACAGGCACACACTTGCTGAGTGGTAAATAATTCAGCAGCACCAGCAGAAGGACACCTGAGATGTGTTCCCAGTGCAGGCGGCTCTGCCTCGCTCGTGTTCTGCCCCGTGTCCCTGCTCTTGTAAACACCATCCTTGGAAAGGCTTTATTACCTATTTATATCTCTGCTTTGCAAGGGAGAGCACATGGAAAAATGCATGGCTTCAGCAGGCTGCCTGTGGGAAAATCTCCCCTGGGTCCTGGGCAGTGGGTCCAGCACACAGGGAAGTTGGGAGGGATGTCCCAGACTGACTCCAGAGCCCCAGGGAAGGCACCTTCCCTAATTGGCAGCATTTATTTTTGTTATTTGCAGAACTACAGCTGATATTTCCCATTCATTTGAGAGCCTCTCTGCAGTTTGCAAACACTCACCCACCCCATGTGAGGCGAATTCTTTCCTGCTCATTTTACAGACATGGAACGTGGCTGGATTAATATTATTGTGCAACCCTTCTCTGCCAGATTCCCCTGCCCGTGTCACCATATTTAACCCTCATTATCCAACCAGGGCTGCCTGGGGGAGCAGCTTTCCAATGGAATTGTTAGGGATCTGCTATTTCTTTGGGCTTTTCACCTATTTTTCAGGCATTTGATGATTTTTTTTCCTCTCTTTTTTGCCCGTTTCAAGTTTCCACTCCAACACCAAACGTTTTCCCCTTTTCCTACCCCTGCTAACACGAGGCAGATCAAACAAACACAAATGTGTTTTCTCAAAAAATAATCATTAAGCAGATCGTGGAGTTTAGTTCAAGTGACAGCGGAATATTTGTTTCATTAATAAGTCATTTGCAATTAATTCGTGGAGTCATTTCTGAAGGAACATTGTGATGTTTCCATGGTTTTTAAGTGGCAAAACACGAGTCATTCTTTGAGAAAATTTCAGCACAAAGTGCTCACAGGCATCCAGTGGAAAAATCCAGCCTCCAAAGAGGGGTGTCCCCGTGATGTGGGAACGTGGCTGCAATTAGTGGGGAGGCACCTACACACAACATGCAAATAACTGCAGCATTTAGGGTTGGAATTTCGGGTGCATAAGAACTCATTCAAATTCTTAGCGTTGAAATTACTATATTAAGTGTAGGGGGTTCCATTCAAGGCTTGTAAACAACCCTTCTCTCTGCTGGAACAACAGCAACATCCCCATAGAAATGGTTCATTTTCTCTCTTTTCAGCCAAAAGGTTGGATGAGCGAATGACTTTGGTCCTGCCTTCTGACACCAAAGATTCTGCAGCTCACAAATGTTCCTGAGGATCCAAAAATCACACCAGGAATTATGGGCCATCCCTCCAGTGCTGAGCATCTTTCCTTGGAGATCCAAGGGTCTCCGTCCTCAAGCCCACCAAGGTCGCCTTCTGCTTGGGATGGAATGGGCACCATTTAACACCTTCCACGATGCTCTTTCTAGCTTTACTAACTGGCATGATTTGGGAATAAATAGCACAGGAAAGTTTCTCTAATCCTGGACACCACTTCCACTCGAAATCCCAAAGGCTGATTCATGGCCAGCAAAAATTAAGGGCATTTCTAAGCTCTAGAAACAATTACAGTTGTTTGCCAGATCACCTTCTCAATAACCTTCCCCCAGAGTTACAGGTTGGAGAGTTGTCTGTAATCATTAACAGCCTGAAGGAAAAGCACATTGTAAAGCAACAAACTTCTAATCAAGGGTGGGAACCATCCAGGAGAGAAAAAGAACTCCTTAACAAGCAAGTTTTTCTTTAAAAAAAAATAAATCAAAAAATCAAAATCTTATTTGGCACAAAAAAATGTTGGGAAAAGGGTTAACACCATAAATTTCTACCTACTTGGAATGTAATTTGCTGGAATTACAATTTTAGAGGGAAGAGCTTCCAGGTTTTCATATTCAACAGGAGGATTAATTATATTAATGAACTGATGCAGGTCGGGAGTGATACGACAAAGAGCTGATAAAATGTTGGCAAATATTTGGTTTGAATTAAAAATTCAGATAAAATAATTTTTTGAAAATTAAAAACGTCCAGTTTTAACTTATCCTACCAGAGATGAATGGATAGCACTTGGGGTTTGAAAGGCAAAGTTTCAGACCCTTTTATAAAAACCTTTAAGTGGAAAGGTTTGTAATTAGAAAAATCAAGTGAAAATTAATCTTTTAAGTATTATTGTAATGCCATAACTTATAAGCTAAAAATTAATAGAGTTGAGCAAGAGAACCTGTAAATCAGCCAGTGAGAAATATTAGAAATAATCAGCTATTTTGCACCTTCCATCAATACAGTGTGAGTTGCTACACAACTATTTCCATGAGAAGATGGGACTTTGCCCTCTATTAAATTTGCAACCATTAGTTTGATCCAGTTTCCACTGGAGCAAGTGAAAAGATTACCATGAAATTCAGTGAAAGCTGGATTAGACTGTTCACATTCACAGCGGGGAAAAAACCAAAACAACTCTTAATGATTATTTTTGCCAGAAATTCCAATGGAAAAAGCAAAATTGGTGCAAATGTGTTGAAGAATTTGAAGGGAAAAAACCACAGTTGATATAAAATATGACTCCACTAAAAAACAGATTACTAACTACTCTGAACACACTTCTAGGAAAGCTACAGATGTAATTAAATGACACAAATATACTTTGAAATCCAATTATAGCAGTGGAGCAATGATTACAGTGTTGCATGAAGAGTTAAAATAAAATATGAAACCAGATAAATGGGTATATTAGAAAGGCATTATTAGATTTTCTTGCATTTATCCACCACTGAGAGCCACCAACCCTCCAAGCCAGGGACAAATAGGATAAAAAAAAATAGAGAGGAATGAGTTTTCTTGCTAAGTGTAGTCAACAATTGAGATATTTCTCCTAAAAACGATAAAAATTTAGAGATACCAATAAATGACTCCTACAACAAATCACAATTTGAATCTTATTCACAGTCCTGCAGTCCCACCACAATTATCCACTTTTGCAAGCACCAAACCAGAAAAGAAGTAAAACTTGAAAAGGATTTACTGCAGAAAGTTGAAAGATCTCAGGGAAAACATAATATACCAATAAAAGGCCAATTATTGCAACCATCAATATTCAGGAGTGAGCTATCAGGGAAAGGATATGCAGATTCCATTAGGAGAAAATACAGCCATGCCTGTCCTCTGGCAGAAGGACATTACATCTAGATGGGAAAAGGGAGCCTCGTTTTATTTGTAGGTTTAAATAATAATTTGATACTTCACCCATTATGCCAAGAAATTAACATTTAGAGCAAACAAATGCATGTCCCTCTCTGATTTAAAATTAAAATAAGTCACTTCTTACTCTGCTTTCTCGTGTCCTTAAAATTCACATTGACTTAAAATATATATGTCTATATTTATAGTACATAACAGATTTGCCACCTTTTGAAACCCAAGGGAAACATTCAGCCATTGCCAGAAACTTGCTTAAATCTCTTACAACTTTACCTGGTTTTAAAATTGGAACATAAACCAGGCACAGCTTGGGAGAGGTCTCTGTGAAAACTCCTCCCTGGTGAATTGGGAAGTGCTTCCTTGGGAGGTTCTCCATTAACAAACACCTGCATTTGGCCCTGTTTAGCAGTTTATCCCTATTTTCCAATCACAGAGAGAGGGCTGAGAGAGGTTTCAGTTTATAAGGTCACACAGACTTATAAACCCCCAGGTATAAATTGGGTTATTAACATAATTAAAAGGTGGGGAAGGGAAGAATGAGAATAACCCCCAAATAGCCTTTTATTCTGCTTTTGCTGCAGTACTGAAAATACAAACCAGAAACATCCACATGCTCAGCTCTGCCTTGGCCAAGCACATCCCATAAACGTCTGAATTTCCCATTATGGCCATGATTTCTAGAGGGAGATGAAATCTTTACCTCTCTCTAAATTGATGGGAGTCTCCCTCCTCCCTTCAGATGCCAGAATATGGAAGCAGAAGACTCTCCCTCTGAAGGCTGTATTTTATAATACTCTGATGAGATGCCTTTTGATTTAGGGTTGGCATGAAGGGAGAAAAAAACCCCCGTGTAGTCTGCCAGCTCATCTAACCCAACTTTAATCACTTACTGTGGAGACAGCTCTATCTGAGCTAGTCATCTAAAATCCCTTTAAAGTCAAGGGGGAGAAATAGATGTTTTTAGGATGCAATTAATTGATTGGAAGGAAGAGGGATCTATCACATATGGAAAAGAATTATGGCCCAAAGGGCTCTGCTTTTCATTTACTTTAGAGGAGTTCACACATCTGCATTTTCACAGTCACCCAGGACAGGTGAGAAGAATATCCCCAACCACTATTAACAAATCTCTCTTGTTGTTTGGTTTCTTTTAATCTCTTTTACTGTTCCTCTTTCCTCCTGTTCCTACATTTAGTCCCTCCTGGGACATCAGTTCAATTTTTGGATTACAAACCAATTAAAGCCCTCAAGAAAATGGGTTCATCCATCTGATGGTAATGAAAACTTTTGGGCCATATAGGACTGTTCACCTGGGCCAGAGGAATTGATGCATCAGATTTAAAAAAACACACGAAGGGACAGTTTAGTGTCAAATCCCACAGAAATTTTTGGAATAAGATGGATGAGAAAAAATTTCCTATAGTTGTACCACTCTCCCAAGGACCCACAGGCCCTTCAGCTCCCAGGCCTCCACATCATGTCCAAAATGTACCAGAAAATTATGATTACATATAATCTAAGGATGTGAAGTGATGATTTTCACCCCCTCAAGAGGACATGGCAACAACTTGAGCACCCAGCAAACACCAGGGGGAGGAAAATTGGTAATAATAATAACAACAAATTTGCCTTCCTCAAGTAAGATCCAACAAAGTCAACCTGAACTAAGTTTTGCCAGACTTGAACGTTGCAGAGCCCCCCAGAATCTTTCTTTTAGCTCCTCTACCACCCAATGCACAACCCTGTGCAATTTTGTTCTGCTCTCCAAGCAGGTGAACCAGCCTATTTCCTCTCCCCCACCAAAGAGCCCCCATTGTTCTGCAGGTCTTTGAGGAATGTGCTGCTCACTCTGACATAAGGGAGTAAGTTTTGTTTCATGTTTGCCTTGTGCTGGGACATTCATCTTCAAAGGGCCTCACACACAACTGGGGAGCCTTAGAAGAGGATCAGGGGCAATTCAAAGAGCTTTGCACAGAGCAGGAGGGGGTTCCTCTTCAAAGCTGCAGCCTTGAATCAGCCAGAGAAGAGCAGATTCAAACCCAAAGAGGTCACTTCACCTACCTGTAGTGGGATCTCATATTCAGAAGACTCCAACTAAAAATAAGGGGTATTTAGGCAGTGTGATAACTGAAACCCTTGGGGTGATGCTCTTTCTCTCTCTCCCTCACACACAGAGCAATGTTTCCTTTAGAAAAAAACCCCAAAACTGTAGGAGACAGAATGGCCTCCAGAAAACTTACTGACAGATTAGCTCCATCTGTAGCATCCTCCTGCTTTGAGCACAAAAGTTTCCAGCGAGCTGGAGCACCACAGACCTCTGTTCAAACAACCTGGAACAAGGAAACCACAATAAGAAATTGTTCAGTATAAAATAGAAGGGTAAAAACACACTGATTTCTTTCAATTACCCAACTGAATGCAACCCAGAGGAAACGTTCTGCTTGGTTCAGAAATTACCTGTTCTGTGGTCAGAGCTGGACAACAAAAGGGCTCTGCTTGGAGGGGCACTGTCTAAACACTGAGTAATAGAGATAAATTCCCCAGAATTTACTCTTTACACAGGAAACACAGAAAAGTGCAGAAGAAAATACCATCCTCTCAAATTCACACAGAGAAAACTGAAACAGCTCTGCTTGTACATGAAGGGCAGGTTCACATACGAGCAGATCAACAGATGTCTGATATCAATGATGAGGTGGAGGAAATCAGAGAAGGATTTTTAAGAGAAGCAGAAGTGTAATATTCTCACAGATTATCTGCAGAACCTTTGTATCAGGCACTTGACTTTTTGAAAAACAATCCAGATTAAATCTCTGAAACACCCGATTTTTTTGGCAGATGTAGCAGCTCTGCATCTGTAAAGGAGTCTCATAATTGGAGAGGGCGGTTGTTTTTATGGGATTTTATTTTTTTCCCTGGGTTTGCAGTCTCTCCCTGCTCCCACTGCCATCACACCCCTGGTGTGGCCACTTCCCTCCTCCTTGAGCCACCACAGACACAAAACCCCATCTCTGCAAAAGTTCCTCAGTCTCCACCGTCTTCAAGGATTTATTTTTTCTTTTTTTAATACTAAATTAAAATGCACATCATCCTCCATTGCTCCCTCAGACTCCTTTTATTTAGATTGTATTTTTATTAAAAGCTGTAAAGCCTTTGGGCCAGTCTGTGTCTCAATGGCACTTCACAGGTACAGGTGCATTATTCCCCATACAATTTTTTATTATTATCATTAGAAGTACCTGGGTCTGGTTTTCTTTTAGCCTCAATTGAAGCATCCCCTCCATTGCTGTGCTTCATTTTGCTGCAGTGCTGACTGAGGTGTTTCAAGTTCCCTCCAAGTTTGGTTCATATCAGCAGGTCAAGATGGATCATAAACTTTATGTCTGATTCCACTTCTTCTGTGACATTTGTGGTTTTTTCACATTTTCCTACTTGGCAAATACTCCTTTAAAGCACCTGACTGAATATAGTGGGGTCTGGGAGATAATGCTAAAATTTAATTTAATTATAAAATTATGCTTGTGCTGGATATACACTAGTTTGGACAAGGCAACACCCAGATGAATCTTGAGACCTTTCCATGCAAGCTGGGACACACACTGTGCTGTACAACCTGCTTTCCAGTGATTCCAAACCCTGGTTTTGCAGTGTGTTTCCTTTTGTCCATATTTTAGTCACTCTTCTGCTGCTCCTGCAGTGACCTCACCTGGAGCCAGGAGGCTGCAGGGTCTCTGGAGCTCTTCAGAAAGAGCAGTTGGCTCATTCCCTGCATGTTTCCCAGCTTGTAAAACAGCATAAAAGTACAAATGAAGAGCCTCATGCTATTTTTCTTCCTGCTGTTTGCAATCACGCCACAAAAGTATCCCTGACTCTGAAAGAACCTGCAAATTCCCTCAAACATACCTGACCCACCAGCAGCAACACATCAGGGCTGTTTTCCCCCTCTCAATCTTCTCCTGCTGAGCTCCTCCACAGGTCTGGGATGTTCTCTGCTCCCACAGTGCCTGCCTTGAAATAAAAATTCAGAATGTGAGTGAAATACGAAACCTTTGCCAGTAAAAGATGTGAATTATTTGTAAAGAATTTCACATGACTTTCTGTATTGGGGAGTTGACCCCCATATATCTGTGGAGCCTGGAGCTGAAATAAGTTTGACACAGCCAAGAAATAATCACAGGAAAGCATTTTGGATTCAGCCAAGGATGAAGTAAGGCAGTCTGTTTTCCTCAAAGCAAGCTGAGCCCACTGCATCCAACTATATCAATGATATAGAGCTTTAATGGGAAAGGACTCAAAAATACAAAGGTAAAACAACCAGCCTTGGTGCAGTGTCCAGGAGGATGAAACAACTCCCTTGCACAGCAGGTATGGTACAGAGCTGCTGAAAAAGGAAAGGAAGGAGGAATGGAAGGAGGGATTTCATGGAAGGAGGAATGGAAGGAGGGATTTCATGGACCTTGACCAAACTCTCTATGACAGTGACACAAACCTGGGGCACTGCAGCAAATACATTTTGGAATTTAGCCCCCTCATTCCCAACCTCACTGCCCCTATTTCTGTATTTGCTCTTTATTTCTAGCCAGAGGAGGACATTACTTCATAAATGCAAAGGTTTAGATTACGTTGTGTTTCCTTAAGTCTCTCCTAGTTGTGTCTGCACTGTCCCAGATCATTGCAAACTCTTTGCTTCACCTACTTTTACCCACATTTTCATTCCCAGGATCTGTTCCATTCAGCTCTGTGTTCCTTAAAAGTTTAGTATCGAGTTCTTCACGTGCCTAATTTGAGCTTAATTCAAGGCTGGGGGAAATCATTACGACTCAGATGGAGTCAATAGGAGCACAGTGACTTACACCAGCTTTGTGTCAGTAAATACTGACAAGATTGATCTCAAACTTTTTCAGAACAAAAGATTTTTGAAGATGGATTAAACAACATAAATGCTGAGCTGTTTTGCCAGACTGCAAATGGCATAACACAAGCTTTGTGTGACATCTCTGAATTATCCCTTCGTGGTAATGTTGACATTACATGGTATTGACTCATGGAAGAAGCTTAAATACCCTTTTAAGTTTTCAAGACTCTTTGACAAAGCGCTATTTCATTAACAAAATGTTAATGGAATCCAGGAAGCTTGACTCTCCAGTACAGCCTGCTGCTTTCCAGAAGCTCTGACCAAGAGATGTGACTGCACAGAGCAATGTAATTCTTATTTTTAGGATAACAGAGAAGGAAGTGTCTCAAGCAGGGAACTCATTGGTTGAGGGAGGAGGTCCCAGGGGTATTTCCACAGTGCTCCACTGAAGGGCTACCACACCTTCTGCTGGAGAAGGTCAAAATAGCACAAATTAGAAAATACATCTTACAGGGCAAACTGGGAGAGACAGCAGGGTTGGGGTTGGCTTCTTGCTTGTGGAAAGGAGAAAGACCTGGAGAGCATTCCAGGGGGAATACCTGCCCTGAGGTCATGTTTGGGAAAAGGCTAATTGTGTGTCTGCAGCTAAAAGTGTTGGCTCTAAGTACCCTGCTAATCCAAGAGTCATAGAACTATTTAGCTTGGAAAGGACCTCTGAGACCAGCAAGTCCAAACATTAACGACAAAATGGCTCTCAAATAAGCACAGGGTTTTAATTAGTGGGTTTACTGCTGGGACCAGACCTTGGCTTTCAGGTTCTTGATCTGATCCAGAGAAGGGATTTGATGGAGAGACAGGGGCAGCACAGGAGGACCAGGTGTCCCATGTCCTCACCAGACTGATGGTGGGAAGCACCACTGAGGTGGGTCAGCAGCACACAAGAGAACCCCAGAACCCAGAACCTTTGGGAAGAGCAGTGAGCAGGGTCCTCTCCCTCCTTTAGAAAGCAATAGATTGTTTATGGACAACCATGCACCAGCCTTTTTACCAATAAACTTATAATTATTTGTATTACAGACAATTATTTATAACACACACTGCTGGGGGCTGTGACATGCCCCCCACAGCTTTTCAGCACTGAGCTAACTCCCTAAAGATACTATTTGTAAATCAAATGAAAGGTGATAGACCCTTCAAGAGTGAAGTTTACTCACACTCTGAACAGTCAAATTTTCAAACTTGAGCTTTTCTGCTGCTTTCCAGATCTACAATTGCTTCATGTAATAAAGAAAGTCATTATTAACAAAGAAGATTGGAAGGGATGGGCAGGGAAATACTAAACCTCAGCCCATTTTCCTGTTTTCTGCGTTTGACAGCATTTTATGTACCACAACTTCCACATTTCCTCCTCTTATAGTTCAGTTCATTTGTTACATGGACTCACGTAAAGCAAAAGTGGAAGAAAATAATTTTCAAAAAAAGAAATGAAAAATTCAGCACACAAATGCAATGCTCAGCTGAGGCAATCAAGGGCCACTTTGCTGCCTGGACTTTTGTTTTTTAACTGTTTGTTCTTCAAGTTGCTGAAATCCACAGTAGTAAAGAGAACTTTGGCTGATCTCCCAGCAGGAGACACAGTTAGAAGCTGCCTGGAAAAGGGGAAGGTCTCCAAGATACATTTGTATGAATCCATGAATTATATCAAAAATCCTCTGCCATGTCTGCATGATGTTCAAAAGGCTGAAAACTGGTATTTTGGTGCACTAACAAAAACTTTACACACATCTACCCAACTCCTACATAACCAAGAAGTGATGCTGGTGGTCACTACTGTGACCAGATCAATGTTCTTCTTAACACCCCCTTCCCCTCCTGGGTTGGTTTGTTTTAATTCAAGTCAAATTACTCAAGAGGTGAACAACAAGCCCAGTACTAACTGCAGTCTGATGCCCCAAAGAGATGATAAATACTCCTATAGGAAGGGACATAGGATTTTGTGCCAGCAGATGATTCCTCTTTGCAAATTCCTTGCTGCTCTCAGGAGAGGAGGAAAGCTGCACTGCCTGAAGGGTGCTTGGCTGCACTGCACCCATGCCAAGGAGCCTGCAAACCCTCTGTCAGGAGATCTGCTCCAGCACGAGGCAATCCCACCTCTCAAATCACCACCGAAATGAGAGATCATGTCCTTGGCAGGCAAACCAGCCCCCTATCTGTCCTCCAGAACCCTTCAGCCACGAGAGTTCCCTCAAAAACTTGATATAACTAAATTGAAAATCAAAGATTGAGGCTCTTCAAGGAGAACCAAGTAAAGTCCTGAATGGTGGTTATGGCAATAATGGCCATAGCAGAGCTCAGCCTCTGCACAGGATGAATGCAGACAATGAGCAGAGAATCCAGGTGAGATTTCCCAAAGGCATGGAAATTCAACAACCTGATAAGAGAGAAAGGAAGAACACACAGAGCATTCCTCAAAGTTTTCTTGGATAATACCATAGGTTTTGGTATGAAACGATTTAAAGGACTTACAGAAAAATCAAAGTTCAAGGGAACTCAAGGGAGAAAGACATTTTGATCTCCACTGCAAAGTGTGGCACTCACTCAAGGACACTGAACTTTGTGATCTCCCTGGGGTCACGAGTTTTCCACATGAATTAACAGACGACCATTGAGCTGCAGAGACCGAGCAGGATTTTTATCCTGGCTGAAGATCTGCCCCACGACATTCACATCCCATGGCCGGGACAGCATCTCCCACCCTCCAGACAACACTGGGCAGAGCCCTCTCTGAATAACCACTTTATAATGTGAGACACTTGCTATGCACTGGGTCACTGGTAGCAGGGTTGAGCAAGGGACATTCACATTTAAAATCACAAGTCTCCATAGTCAAGGCTGGAAAAATTAGCTCTCAAAGGCTCTCAGAGACCCAGGAGGATGAACACGCTCAAAGAACAGATTGCTGCAGGATGTTAGCAAAGGTTAGGGAAAGCTGGGGACCTTAAGGTCTTGCAAACCAATCTGTGCACTGCACGAGTTTCTCCCTTTCCAAAGCTGAGGCAAATGCAGATTGTGTTTTCATACTTCCAGAACAACCTGCAATCAAAATCTCTCGCTCTCATTTGGACAAGATGACAACACTCCAGAGGCACAAAGACAACTGGAAGGCAGAAGTTCTGCAGGAGGAGCATTTTGCTTCTAAACCTCCACTTCATCCCCCTCGTGATTACACAGATTTCTGTCGATTCTGTACACTTACACTCATTATTTTTCTTCAGCCACAAGTGCTGTGACCATCAATTAAAAAAAAAAAGAACACTTTTAAAAACAAAGCAAGAAACTCACAATATTTGCAACTGCATTTATATAAAACTCACTAGACCCAACTGGCGCTGGCGTTTTCTTTCCCATTCCTAGGAAGAAGTTGAGTTGAGCTGAGCTGAGGGTCACCCACCCTCCTTCCTGCCATTCACGTGCCTCTCTCCAGCTCTTCCTTAAGGATGACATTCTTTATTCCAGAAGAAAAGCACCTCTGTTGTCCCAAGCACTGCTGATTTTCTTGAGGTAGGAGAGTATTTACTGTCTCTGTGGGACAATTATAGGAATCAGCCCTTTTTTTTTATCTCTGGATGGGTCTTTAAATCAAAGATTAAAGAACCGAGAAAAGATACACAAAAACTGATAATCCCAACCCAGAGACCTTCCAACCATAAATACTTGTCATTCTTAGCATAATATGCAACCTTCAATACACTGTTCTGTTTCAGGCACATTTAGGTACCCTATAGAAATGACTTTAGGCTGCTATTATTCCTAAAGAACTTCAGATGAGTTTGGATCCATCATCATTCATCATGTCAGCCCCTCTACGGGTAGTTACACACACTTTGTCTGCTCGGGTTTATCTAATAGCTAGCCCTGGGTTTTATTAATTTCCAGAGCTCCTACTCTTTTTTATAAATTCTATCTTAACTTATATCTATTTTCCATGAAAACCACGCAGTGCTTTAAAGGTACAATAGCTCTTTTGGGGCTGCTACTTTCCTAAGAAGGGCATCCCAGATGTTGCCTTGATGTAATTTGGATTTCTCTGGTGTTTCTGTTTGCTAGGATTTCAACTTTAGGAGAAGCACTTTCTTTCAGTTCTGCTGAGAAATGGATTTCCAGGGGCAAACAACCCATTTGTGTGTGGGGGGGTCTTTCTCTTCTTGGATGTTCAGCAATCTGAGTTGGCTTCAAACCTTTTACCCATCGACTTTCCATCTGTGGGTGAGTGAGTGTAAGCAAAGATAGAGGAAATCTGAACTTCCCTTGCCATGATTCCCTTGCCCAGAGAGGAGCTGTGGCTGCCCCATCCCTGGCAGTGCCCAAGGCCAGGTTGGAGCCACCTGGGATAGTGGGAGGTGTCCCTGCCCGGGGCAGGGGTGGGATGGGATGAGCTTTAAGGTCCCTTTCCACCCAAACCATTCTATTATTATTATTCTGTGATGACTGAGGAAATAAATTCCCTTATATGTTATTGATATATATATAATATCCTTGATATTGATGCGATATCATTGCCAAAGCCACAAGTCTAAATTGAACAGTTCTGCTGCAATGAAGGAAAGGCAGAACAAATATTTAGCATATATGTGGATTCAAAATATTCCTCCAGAATGTTACTTGAGCATATTTTATAGAGGATTTCTCTCTTTCTCAGTGAGTTTTTGCTCTGTAAAAGCTGTGTAAGAGGCCCAGTGGGGATGAGAGCAGGCCCTGGAGCTGGGAAGAAAGGCTGCCATGGCATCCAGAGCCCTGGCCAGGAGGCACAGCCACCACCCTGAGGCCACACAAGCTCCATGTGACATCTTACAGTTCCAAGGAACCTGCTCAAGATACGGCCCCACTGGGGTGTTTTGGGGTCTGTGACCCTCAGGAGCCCCCCTGACCCATGGCCACCCCTGAGGTGTCCCTGGAGCTGCAGCTCCTCTCCCCCCTGGCAGCACGGAATGTCCCAGGGGTGATTCCCATCTTCAAACACTTCCCCTTGGAGCACTCCAGCCACCTGTTCAGCACAGCAAAACATCCAATCCATTTAATGAGGCTTCTGGTAAAATCCTTCCTTTGAAGTCCCTCAGACCATGACAGCAATTAACTCCAGGCCCATCTTCGCTGCTGTTGTTTTACCTCATATCATTCGAGGGCAACAACATCACTGATGGTGCAAATTGTTCCCCTGCACAGGCAGTGAGGGAATGTGTCACACGCAGAATTCCAGTCAGCTGGCAAAGTGACCTCACTGCGATTACAGCCACGATGAGGGGTGTCTTCGACGTCCCTGGGCTCAGCCAGGATCTTTAATAATTTGTTGCAGGCTTGAGACTGTGAGGAAATTGCATTTACATCTGGCAGCATTTAGAGGTGAGCCTACTGTAGGTGTGGAGGGTGCAGGTAAGGATGGGGTCACATCACTGGGATCACATGGGGTCAGGAATTGGGGCTCCTCTCAACAAAACTGTCCCCAAGCCCATCCCACTTCAGTGTTACCTGTACATGTGGGCATTAAAAAACCCTTGGACCAAATACATGGAATGTGGGTTATTTGCATCACAAGTGGTTTATAGCAATGTACTTTCAAAAGCAAACATGACATCAAGTGGACTCATAATAATATAATTTTTAAAGACAAAAGGATGTAGCTGAAATATTAATATCTCCATACTAGAAATAAGACAAATAAGAAATGAAGAGTAGATACACAACCAGAGATCGTTATTTAAAATTGCCCTTGAAGGAACTTTTTTAAGGTTTTCTGTTTGTTTTATTTCTGGTTGGTTTTTGGTGGCAGTTTTTTATTATTTGCTTCGGGTTTTGTTTTTAAAGCAAGCAAGAATAAGGATAAAAGGAAAGTAATTCCCCAGTAAAGGGCCTCCTGCAGGATGACCTGCTGGCTCCAGCCAGAGCTCCAGAACCTCTGCCAGAGGAGGGGTGTCACACACACACAGCCCCTCCAGCCCAGCTCCAAACAACGGTGGCAACACAGGGAAACCAACCCAGGACCCCAATCCCTCTCCTGCTCTGTCAGAGGGCACCACCCACTCCTTAATCCCTTGGCCAAGGTGGCATCTCCCAACCCCTGAGTGCAGAACAAACCACTCCAACAGTCACAACCTGGAGTTCCTGCTCAGTGAGAAATTCCAGCGTTTTCCCAAGTGCAGAAGGTTCTTAAAAGATCTCAAAGAGTCTTAAAAAGATTTCTGCAAAACTGAATTTGTGAAAACGTTTTATGGAAGTGCTACATTTTAATAATATGCTGGGAATAATAAAATCACCCAATTTTAACAAAATATCAACCAAAGGATATGGGAAACATGAAAACTAGACTGTAAAGGTGAATTAATTAAATAAATACAGAAATAAAAAGTAACCTGAACAAATGAAACCATTTCAGCGTCATCCAAATGAAACCCAACCCATTGTACCAACGGAGATGGAAGTCAAGTGAGGCATCAGAAAACATTTTCTCTCAAGAAGTATTACAACCAATAAAACTACAATTCACAATTTCATGTTCATTCAGGCTGGATTTTGGAATCTGAGCTGTTTGAGCATGTTTTGACTCCTGATACCCAAGAAAATTTGCTGCCATCCCGACCTCCTCTGCAAAGGCGCTGCAGGTGAATGGAAGAACGCTCCTTATTCTCCCTGAAGGAAGGCCCAAGACCTCTATTTTCTATAAAATTGGTGGGTTTGGCTTATTTCTCAGCAAAAATGCTTCAAGGAGAGGGAAAGCAAAGCTATTGTTACCCAGACTTCCTTACTGTAAGAATCCTAGAGTGCATTTACTGGTATGCTCTGAAATCCCATAAATCATTCTGACAACCTGATACTTGTCAAAATAAAGGCAGAAAACACTTCTTGGAATAAAATATCCTCACTCATATTTATTTGTTTGCTCACTCATGCCATTTGGCTTTTCTCAGTGGGTTTCCCAGTCATTAGGGTGAATTAGTGAGATTCTGCTGTAAAAACAGCCCCATGTGCCCATTCACAGGCTCACACACACAAAATATCTGTCCAAAGCACTGGGACCTCTGAAGACAACTGGAAATTAAGCTTTCAAAGGACACTTCAGTTTTCCTGCTCGATTTTTTCCCCCTTTTTCCAGCTTCTTGCCCCATCCCCCTCACCAAATATTTCACTAATGCTCGATGGTGGTGTGGTTTAAGGGAGTCCTGCCTGGAAAGCTCCTTCAGCTGCTCAGCCCAACAGCATAAATTTGATCTCGTAATTAGTATTCAGCTCAGCATCTTGGATAGAAACCAATGTTACAGCCAAGAGGTGGTTTAAATCACATAAATCATAGATCAATGACAGAACTCTAAGCACTGGATAGATTACAAAAGTAAGCTTTAGTTAAAAATAGATTAACCATTTCCCTGCAGGAATTCCTTCAAAAAAAAGCCCTGAATATAAAACAAATAAAATTAAATCTGATAATTTTTTTTTTCCTAATGTATGCATATACTAGATGAATTGTTCTTTCCCCTGACAGTTACACATTGATTAAAGAAATGTGTTAACATGCTATTTCAATGGAAAATATTGTAAATTGTGGGGACTTTAATTTTTTTAATGAGCCTTTAATAACCAAAAAACAATGTTGTGTACAGAAAGGTTTATATAGCACATCACAGCAGCTAACAGATACTTCTGCAGTTGCTGTTGTTATAAAAAGGGTAACAACCATTCCCAAGCCAAGAAAAATGTTTTTTGAGAAGTGTTTTGAAAGTATTTTGTGGTTTAAATTTTAGCTAATGAAGGGCCCAGTCGTGAGAAGCATCACGAGCCCACAGTTACCCTGCACCCAGGGGGATACTCAGCATCCTGAGGGACTGAGCCCAAGACACCCAAATTATCAAAAGTTCAGGGGAAGAGGAAGCACGGGGCTGAATCTCTTCCCCTGAAGGGATGAAGGAGGGTTTGGCTCCTGCAGGGAAATTCTCTGCTGCTGTAAATCAGAGTTACATCAAACTGGGGAGCACCAACAGACACAGAGTGTGTCAACCAGAAACCTGCTCTGCAACCTGAGAATACAAATTAAAAGTCTGTTCTTGCCCCTGTGCATTTTTCTGGGATTGCCTCCCATGAGGTCACACATTAATCAGAGGAAAAAACCCCAAAAACTAAAACTAAAAATACTGAACCCCCCCCAACTTTTCAGCATCCCAAGGCCAATTTGTGTGTCTGTTTTCTGAGCTGCAGAACTGAAAGGCAGAAATGCCTTTGAAGCACCTCAGCCATGGAATTGCAGATTCCAGGGAGTCGTGGCTGGGATTCCTGCTGGGCACTGGCAGGGGCACGGGGGGAAGGAGCTGCTGGGCACCCACGGGTGAAAAGCAGCCTGAGCATCAGGCACAAATCCTGCCACCTCACACTCCCTCTAAATGCACCTTCAAGTTAGTCATTAAATAATCAAAGTGAGGGAAATCCCACGTTCCCCATCCCGGGATTAACAAATTATGACCGAATGGAGGAGTGAAAATACAGCAACTCACCCCAATAAAAAGTTGCATAATCCTTGAACTGGTAAATAACTGTTGTAGCCACAACACAAGCAAGTCAAACTTCCTGAACACTACTATCTGCTTTTATATTTAACCTCCTACAGATGACAAAAACCTGAGGATAATTGTTGCCATACCTAGAATTTTAAAAAACACAAGTAATACCACTCTTAGAGATGTCTCCTTTTGTTTTCAAGCACTCCAGCTCCATCATAAAGAACATTTTTAAACTTTCAGTGCTTTATGGAAATGACTGCTTTCGATTTCCAAGGATTTTTTTTACCATCAGAAGGAATAAAAAAAGGGAGCTGCTCGATGGCTATTTGAGGAACAACATTCAGATTTCCAAACTGGCTCCCTGTGTGATAGAAGACTGCAATATATGCAATCAAGAGATAGATTCAAACAATAATAACTAGCAGAGGCTCCAGGGCATTGCAGAACGTGTCATTTACTTCAGACCCGTTCCTTGAAACATCAGTCCAACGAGTAGTTCAGTGGAAAATAGATGGGACTGCTCATGGAAATGCAGACTATTTGTACAGGGAAGTTTTCAAAGGCTCTGCATTTTCTAAAGCGCTGAAAAATGCATATCAAGTTTAGTAAAACTAAAGAAGAGGGGGAAAAAAAAAGAAGGGAAAAAAAGGATCTCTTGTAATATGCCACATTGTCAGAGAGATGTCAGGGTTAATTTTTAAAGGCACATTTCCCTCCAGCAACAATTCTCTTTAATTATTTCAATGTGAAACACATTATCAGACATGTTCCTTCCTTGTTCTCAGCTCCCTGACACGAGATAGGTACAAGATGTTAAATCTCTGCTGATGCTCACACACGTTGGCTGGGCAGCTCCTGCTGTACCTACAGCCTCCAGCTCCTTCTGTCCCAAACCTTTGGGGCCACCTCCCCACAGCACTCAAACAGGGCAAGAGATGAGTGAGGAAGAGCCACAGGATTTCAGAGCATGGCCCTTGCCATGAGCCAACAGAACCCACAGACACACCAGTTTAAAGGTTCCAACCACAGCCCACGTGACAGCTCCCAGCACGTTTGCACAGGAATTTATCCAGATTTTAGGGTTCTTTTAATTGGAGGTGTAATAATCATGGAGAATATGATGCCTAAAATGAGAGAAAAAAAGAATATAAGAAATCTAAGGCATCATTTTTATTGCACAGAACAGGCAAAGCCCAGTGGGGAAGCTCCTGGAATGCCACAGCAATGCAGCTACTGCAGGACATGGTCCCAGCAGACACTTCCTCAGGAATTTCTGAGAAACAGTTTGTGTTCCTCCCAAGTGGCAAAGGACCCTTCCCAGAGTCCTAAAATAAAATACCAGCTCAAAATCCTGAGTGGCAGCAGTTGCACATTTAGAGGTGGAGCAGAAACCTCCATGTAAAGCATCGTTTCATCGTGTAAAGCTGCAGCTTTGGTCAAGTATTTCAGCTGCTGAAGGGGTTTGCTGCTTTCCCCCAGAATTTCAGAGCTGACAGACATGTGTTCAGGAGTCACATCAGTCTATTCAACCCTTGTTTTGGTGCAAGGAAAGTGTAATCTTTTTCTTGAGAGGGAAGAGGCTTCAGACCAGCTCCACCACATCAGCTGTAACCTAATGGACTTTTTTATACCACCTCCAGCAAAACTCACTATCCAGCCAGTTGTGAGATTAAAAGCTTTTTAAGTTGCTATCTTGGGAAATTTCTTTCAAGGAAATTACTACAAAGCCTTGTTTTAGTGTGTTCCCCTACTGTGAGTCCTACTGTGTTTTTTTAATAAGGAAAACTATCCATCCATGGAGGTGTATCCTGTTCTCCATGCTTGAGTGTCTAACAGCAGGCACATACAGTAGACACTCTGATGTTTTGCCTCTTTAATTTTCACTCCATAATGTTGGTGCCTGGTTTTCCTGACTGCACCTTTCAGAGCAGTTTAATTATGGGCGTGCACAGAATTTTGAAAGGAGATTCTCACTGACAGTATTCAGATGTTCAGGACAAGTTTAATTCATAGAAATATTCTGATTTTTTTTTTTTTTTTACCACAAAATAAAATCCTGCCATGCAGTTATCACAGGATGGAAAGTGAGATAATATTACCAAAAGAGAAAAAAATACAAATACTTTAAGGCTTAAACAGAAAGGAGTATAGAAATGCTTCATTTAGTCTTTAAAAGATGCTTCATATAAAGATCCTTCATATAGATTTTTTTGCTTCCTAGAGATACAGAAATGCTTCATTTTGGTCTTTAAGAAGACAACTTTATGCTAAATATGAAAGTGTGGCAGATCCATCACTGTGCTCTCAAGCAAACAGGACACAGCCATAGGTTTCCACACTCAAACTCCCACCCAAAAGAAAAGGGCTGATGCCCCTGAATTTCTTAGCCAAAGGATTTTACCCCTGGTTTGGATGCATTTTTTTAAATCAAGCCAAGCAGCTCCCTGATAAAAGGTTACTGTACCACTCCAACAACAGGCTTGAAATGGTTTTTTTCCTAATCACAGGCCAGGTACTGGGTTATAAACGAGCCCTGCTCCATTGGCTCCAGCCAGGGGATGAAAATTGATTCAATGGAGCACCATCAGCCCTGGCCAGCTGAGTATCTGGCCCTCTAATCACAACTAAAAAGATTTTCCTAGTCAATTAAAGGCTCCCAGCCTTTGCTCCCTCACACAAAATCCCTGCTAACAATGCACTCATTTCAATCCCCAGCCCTGCCCGGTGCCACGTTGGTGCTGGAGGTTGAAATCCCTGCTCCCTCCATCCAGAGGCACCAACCCTTCCATCCCCACGTGGCCCAGGCTAATCCCTGACTACCCTCCCATCCTGACACGTTTCTGTAGGATCTGACAAAAAAAAATTAGCACATTCATAATTTTTTTTTCTTTTGCTACCAGGAGCACGAGCCATTGGAAGAAAACATGTACCTGTGCTGACAGAGTGGGAGTACTTTAATTTCCAAATTACAGGCATAAATAAATCAAGCTGTATCACCTGATAAATGAAAGATTATGAAAATAGTAATATCCTGCAAAATCTTGAAAGGCATCATAATTCCTCCAACAATTATCTTCTGTCATATTTGCTGGTAGCCCATGTAGTTCAAGAACAGAAAATACAAATGTGCTCCTTTAAAATTCATGAAACCACTCATTCTGTCATAAAAGCAGGCATCTTTCATGGCTACTTATTTCACACAGTCTCATAACTAATACTGACAGATACTTGGAATGCAAAAAAAAAAAAAAAGAAAAAAAAAAAGAGCACCGGACAAAGACCACGAGCTGCTCAATTCTTACATTTTAATGCTTCAAATGGAAAATAAAATCATATATTATACAGCACTGCCGAATTCCTGCTATAATTAAATCAAAATTTGTAGATAAAAATGAGATTGTACAAAGACTGGTGGTATAGTGCTCCCAGGATTGGGCTGTGCTGCATCCATGACAACAGGATGGAAGGTTGCTTTTAATACTATTATCTTACATACCCACAGCTGAATGCTAATGCAGCTATACTGAGGAAATCAAGTTTCAGATCTGTAGCCACTGAACTTACAGCCACTAGGCAGGGAGTTTAAAAGCCAGGCTAGCACACAAAGACTAATATTATAGCTCTGTCAGCTCCCCAAAGGTCAGATATCTCAAAAGGTATACACAAATATTAATTGTCAGGTAGTTCTGTAGCAGAGACCAGAACTGAGGCAGAAATCAGGTTTTGTGGCCATAATTTTCTTCCAATTTTCTTCTATAAAATGGAGGTGAGGAAGGATGCAGAGGAGATTAACTGGGATCAGTTCATGTTCTGTGCATTGACACACGGTGACGTGGCTTCTTGGGAGCACTGAGAGGTTTCACCTGCTTTCCTCAATGAAGGAGATGGAAAATGAGTGGGAAAGCTGCAGGGCAGCCTTGTTTTCCAGTGGATACCAACAGCTAAACTGACCCAATCCCATGGCTTGTGGACTCCCCATCCCTGGGAGTGTCCAAGGCCAGGTTGGAGCAGCCTGGGACAGAGGAAGGTGTCCCTGCCCAGGGCAGGGGTGGGATGGGATCATCTTTAAGGTTTTCCCCACCCAAACCAGTGTGGGATTCCATGATTTTATCCTGGCAGATCCCCTGGTTCCAGCCTGCTCTGGGCTCACACAAGGAGCCTCTGCTCTCCCACAGGCATCTCCATATCTGCCCAAGCTCCTTCTACAGACACCACCTCCAACTTCTCAGTTCATCTTGATACAGATTTACAAATAATCTGTTATAAAATCACAAAGAAAATCTATATTAGATGTCTATTTTTTCCATAAAATCATAAAAGATACTAATCTAATTGAGGGAAACTAAATTAGTTTTTCCCAAATAAAAGAATTCCATGCTGCCCTGTGAAATCAGTGCATCCTCCCCAACAAAATCAAAAGGGTTCAGTGAATCCCCAGCTGAAGGAGCCTCTCAAGCCTTGTTCTACCAGAACTGATATTGTGGAACGCTGATCCAGCTTCCCAAAGGGGAAAACAGCCTCACCAACACTTTTAGCTTCTTCTTGGTGCTCAGTAATTTTCAGACATCTCACACTATTTTTATTCTCCAGCCCACTACACTTCAAGGTGGAGAACTCCAAAGTGGTTGAGCTGCTGACCACTCTCCTACAATAGCCTGAAACCTGTAGTTACCCAAATCCAACTTATTTATAAACCACTGGCTCATGTGCTGTCATACCCTGGAAATTCATTTTTAGGAGCATTTAGGTTGCTGCAGGAAATTCTGGCCCTGTGGTGCTCTGGTTGTATCTCACACAGTCAAGGGTGTGGACATTTTGACAAGTAAAAATGCCCTGTTTTGGTTTTTTTTCTGAATGCATTCTTAGAGTTACTGTGCATAAAATAAAGATAGTAAAATAAATAATATTAAAATAAATAATATTTAAATAAATCTAATAAAATAAAGATAAGAAATAAAGTGAACCAACAGAAGTAAAATAATAAGAGGCACTTGTAGTGAAGGTTTCTCAAGCCCATCAGGACTTGCAGATCAAGATATCTCTCATGGAAATGGGGATTCATCACAAGCCACTGCAGAAGTGCAGTTCCCAAGGATTTTTTTCCCCTTTGCAAAAGAACCCTTTCTCCACAAAAACTTGGTTTCACTGGGGCACCAAAAATATCCTTCATTAAAGAAAACTGAAAGGGGCAACAACACTCACAACGATGAAAGCCTTGGCCTCTAAGTGGCAGAATGTCAAAAAAAGTTGTAGCATTTTCTGATATTGTAATTGAAAAAAGTATTAAGTTGTTACTGGAAGTGTATTTAAGAAAAGCCCCACACGTGGATATAATAGAAAATTAATCCTCGGAGCTCTCAGAAAGTCCCTGAGGATGTAGAATCCATCATGAAGTTACCTCCTGTCCCAGATTTTCCCGTTGCTTGCCTCTGCTGACAACAGTTGCCTTTTCATTAGAGTATTTGATATCAATTTACTCAGACACCAGGGGCAAAAAAGGATTTCACTTTCCTCCTCTAAAAGACACTGATCCCCAGAATTAGTACTTTGAACAGATGCCAGAGTAAAACAGTGACACATTCCCTAAACTAATAACCACAGGTGGCCACAGCAAACTGGCCAAAGCCTCTCAAGGCTGCCCAGGCAGCCACAGCCTCCCCAATTTCTGGTGGTTCTTGTATGGAAAACATCCCTGACTGCAAAGGTGTCTCCTTCCAGCCTTGCTGTGGTTCCAAACCCATCCCACAAAGAAATTATTAATGCCCTTGTCCAGATAATCACAGAACAATGGGAAAGGTTGGATGGGATCACTGGTGGGATCACCTGGTGCAACCTCCCTGCTCAGGAAAGGTCTTCCAACAGCTCATGGCACAGGAGTGTGCTCAGATGGTTCTGGAGTTGCCATCCTCCTGCAGCAGAGAGGGCAGGCAGTGACTGCCCTCAGTGCATCTGCAGGTTAGAATCTCTCGGAAGAGGTTACCCTGCATTTTGGCACATATTAAGCATTAAATTCACTTCAGGTGGTACAACAGAGAACCTCAGGAAGAGTCTCTACCTCCTCTAATTTGACAACAGAGTCTCTGCCTTCTCCTTCTCACTGGTTCCAGTGTTGCAAGAGCCAATGGGACAAAACAGCAGGAGAAGTGATGGCCCAGCTGGAAGAAGGTTATTCCCAACTGACTGCGCGTGTGGTGAAACCTGAGCCACCCAAAAAGACACCCAAAGACACCCAAAGACTTTACCCACTTCATGTTCTCGAGGGCTTTGGCTCCTTTCCTTTTCAAATCTTGCTCATATTGAGGATTGATCACATAAAATGAACTGCCCTGAAATGAGTGGTCCTGCACCCACAGGGGCTGTGATTTGGGTGCCCAGAGGTCTGGTGGGAGCTCTCAGCCCTGTGTGAGACCCAGAGCTGTGCTCCTGTGCTTTCTGCTCCCCCAGAGCTGGGCTCAAGCAAGAAGCTGATTCTGCAATATAAGAAACACTTCTGGAGTTGCAGCAGGCAGAGCTTGTGCTTTGTTCCAGCCAGAAGCAACCTAAATTGGAGATCTAAAATTAGACAGCTGGAATGTTCTCCTAAGCATCACTGCATCCTGGTGGAAGTGTGGAAAATGAAGGTGGAAAGCTGAGAGCACCAGAAACAAACGCTGTGTTTGTCAGCAGGACACTGGTGCCACAGGCACAGGAGCCTCTGTGCTCAGCACATCCCTGACCTGCAGTGATCCCTCACACACAGCAAAGGTCTGGCAGGGTTGGGACTCAACAAGGCTCCCAATCAGGTAGAAAAAAAAAAATTATTATTTTATCAGAGGGCTCAGGGATGAAACTGAGAAAAGCAATTTATTCCAACAGAAACCAAGACACCACCTGAGAATGCTTATATAGAGGGTTTGTCCCCAAAAACAGAGAGCCCAAGGAAAAGCAAAGCATTAGTTGATGCTGTTCCTCCACCATTTTTATCACATTCCTTTGGTGCTCAAATGAGGTTCCTCGCCCTGAACCCCCCCTTTTAGGGCAGATGTGATGGTGATTCAGTAGAAAATGTAAAAACCAGCCTCAAAAAGGTGAGCCACCAAGCAGAGCTTCCCCTCAGCTCGGGGACCCCAGTGCCTTCAGCTCAGCTCCAGCAGAGCCTGAACACAGGACCCCACTTTCTGCCCACAGGGAAACTCTACATACTCCTCATTTATCCCATAGTCCTTTTCCAACCTGGAAAACACCCAAACCCATGAATCCAGCCACATTCAGATTAGAGCAGGATGCTCCCTGGGATGATCCAAAGGTTCAGGGCTGAATCCATTCCCAGTCCTCATTATTTTGAGCACCAGCTCAGGCAGGAAAAATGTACAATAATTCAATGTGTTCAAACACCAGATTTGGGAGATTTAATTTCAGCCTCATTTTCTTCCACTGAATATTAGATTTGGAATTTTTTTAGAGTTAACTCTGCTTTTTTTGAAAACAAACAAACAAACAAAATTCATTCCCTTTTAAAAAGAAACCTTGAAAGTTATGAGTTCTCTTTCAGGAACCATTCTAAATGGTTGGAATGAAAATTCTCAAACCAACTTAATATTCCTCATGCTTGAATAATCTGGGCATGAAGGAATACAATAGACTGGCTATTTTTATTGCATACTTTAAAAACAGATACATGATTTGGCTGTGATTCTTCTGTATTTATTTCAGCAAAATTTTGAGGTCATGTTGTTTGTGAAAAAATTATTCTAGAATGGTTTGGTTTGGAAGGGATGTTAAAGCTCATCCAGTTTCCACTCCCTTGCCATGGGCAGGGACACCTTCTACCAGAACAGGTGGAAAAATTCTATTCTCTGAGTCCAAAAAATGTTTCCAGTTGCCAGCAATTAATGCTGCCTTCAGCTCAGGGATTCAGTTTTTCCTTTTAAATGGTCTCTCACAGTTTATTCTTTTCATTCTTAAACAGATACTGCTGTTTTGCCAAAGACATGCCAAAAATTATATGGATTTCTGTTACTAGAAGTTTTACAAGACAGTTCCAGGTGGGAGAAGCAGCTGCTTGGGCTGGTGCTGAGCCCTGTTGAAAATACCCCCCATGAACACAACCTTGGCATGGTTACAGATCATAAAATCACAGGCAAACCCTGCAAAGAGGAACATCCTCTAGTTACTGCTCTGTCTGCAGAGCCACTCTCTTGCTGGGAGGTTCTGCACCCCAAGCACTGGTCCCCAACTTTCCCCACCTCGTTTCTCTTCCCTTCCCTGCAGGAGAACCCAACTCAACCCCCATCCAACAACTTTGTTTTCCCATTTCCCTCCATTTTTAGCCATCATTCCCTGCCAGCTCGGTGGTATCTGCAGGGTGGACAGGGCTTTCCCTCCTCCTCCTCCTCCTCCTTGGCAAACAGCCCATCTGGCATCCACGTGGCAGCGTTTGCTGTGTGGGATCTGCTGGAAAAGTGCCACATTTCCAGTAGCAATCACTGGCCACACCAGCACAAAAACAGGCAAATGACTTCCAGACTAGGAGGGGGGGGGGGGTTCCCCCTTGGATGTTGAGCATCTCATATGTATAAAAATTCACTTTTTTTAACCACAGCTCACAGTGGTGATGCTCTACAATGGGAGAAGTTTTCTCTAAGCCACATTATCCTCTCCCAAGGCTCAAGGTCTTGCCTAAGCTCAGCTCTAACTGCACCATTCAAGGGCTCAACCCTGGTCTAAAGAGCAGGGAGAACATATTTGCTACACCAGGTTACCCCAGTTAGGAGCTTCTTGGGTTGAATTCATACCCTTTAGGATCCTCTGTATTCTGGGAGGAAGGGAACTATCAAAACAGACTTGGGGAAAAAAAAAATGCATTGCTCACATTTTTTAAAAGTTGCCCTGGGCTGTTATAAGTTACATAAAGTTGCTCCTGCTCCTGTTGTAGTCATGCCAAAGTTATCTGAGGTGAAAGGCATAAAGTGACAACTCCAAACCCGGAGAAGGAAAGGTCCCAAATGGGACCTTTTCACATTACAAAAAAAAATTAAAAATCAGAATATAACAAACAACCTGCAAATTAAGACTTGACTTCAAAATTTTGTTGGAATCATGAAGATGATTCTAAGGTTTTTTACAAAAAAATATGCAAATCATTTATACTTAAAAACAGAAAATTACTTGTGGATTAGCAGGATGTGTAAGAAACTATTCTTATTTCCAGTAGTTGCTTTCATGGACTTCATTTAACCTGAGACTTGTGTAATAATGGGAATATTTAGCTTTTCTGAGTATTTATTCCCTAAACTCATGACTTCTAGAAATCCTTCAAGATCCATCACTTCAGAAAGAAAAGTTAAAATGAGAGATATTCTGGGGAAAATTACTCCCTTTTCTTAACATTCTTCTTCCCCCCACACACACATTCCCAATTTCCCACACACATTTTTGAGGCACTGCAAGGCAAGTTTTCAGGAGGTAAATCCACGGGAGAAATGTGAAAGAAAGGATTATTTTAAAAGAATCAAGCCAGAAAGAAAAGCCATCCCTAACTGAACACAATGGCAAAAAGTTGGACATCCTTTGTGTCTTTTCTGAGCGAGAGAGAGGAATGATTAAAAATGTACCCAGAGCCCTGAATGCCATTTTACTGTCATTTCCTTTGATTAACCTTCACCTGACCTCAATCCCTGAGGCAATTTCAGTTTCTTTTTGTTCTTCCAGTTAAATTCTTCAGTACCCCAGGTGGGGACATCCCTCACTGGAGATCACTCAGCGAGAGCAGGTTGGTTTTGGGGAGGATTGCACAGAAAATCTTGGATTTGTTTCTGGAGATCCGTTTGCAAAAACCTCAACAGGGACAAGAACAGGTCACTTTTACTCCCAATCTGGGATTTTTTTGAATCCCTGTAAAATTCTATCATTATTTTCTGTCTCCTGTTTTTCAGGACCTTGGTCCTGCTGGGTGGTACAGAATTACCAACCCCATCCTGTTGGCAGTTCTCAGCAACAGCTCTACTCTGCATCTGTAATATCTGCTGCCAAATGATGTATAAATGCAACATGCCCACTGCAATGGGGGGAAAAAAACCCAGCATGAGTAAAAACTTTAAAAAATAGATTATAAACTTTTAGCAGAAGGAGTAGATCCAGCGTTCAGTGTTTGCACAGAAATCTCAGTTCTTTCTTATTTTAAAACTCACCATTTTTCAACAAGTCTCATGATCTTGGGGGTTGAGTAGAAATCATGGAATGCTCCATATTTAGACTCTGTTCTTCAAACTTTCATAGGATAATTAAAAAAAGGACAAACTGGAATGGGAAAAAATGGACTTGAAGATCTTAAAGGTTGTTTCCAACCTAAATGTTTCTCTATGTCTACAAAAATCATGTGAGATTGTAAATTAAGCCTGATGATGAAATGCTGAAGGATTCTGACCCTGGTTTAAGGGATGAGCCAATCCTTATCCATAAGAACTGGTGTGAAGCTGAGGTTCCTGATGGCACATTTCTCATCTGTCAGCAAAGGATGAGATTCAAGAGTCACCTTAAGCCTGGAACTAAAGGGCAGAGTTTCAGCTCTTGGGACCACCATGAGCCACTGGGCCAGCTGACAGTGGGCTGAAGAGATACTTGAGCACACATGGCCTTTATTATCATCCCAAAATACATCCTATTCCATCAGCAGAAGTTGTGGATCTCATGGAGGCTTTGCTCCTCACTCCTGTCAGCCCAGGGTGTGATCTGACTGGATTCATAATGTCTCCCTTCCATATTATTCACCCTAAATGAGCTTTTAGGATTAAATAAATAAATTGTCTCAAGCATCAACATTTCTTTCAAACTGCCACCCATAAAAGGCTTAGTTAAGGTCAACTATAATTTTAATAGGCAATGAATCGTTTTGAAATGTTCTATTTCTTCTGGCTTTCTTAATTTTCATTTCCTTACTATCTGAACATAAAAAAAATTTGAGATTAAACACAGGCCTGTTGGGATTCAAACTGATACAACAGATTCCCCTGGTAATTTCCAGACTTTTACCACTGTAAGGAGGTGAATTGTTGACTCTGATCTTTTCCTGGTAAGAGTTTTACTCTCCATAAATGGGCCCGGAGAACACAAAGGAGCTGCAACAGAAGCCCTGCAGATCTCAGTCATGACCCTTTTCTGATCTGAAATATTTCTTAATATTCCTAAAACTGTTAATAGACACCCTTAAAAGTCAGTTATTTTCGCCTGTGCTTATCCAAGTTGTGTTTCCTTGGCATTTCTAGACACATCCAGCTCTGGATTGTCTAACCCAGGGCAGACTCTGCCCAGTTTTCTTTCCATCCCAACATCTCCCCTGAGTTGTCCAGTGCAATGTCCAGCTCCTGAGGGACAGATGCCCTCACCTGACAGAGCTCAGTGCTCAAAGGGGGGAACAAAAGGCTCAGAAAGTGCCTCGGGGAGGGAGGTCAGGTGAAGGTTAATCAGAGGAAATGACAGTTTGATGGTATGCACGGCCCTGGAGATTACACGTGTTATTTTGTTGGGAAATATTTAACTGTTTTACCTCTATTTAGGAAGAAAAATAAAGTGGCCGTCTGAAAAAAATACAGCAGAAGACACAGATGCCTCTCAGGCCAGAGGACTTGGCATGGGCAGGATGCAAAGCAAGCCCAGGGGTGACAATTCTTCACCAGTATAAAACATTTCACTATCTTAAAACACAAGCCAGTAGCTGGGGAGGTTGGGAAATTCAATAAAATTTATGTGCCTTGCTCCCAGAGTTATCCTCAATATTTACTACTTTTGTCCCAAAGTGGGTTCTGGAGCTGAGGAGGGAAAGCTACAGCTGGAAAATGCTGTGGAAGGCTCAGGAATTCATTTGTGCCTTGTAATGAACTTGGCTTGGCCACGTTCCTGCCTCATTTGCATTTCCTTTCCAACAATTTCCATGCACTTGGATTTTTACTTTCAAGAGGACTTTTGAAAAAACTGATTTTAAGCTTGTGCAAAGGGACTTTGAAATGTGTTCTCCTCAAATATTTAATCATGAAATTTATTCTAGTATTTGTCCTCAGTTAATTGTGGAATTAAAGCAATACCACATCACTGATCAATCACAAACATGTAACACACTCTGAATTCTGATTTCTAGTTTGGATTAAAAAAAAAAAAACCCAACCAGTCAATAGGAAAATTTTGACAACTATTTTTTTTTTATTCTTCCTAGAGAATAAAAGGTGAAATTCACTGAATGAATTATTAATTACGAGTTATTCATCCAGCACTACTAAAAACTAATCTGTTTCTTTTTTTAAGCATCAAAAAGGTCTTTCAAACAGAGGTGGCAATAATGAAATATGGCAGCAGATCCTGAAAGGTGCCCTCCCCAGCCTGCAGATACAGCAAAGGTTACAGTCCCAGAGTTATTAATCCCCCATCACTCTGACAATTGATTTTGAACACAGTCTGTTGGAGTCTTTATAATGCAAGATCATAAATTTTCAAAACTAATTTATTGCTCTTTGTTCCACCTGGCAAAAATACACTGTCAGGTTGAGTTGTGTTGATGCAAAGACACAGATGAGTATTTAAGTCATATTTTTCTCCACGTTTGTACATTTGTCTGCAATGCCTGTGTGTGGTTAGAAACATCCACAGAGGGTTTTGAAACATCCATGAAAGAGGTAGAAATGTTCACAAAGGAGAAAAAAAAGAGGTTATGCTCTCCTTAATAAAACACTTGCAAAACCAGCCATATATTTTAAATGTAATGGGCAAGAGTCTGTATTTTTAGTTGTTGGCATTGATATTTTTTGGTTTGCACCACGTTCCCTGGGAGCTCTCAGATTTTCATATGTAAACATGTAAAAACTTGCTTTCTCCACTTATTGATTTACATCCCAGCCAAGGATTCCCCTCACCCCAATGGGGGATATTCAAAACCTTTCATCCTACATGGCTTTTCCCTTTTTTTTTTTTTTTTTTTAATTAGTCATTTCGAAGCCTGAACCAATTCCACTCCTGAAAATTCCTCAACTTGCTTTTTCTTCCCGCAGCAGCTGCCACGGGTCCTGCCCATGCCAGGGAAGTGCCAACCCCCAAAGAGGGACAAACCAGAAAAGGAGGGAAGAAGGGCAAAAAGGGGGAGAGAAAGATCCATATTCCACTGACATAACACACTCACTTGTAAAGATTAAGAGGTTTTTAAGGATAAAATAGAATATATTACAAGGAAGCTTATTTTGAGGATAAATTCCTGTCCCATAAGCCAAGCATTCCATAATGAATGAATTACAAGGTTTCCAGAGCCCTACTGAAGGAGGCAAGAGAAACACAAAAAATAGAGACAAGGAAGAATAACAGAAGAGCCTTTCCACATCAAAAATATGCCAGTGCCAAAGTCTCCTTCCCAGGCTCCAAAGTATTTTTTCTCAGTAGAAAGACAAACTTATAAAACAGCCATTCTTTTCAAAATAACCACATAATACTTCTTGAATAACACTTTCCACTCTCCCATATTTTACAGTCCAGGAATATAAGCTTTGTCCTTCCATTATCTAGAGGCAAAATCATTTAATTGTCCTGGCAGGTTTATTCCTTTTGAATTCTCATTCTCACCACGAGGATGAGCCAGGAGAGCTGTGTGACTGCACTCTCCAACTGCTGCCTTCGTGACTTGTAGGCTCTGGATGATACTGAAATTAATTTCCAGTATAAAACAGTTAGCAGAATAACCCCAGATAAAGGCAAGTATAATATTAATTTCATCCTTTTTGTTGGCAATGTTGTAAAGTCCGTTGCTCAAGTAAAGAGCACTTTGCTGAGCAGGATACAAATTAATTTTACCATTCTTCTTCAAATAGGAATTTTAAAAGTCAACTAAAGGCTGCAACAGCTTTGAAACATTTCAGTGATTGTTTTAATTACCTCTCATACAGCTGTGAGCCACTGCAAAGGGAGGGGTGTGGAGGGAAGGGAGAACAACACCTGGCATGTCACCAATTGTTTTTGTGACATAAAGAAGAAAAAAAATTGTTTCCAAGCCCTCAGACCAACAAAAAAAGCTCAGCAAAGTCAACAAAGATTGGCTTTTTATCAGTATATTAGTGTTGTGATTTTATCCTGGACTACGTGTTCTTATTCTGTCAATAACTACTTTCACTGTTAAATAAACCCACCAAATCTCCAGACATTAAATATATGAATTCTGACAGCTTTAAAGCTTGTTTTTCAACCCAAAGTTGATGCACAAGCTGCAGGAAGCTGCTAAAGGCACACGTGGAGCTTCTTTGCAGGCTTTTTGTCCTTTGCTTTTACCAGAACCACACGAAAAAAAGCAGATTTTTTTCCCTCATTACGACCCATGATAGAAGGAAACTGGAGGCTACTGGGACTTCTGGTGGCCTTTGACACCCAGGCTCCCAACACCTCAGGAACCAGTCAGTGCTGGGGGAAAAAAGCCCTCTCAGATGCAGAGTTGTCATCCCCTCTGTTGGCCACGCTGGGGGGGAGGGCTGACCCCCCTCCTCTCCCCCCTAAACTGCTGAAATCAACAGCACCAACGAGAGAAATGGGAAAGGAAACGGGGTGGCAGGAGTCAGGTCAGCACGTTTTATTTGCACATGTGTCAGTAAAGATAGAAGGAATCACTGAATTAAATTAAATCAAAGCAAACCTGCTAATTAAAACAGCTAAAATTATGTTTGTGAAGATGTGTGACTGGTTTCCTGCTTATCTGCAAATAAGCCTCCCCATAATATAAACATGTTTCTATCTCCACTTCATTTATAATAAGTCTTTAGGCAGATTGTAATTAGTATTTTGAGTTTCTAATAGAAGGTCTATTGTGCTACTGGAGCAATATTTTTCCTGACCATCAAAATACTGATTATTTCTGCTTCAGTCTCAAGGGTTCTCACCTGTTCTTCTCATGCTGGTCAAAGTCTGGTATCCAATTTATCTGAATCAAATTGTTTGGGTGTGTGTCTGAATACCATCATCTTCAGAACATATTGCTTGCAGTTAATCACATTGTATTCGACTCCACCTACAAGCCAAACCAGAAATTATTACCAGTTTTGCCTGGATTTATCCTGCAGCTTGATTTTCATTCAACATTTAAAGAATGATCACGACAGGGAATTAAAAAAAATAAATAAATGAATTTAAACAGAAGTTTTGCATCAAAAAACCCCCTGATACTATTTACAAAACTCAACTTTTTGTTTCAGTTTTACTTATTCCCCAAGTTCACAAAGCATAATTTTATCCAAACCCAATTACATAGCTCAGTGATTTACTGGCAAAGCTGGCCAGGAGAAAATTATCTGGCTTTAGCTAATGTGTGTGCCTAGTTACAGCCCAAACAAATCCACAGAAAACTGCAAAAATGGGCACAAATTAAAAAAAATAGGCAAGCCAGAAGTGCACCAGAGGTGACACCGTTTGCAAGCTGAAAAATTTCACCTCATTTTGTTATTTCAGTGGATAAGCAACAAACTGTGGCTGTGAGATTCAGCCTTCCAGATCATGCATTATTTATTCACTTCGATATTTAACTTTAAGCACATCTGGAGTTTCACTGGCTTGGAAAACATGGTGTTTTCTTTTTGCCCTTTCCATCGTTTTTCTAAGGGTTGGTTTGCTCAGTTAATGGTGGATTGGCTTCAACAGGGTCCCTCAGATTTTAGTTACTCCTGGTTTGAGCAGGTTTTTTAGTTCCAGGGTTACAAGGCACCAGCCCACGGTGACAAACGGGGTGTGATCAGATCTTGGTCTCTTGGAGATGAAAATAACCCTGCAACAACATCTCTGCATTAGTTCTGCCGACAAATCCCATTTTTTTGTGGTTGAAACATTTCTGACCCAACACAGAAAGCCTTGGGAGAAACCCAGGGATTATTAATTGGCATCAAGTGAAATTTCGAAAATATAAACCAAACCTGCACAGATTTTAATTGCACCACAAATAATTTCAGATTATTGTATATCTTTTCCCTGGATTGACCACTTGGCCCAACTCAGAGGTTCTGCTGGAGGTGGCCCACAGTTCATTTATTCCCCCTCCTAAAAATCCAGGAAATTTCAAATATGCTAAAGCCCAAATTTCACTGTAATTGCCTGTGCCAGCACTAAGTCCTACATCAATAAGAAACCCCACTGATGTCAGCAGGACTTGTGACAACACAAGATTTCCCTCCCTTCAGTGCAGCTATAAAACTGGATCCTTGGTGAGTATATTTGAATTATGTGGATTATATATGATTAAACAGATTTGGATTAAATCACAGCACTGGGCTGTCTCGTGGAGGCCACACTGATGTACAGCAATCAAGGTGACCTTGTAGACTTTTACAACCCAGAGCAAACTCAGAATAACTCCAGGGAATGGGGATTTTATTTTAAACTCTGCAAAGATCAGGCTGCAAGATGTAAGGAGTTAAAATGCTGCTTTCCTGATGAATAGTTTTCATGCCTTAAAATTATGATTGAGGCAACACAGAGCAGGAGAAGCCAATCTCAGCTGAACTCCTTCAGCCCTGTTTCATTCCTCAGGATGGAAAATATGGCTGGTTGTGTCTTGTCCTGACATGCAAGAAAATTCAAATAAAGGAGAATAATATCTAAATAAAGAAATCCATTGAATCACCACCAAATCCCAGCTCACCCTCCGTTGCACCGCTGCATTACCTCACCTAATTTTAAAAAATTATTGCTATGAAACCTTACTTTTTATTACTAGTATTAGTCTTCCTTTAATCCAAAAAGCAAGTCTATAATTTCTTATAGAAATGTGGAGTAGGGTTAATCATAAATGATGGAAACTAATTTCTTTCTCACTGGAATGGGGAGGACACAGGTGAGAACAGAATTTGGTGAAATGACCCCACAGTAACTTCCAAGTAAAGCATTAACTGCAAATGCTTCACCCAATTCCAATATTCTAGATTTCTTCAATTCTTGACGCTGATCCACATCCTCATCTCTGCTATGGATAATATTTGGCAACCATGGCCACACAGGTCATGCTGAGGGAGGAAAAAGACCTCCTGGATATAAAAGGGCAAGAAAAGACCCAGGTCAGACAAAGTCTGAGGGTTTGGCAGAGCAACAGAGATAAACTAATCAGCAGCACAGCTTTCCTGCATCCAGGCTTTCCGAGTTCCCTGCAGAACCCCTTGCCTCTCTCCTTTGGATTAAGCAGCCCAGAAGTTCCTGGATACACAGATAACATTGAAGAGAAAAAAAGGGGGAAAAAAGAGAAAGCAATGGGAATACTTTCCTTTAGTTTACTTCAAGTTATACATCTGCTCCAAAAGGTTTTTTAGCCCATGATACAATATAAAAACTTCCCAAGGCTTGCTGGGGGTGGGAAGCTGTTATATAACCTGTGAGCACTTCCAGTGGTTTGTGCTGCATGCTGCCTCACTCGGGCACTGCAGGGAGAGTCGTGCTCTGAACCTCTGGATTCACACCTGCATTGAAGGGCTTGGCTTGTGCAGCCAAGCTGTGGCGAGACCACAGGTCTGGAAACTTCCTCCCCTTTCATCTCCATCCTCTGAACGAGCCCCCACCCCGTCCTCTCCTCCACCAAGGACATTTTTAGCAAGATTGCTGTGCAGCTAATTACATTACCATGGCATCCAAGTACCACACAGTCACGAGACCTACTTCTTTTAACAGCCCTTGGGTTTGTGGAGAGGAGCTAATAGGGAAACATCCGTATATTTGGAGAGCTGAGGCACAAGGTCAATCCATTTGCCCAACATCCCTGCAGAGGAGGCTCTGGGCAGGAAATTACTTCACTGTGGAGGAGCTGCCAGAGTGGACTGGGGGCCAAAGCAGCTGCATGGCCACCAACCTAACCAAGCACCGTGCCCTCAGAGCTGCTCCTGGGACACAGCCCTGGGACTCCAAGAGGAAACCTTGAGTAAGCAGAGTGAAATACCTGCTCACCACCTGCAGTCTGCAGCCTCCAGCTGTGCCAGCAGCACTTACAGCAGCTCCAGGCTCAGCTGGTGGCCTCAGAGTCCTTCTTGTGGAGCCCTGGTGGTTCTTCTGCAAAGGCAGGGGGACATTGGGACATTGGGACAGTGGGACAGTGGGATGTTGGGACATTGGGACAGTGGGACATTGGGACATTGGGACAGTGGGACAGTGGGACAGTGGGACAGTGGGACAATGGGACAGAGGGACAGCCTGTCCTGGGCACACCTCACCCTGCAGGTGGGAGAGATGGAGGTGCCCAAACTGAGCACCACAGACCATGGGCCAGTTTGCTCTGCACAAACGAATTTCTGTGGCAAACATCAAGGAACCTGGACTTTCATCAGGGTGACCTTCAGACTCCCCTTGTCCAGCCTTGGGGCTGGAGCTGCCCTGTGTGTTATTCCCATGGTGTTCCTGGCTCTGAGTTTCCTACAGACGATGGTCTGAGATGAGACATGGATTTCCCATGTGCCCTAACTCCTGTGACCCTGCCTGGAACTTGACTTGTCTGAGACAGCTGCTTTGCTGCCTTTCAGCTCTTCAAGAGCAGAGCACTAACTTGAAGAGCTATTTTCCTCCACACAGAGCCAAATTACTCTTTATTTCTAATTTTTCTCACCAATTTCTCTCATCTGTTTCCATTTGCTTCCTCTAACAGACCCTTTAGTCACATCTGTGCTACTGGAAGATTTTGATCTTGACTTTCTGCAGCCTGTGGTTTATTTGCCTATTACTGCTATCAGGTCAGTTTAAGCCTGCGTGTTGTCCTTGTTGTCACCACCTCTCACTGCTCTGATGGGAAAATGTTCCTTCCTATATGCCTACAGAGCATTTTCACCAGGGAATTATTAAATATATATCTATAAAAAGCAACCTCAACAAAAAGTGGATTAAGCCTCGCTCATGGAGAGCACACCCTGCCCAGTCCCACCTCCAACCACTCCACCAGCACCAGATTTATGATGGAAACAGGCTCAACCACAGCAGTTTGACAGGCTCCTAATTTATTCAATTAACAATAAACTCACAGTTCTGCATCCTGAACCTGTCAGCCAGCTGAACTGAGACAACCAGCTGAATACTAAGATATATTCTGCCACTGAACTACCTTAGAGCTGAGGGCTGTTAAATGGAGAGTGAGCCCCAAAGAGCCAGGAGGGAAGGACTTTGGCCAAAGGTGTAACCCACTGCAGAGCTCACAGAGGTGGCAAAACTTGTTCAAACCTTTGCCAAAACACCCTGGACGTCGTGTTGTCAGTCTGCTCTACATTACTCAACGTGCAATACTTGCTGTGGCAGACAGATTAATTAATAGAGATAACAGAAACAGTGGTATATAATCATAAAAGAGAGCTGAAACCACAAAGGACTACAGCTTCCCTGTGGCACAGCAGTGATTTTTTAAGTGTCCAGTCCCTTTTCAACAGTATTTTTAGAGGAATAGCAGTCAGCCAGATACAGACACGGATAATCAGTGGTGGATAAAGAAAACCCTTCTCCTGACAATCAGCATCTACATTTAAGCTGCAGAAGAAACAGCTGCCTTGCTGTTCATTAGAGGAGGGATTTGCCAAACACCCTCCCTGATGCTCTGTTATGCAAGGTAGGACTACGTGTGTTCTCTCCCAACACAGAGATGTAGCCTAAAAGCAGCTGTATTTAGTCCTCCCATCCCCCTAAATCTTCCCCACAAAGGACACTGTCACCACCAAAGCTCTGCAACAAGGATCATTTATATATCTGACAACCTTTAAACCCCCAAAGAAAGGGAAAGGGAAGCAGCAAAGCTCTCTGAAGAGCTCTTTGGTGGAACAAGCAGAATTATGAGCAGCAGGAGAAATATGAGTAATTAAGACAACAGTATATCTATATCTTACAGCTGACAGAGTGAAGCTGCAAGTTAGCTCTGGGCAAGATGTTAGCAGAGGAAAGGAGTGAGCAGACTGTTTCTAATGTTAGTGTTGAAAAGCCAGCCCAGGAAAAAAGGCTAAAGGGACAATTTCATTAAAAAGAAGGAAGTAGGTTGGATTAAGAGAGCAGTTAGATGCAGACTTGTTACATGAAAGGAGCAGGTCAACAGCTCCCTGTAACAAGACAAGCAATCATTTGGGGAATCAGCTGCTGTGCCACTCTGGCTGTTCTTAGAGGAAAAGGCTCAGAAATTATCCATCGGTGGGTTGCACGGAAAATTAATGCTGTGGGTTTGCACAGACCAAGGCTCTGGGCAGGGTGGAGGCTGCAGGAGAGCAGGGGAGAGCAAGACACGATGTCTTCCCACACAAAGCCCACACCAGAGGCTGGTTTTAGGCAGCCAGGACTCATCCATGGGGGCCAGAACACGGCGCTGCCTCCTGCCCAGGGTCAGCCAGAGGCTCCCTGCAGTGCCTGGAGGGAGCTGCCCGGGCACTGTCAGGGCTGGGACCACCCCGTGGAAGGGCTGGACCTGCTCCCACCCCGTGGCCCCTCTGAGAGGAGCAGCAGCTCCATTCCCCTCCTTCCCAGGCCCCGGTGCTCGACGTGCTCCAGCGATTCCCCGCCGCCAGCACAGCCCCCTGTGCCCCACAGCAGCCCCAGGCTCTGGTTTCCATCCACTGGCTATAAGGGAATTAGTGGAAAATTGGAGCTTACACAAATCACGGGGCCAGCACACAGTTTGTCATGGCCAGGCAGCCTTTTCTCCAGGCTGGAGCCCTGGGGATGAGGAGCAGGAGAGAAACTGGGCTGCACCCACGGTCCCAGTGCTGCACCCACGGTCCCAGTGCTGCAGCTGGATTAGAGCTGGGAAGGGAAGTGCTGCTGGATGAGAGGGGGGAAAACAGCTCAACAGCAGCTCCACATCCACACAGGCTGAAGGCATGGCTGGTGCAATCTCTGTGGGGATATGGGGAAGGATCAGCCTTCCTCCATCTGCACCAAGGACGAGATGGGGATTACCCTGACAAATGGCAGAGGGGCTGCTCCAGATTTCCATCCAGATTTCCATTCTTGTGAGCCAGAGCAGCATTCACCCAAACCATAAGAGCTGGAGCAAAGGCAGAGCCCAAAGGGCACCAGAGGAGGGTCAGCAGCTGCTGCTGCCACCCAAGGACAGGAGCTACAGCAGCAGGATGGGGACAGGGCAGGCTGGGATGTGCCAAGACCTCTCACTAGAGATTTTTAGTGACTGCCCTGGCATGTCTCTCACAACAACCAACACATCCCAGTGCTCCAGCCGAGTCCACTCCTCCCTGCTGTGCCTTTCTTTGCACCTACAAGCCCCAGCCCTTCTCAAGCATTTTTGTGGCCCTATCAACAGCTCCAATGTTAACTTAGGTTAAAAATACACCTGGAATCAATGTTGTACAGTGGAGCACAGCACAGATGTTCCCTCTCTCTTCTTTCTCTCCTACTTTCTCAGCCAGCACCACAGTGGGTGATGGATCATGCCCTTCTTGACCATTCCATCACCTCTTTGGTGCAGAGCATCTGAGGCAAAGGGTTTTCTTGCTACAGATAATCCTCTGCCACCTTCTCTAAAAAAAGGTGTGCCTGTACAGCACCTTTCCTACAGAAACCTGATCTCTGCCCATTTCAAATCACAAACCCTAGTGACTCCTTAAAATACACATTTATATTCAGCCCCTAAATCAAAATACACAGTCAAGTTCTGCTTAGAGATCCAAATCCTCCTCATACCCCAGTGTGGCTCCATCACATTCCTGAGGGGTCACACTGCTTGGATATTCCTGCTTCCAGCTTCAGCCACATCCTTGCGCTGATTGAAAACACCAGCGGGTGGTAGCCCTTAAAAACTCAAAAATTCCTCACCATCCTGAGCACTAAAATGCAGCTAAAATTAGGAAAAGTGGCCTCCTGTCATTTTTTTTTGGGCTTGCCAATGAGTTTATTTACCCACATACCCCACAGAGCAACTGCTTTCTGGAAATGCAGAAAGGGTTAATATCCCACAGCAAGGCCAGGGCCAAGTACCCAAGTTTCTCCCTGTGCCAGGAAAAGACAATCACGAGGCTGAAACTGCTCATCAGCTGCTTCTCCCACAAAGGTGAGCATTTTGACAATTCTTTGGGATATATTGTTAGAAGGAGAGCTCAGAATTTCATATTATTATCATATTACAGATGGCATTCCTTTGATAAAGGGTCAAAGATCGGGAAGACAAGAAAAATAAGGAAATAAAACCCAGCAACAGTCAGATCTTTAGGTGGCATAATTGGATACCCAAGTCCATGGAATCGTGTCCATTAGCAGGAGTGGGTGATCTGACCCATATGCTTTACCACTTTCAAGTAGAAAGATTAAAACAAGACACCTAACAGCAGAAATGGGTTATATTCCATTTCACAGAGCCTTGGGTTGCCTAAAATTCCGGAGGAATTCTCAGCCTGCCCTCATAAAGACTTCAAGGCTGTTTACCCAAACTTCCCAATAGCTCCTTCTAAAAAAGGATGATGAGCAACCATGTTGGGTAACACAGATTTTTAATGTAATCTGTTTATAGTTTTAGAAGGATTTCCAGAATAGAAGGTTTTTAAAATGTCCTGAGCCTTGAGCATTCTCACTTTGATCATCTCCCATCACGTTCTTGTTCAGAGCAGAACGTGATGGAGCTGGGCTAACGAGTCTGCCAGAAGTGACATCAGAAAGCCAAGTGACCTGAAAAAAAACCCCTGCTCTATTTGAGCACCACGCTCTTCTTCAACATTTCCTTGTTTTATTTTTTTTTACATATTTTAATTAATGTTTTACTTTCACTGGATTTATCTTACTTACATGAAAGCTCAGAGCGTGGTCTTAGGGAAAAAAACCCTCCTATTGAAAAACAAAAGGAGCCTTATTTGACCAAGGGAAGGCTGGAGGAGGTCCTCAGATAGCAATAACAATTCTTTTTGGGGTTGAATGGTTTGAATAAGGAACACTTCCTTAGGAGGTTAACTCTAAATAATAATTGTGGATTTTGCAGCCTGTGGAAGGCAGAGATGGCTCTTTGACAGAGTTTATATTACTAACCTGATACGAGCAGACAGCTGCAAAAATGAAGTGATATCAGTGATAAAAATATTCTTTCTACGTTTAGCAGGAGGAATTGCATGGAAGCAAAGGGCAAATCCCAGTGGCCTCCCTGTACAGCAGCATCCTACCCATGGAGACAGGGACTGACTGACATGGCACTGCTGATCCACGGACATACTGACTCAGTAGGTATTTACTTTAAACATTTTTTAACTCTGCACAGTAAATTTCACACAGACATCTTTGAAAAACTCCATCCTCACCAGATCATTTATTGCCCTTTAATTCAAGCCTTGGTAGAACTGGCAAATAACTTGCTTAAAAAAAATAAAATATTGTAATTATGCCCCCTCCTCTCCTTCTCGCTGATGTAGAAATAGATAATTTCGAGTACTAAAAGTGATTAAATTTGGTGCATTTCCAACCTGTGTTTTAACAATGCATTACCTCCCAAATTGCTGCATAAATATTAATAGACAGCCTGATAGGGAACTTTTGCCCGAAGTGCCCTTGGAGAACCATCATCACAGGGAGTGGAGCACAGGAGAGGAGACAGAGCCCTGAAGATGGTGGCTGTGGCCCCAGCTCCGCAGAGCTCCCCCAGGGCAGGCACTTCCACACAGACCAGCGACATCTCAAAGCCCAGACTGTGCCTCGTGGGAGAGGAAAATCCCACAGGCATTGATCTGCCTGGTACTCGTCTGAAATCCAGCCAAAAAAATTCCACTGACCCCAAGAGCAGCTCCACCGAAATTTCTCCACGTTAGCCAGACTTTATTTTGGACACGGTGTGCTTTTAAATTTCAGCTGCAGATGTTTTGTCTCCTCCAAAATGGATTTATCCACCTGAGTCTCAGCCCTCTGATGCAATCTCGTTACCAGTCCCAGTCTCTCTGGCTGCCATTTAGGAGAGGCCAAGTGCCCGCAGATCCCCTTCTTGCAAACTGGCCAATTATTTGCATCCCTAAATATGGACCTGGGGGGCTGAAATTCAGCATATCCACTTGGAAAACCTTTCTGCCCTGCCAGAAACCACCTTTCTGCTCTCTGAGAAGACAATACCATCGATTTTCATCACTCTGACACAAAAGCATCATTGAAAACCTTAAAATCCTGGCAGTAAAAGGTCCAGGGAGAAGAGATTTCTGTCTGCAAGCACCTATTGCCCAGCTGGCTTTTGGACACAGGGGACTGTGCTAAGGGTTAAGTTAATTTAACTTTCACCAAGTTCAAAAGCTCTGAAAGTTTAATCACAAATGAACTCCAGTGGGCACTTTGGTAGCTCCCAGACAAATATGCTCATTTTTATTCTTTATGGGCACTGCTGAAATCATCGTAAACCATATTTAAGGAGGGAGAAATTTCATGAGGGGAGGGAGCTGTTTTATATGACAGAGTAAGAGAAAAAGGCAACTTACTGTTTTAAAATTTAAATCCAGTAAAATTACCAGAAATGCTGCTGGAAAGGGAACGCTGAGAATTCATTATTTTGTTTCAAAGTTAGTTTATCATAAATCTGCCCTCTGACACGTAATAACTAGTAACATTTCGAAGGTTATTTGATAGTAAGTTCAACAGTGTAGGTGACTGAACATGTGAGCTGCATGATAATGAGTCCCAGGGGAAATCAGGCTTTAGGATGCAGGGTGAAGCATCCCTAGGCTTGTATTCAAATGGAAAAAACATATTCAAAAGTTTATTGTTTATCTCCTAAGAACATCAAATAATACACGGGCCTTTGAATCAAATATATAAAGCACAGTAAAGAACTCTTTGCTGGGGGGGGGAAATGCCTGATTTGATCCAAATTCAAAAAAACTAATAGCTTGTACACTGAAATGCACTGAGTGATTTGGGTCTAAAAAGTGGAGGGGAGGATTTTGGTTTGTTCCTTTGCAGAACTAAGAGGCACAGCGAGTCAATTTGCTCCTGCAGCAGGCTCTAGAAAGAGGAGCTGGAGAGCATTACAAGCAGTTGTTTTCAAATCCTCTGCGTCCGGGTACAATAGAGTTCTTTAGGTGTGACAAATACAAATTGCTCTGCTCATCCTGAATTTCATCTCCAAAATACGGTGGCGGTAATTGATTAATTTGCGGTGTACAAACTAATTTCAAGTCAATCCTGAAAGCCAAAGGTTTTATTTTGCAGCAGGGAGGTGGGTGCACACACCCCCCCCTCCCCTCCTCCTCCTCCAGCAGGATGACAGTCCCACCTCTCAGCTCCTTAAGCCCTTAAATAACAAAGCTGGTGCTGCCCTTGTCAAAGTCAGTGGTAGTTTTGGCATCAGCTGGGCTGGAAAAGCACGTGAGGCAGAACTTTTTTCTACATAAACCCTCTGTAGCACAAATTCCAAGGGCAGCAGCATTCCAAGCCCGTAGCTACGCTGCCGCTGGCATCCTGCCCACCCCACTGTGGAGCAGGGATGGAGGGAAGGACCTGGATCACCCACCTGCTCCTGCCCTCCCTGGCCACGACCCAGCCCCAGCTTCACCCTCTCTGCTCAGCCCAGCAGAATTCCTGGAGGTGGGAAAGTTTGCAGAGGAGGCGCCGTGTTCAAGGATCCCTGAGCTGGGATGTATCAAGTGCTGAGTTTTCATCTCCAGAGAAACATCTGTACTGTTAAAAGTGATCAAAGGTGCCTCGTGCTGTTTAGGTACAGCCACACCTGTCAAGTACAGCAGTTGCCTCAGAGATTCCCAGAATGACTTAGGCTGGAAAAGACCTTTAGGATCAGCCTTCAAACAGTTACAAAGTCCCCTCTGCATCAAGAGCCTGTTATTCCAGATTTTGGACATAGAGAACAAAATTAGCCTTTACTTTCAAGGTACCTTTCAATAATAAAATCCATTTTCCACACATCTTTTTAACTTGTCCTCCTTTTTGAACTTGCTACTCAAATCATTATATTTCATGTACTAAAGCAGTGAAAAGTTATGCAACACATCTCTGACTTAACATCACCCTATCAGTCCTAATTCTTCATATTATGATTACTTTTTTCAGGAATGCAACCAGCAGAGGTTTACTGACACATCACAAATCCCAATTATCATCAAAACTCTAAATTCTATATTGATGAATATCAGAGGTTGAAATGCTCTTATCTCAGCAAGCTCTAAAATATCCAATGGATGTTTGTTTAGTCACTTACTATATTGGTATATATTTCCATCCCTTAACTTTGGAAAACAACAGCATTTAAATAAGCACCAAGGGCAAAGAGAAATAAAACCAAGCAAACAGGCAGTAACTCTGTCTAAAATGCTTTTTACTGTTCTTCAAAGGAATTACTGCACAGGAGACGATCGAACCCTAAACTGCCACATTCTCCACAAAAATATCTTTAGATGGTGAATTTATTCCTCGAAATATTACCTTGCCCACTGTTCAACTTTTGTTAGTTTACACGTGGAAGCTGCACTGAGAAAAATTAGAGCTGCATTAAAAGGAGACATAAAAAAGGGCCATATAATGTCATACAAAATAAAAACTAAAGGAGAATGGTGTGAACCAGACGGGTCCTGAAGGTTTGTTGTTGCAGCAAGGAGTTCAAAAGGCGGGTTTCTGGCTGAAGTTGGCTCTGCCCAGTGCTGGGATATTCCAAGGTGCATAAATCAGGGGCTCATTTTCCTATCAGGCTCTGCCCTTATCGGAGGCTCCGCGGATCCGGATCCAGCCGAGCCCTGGGCTCCGGCCTCTGTGTGGTCTCTCAGAACTGTCGTTATCAGCTTTCTGTTTATTATTGTGCTCAGTTTAAAGGGAATTTGCCAAGTGATCCCTGGACTCCAATCTTTAGGCCTGTTGTCAGGACAAATTAATTTCTGTGGAAACCCACTGTGCCTCAGATACCATCTAGGAAATGTAGGATTAATGGAGTCCCTGTACAACACGCTTTGTAGTGTGGCTGCTGGGGGAGGGGAGCACTGCTTGGAAGGGAGAAACAACACCAATAAAACCCTGCACTTGGGGGCACTTTGGGGACACTTCATATTTTTTTAGTCCATCGACTCACATCGATAATATTGCAAAGCAATTCCGGCCGCCGAAAGGAACGAGCAACTTTTTAACACAAAGAGCAGGGAGGGGAAACTCTGCTACCAAAGATGAGGGACCTGAGGTCTAATTGTCAAGATTTTATGTTTTACCCACTCAAGCCAATCTCATCAGTAGGAAAAACAGGATATTAAAAGCAAGAGTGTCCTGTGAATCTTACTAGAAAATAGTGAAACTCCACATATGATCCTTTGGAAAAGGGGTAGTGAAGATGCAGTTCCTACAGGGCTGGGTCATTTGAGGCTGTTTTTTTCCAAATGTATATTATTTCATTGTTAAAATAACAGTCACTGTCCTTGTAATAAGTAAACTTCAAAAAATACTTTCCTAGAAAAATGAAAAAGGAGGGATTATTTTTCTGAGAGAAGAGAAGAGAAGAGAAGAGAAGAGAAGAGAAGAGAAGAGAAGAGAAGAGAAGAGAAGAGAAGAGAAGAGAAGAGAAGAGAAGAGAAGAGAAGAGAAGAGAAGAGAAGAGAAGAGAAGAGAAGAGAAGAGAGAAGAGCTCCAATAGGTTTTTATCAACCCTCTCTCATTTTGAGGAGCACTCTGCCCACGGTGAGATACCCAGGTTTAATATCCAACATATTGGGAATTCTTGCCCTTATTCTTTTCTCTTCAAAGATAAATCAATTGGAAATATGCAGGACAAAGGTAGCAGACACACAGGTCCACATTCTGTAAGGTTTTACATCCTGTGACTCCCCTGTGGAACCAGGGAATGGTAAATCAGCCTGAAGTTGGCCCCAAAGTGGCACCAAAACACCAACTGGATCAAAAAATTAAAATTAAAAACTAAAATATACCACTCCTTACAGTCAAACACTAAAGCAAAATTTGACTTTCTACCACATGGTTATGATATTCCACTGTTAATAGCAGTGCTAATCTGGCAGCAGTGCGTGTCTAGAGCTCTCCCAATACCTTACAAGCCTGGCAGGAGCAGATGCTGCAGCTCCTCTAACGTGTCTCTCCAGTTCTCCAATACCTCGGCACACACTGCTTTTCTTTTGGAGGGCATTGCAAAAATTCCTGGCTTCTGTGAGATCCCACATTTCCTTTGGAAGAGCATTTATGGAGAAGATTCTTTTGGGGAGATTATTTTATATAGTCTTAAGCTCATCTGTATATGAGAGCTACTTTTGTTTTATTCACTATTCCAAAAGAGCCTGTTCTTCCCTAACTAAAACATTTAATCCAGAGAGACTTTTTATATGTTGGATTTTAACTGTTACAGAATTCAATTATCTGCATAATTATGAACACAATTACCACTGAGTGCTACATGTGATTTGGTGGTAGCAGTTACATGGCATTCACATACACTCTGGTTTATGGTTTAAAAAATTATACTAGCAATAAGAATAAACAAAAATTCCCAAATATCATCCTTATTTTCTGGATTTCACAGACAAATGATTTTTAAATGTGCTGTTCATATTTTTCCCTCGCTCATAGCAGGAGGTGGGAACAAAATGATCTTTAAGGTCCTTTCCAACCCAAAGTATTCTAAGATTTTGGCAATTAAGTGTTTAATTGCAGAAACTCTGTTATTTTCAACCAGTGGGCTGATAGAAAGTCACCCAAACTGTGGCAATTTATTCATTAATTCAATTTAATTCATTCCATGATGAACTTAAACCCCCAGAAAGGGCAGTAAGTGGAGACCCAGCAGGGGGAAAAAAGAAACTAAAAATGTAGGGGGGGGAAAAAAAGAAAATATAAATAGGTGAGGATAGGAACTCTCTAAAGAATTTAAAACTTTCCCTAGAGGCAGTGCCAAGGAGCCCAGGCAGGAAGAGGCTGTGAGTGTGGCCTGGCAGCCCCTGGGAGCTCCAGGGTGGAGGTGGCAGGTCAGGAATCGGGATGCGCCTGGCTGTTCCAAGGGATTTCCAGGCAGGAACCATCCCACAAACCCAGCCCAGGAGCTGGGGCTCAGCCCCAGGACTCAGCCCTGCTTTGGGAAGAGTTAAAACACCCCAGGTTACACCGTGGGGTGAAACACCAGGCTGGGAGCAGCAAGGGGGGAGGGTGTTACACCTTGGGGGTTTTAGGACTGCGGTGGCTAGACCCAAAGTTTAGGAGCACAGCCACTCCTGGTTGTGTCCAGGGAAATGATGAGTTCAGGGTGGGGTTTGCCCTCACAGCAACAGCTCAGGGAATGGGGACCATGCAAAAATGCCCTGCTGTCCCAGGCTGTGTGACATCTCTGGGTCACAGGCTCTGTTGTTGTTCTCTGCTCACACCCTTCTCACAGCACCTTCACAGCAGCTTCCCTGCCCCTGCTGCAGCCCAGGGCAGCTTCCTTGCTATCCTTCCCTTCCTTCCCTTTCTTTCCTTCCCTTCCCTTCTCTTCCTTCCCTTCCCTTCCTTTCCTTCCCACACCACACCATCAAGGAGGCGAAGGATCCTAGAGGGGCAGAATAATTCTGATATCCTTCCTCCAACCCTTGGCTTAGACTGCACACATCTTCCCCTCACCGAACTCAGCCTTGCTCCCCAAATTTCAGCCCAGTGGTGCCAGTGGAAAGTTTGGCCCCACGTTCCCAAACTATTAAGAGCCCATTTCTGCTGACACAGCAATAGCTGCTGAGTTCTCCACCTTCCCCCTCTCTTTGTACAAGAGCTTTTTTCCCCACCTACAAGTGCACAGGTGGGAAAGATTCCCTCAACACAGCATCCAAGGCTTCATCAAGAGATGCCCATGGACTTCAAACACACGAGGAATCAACAGTCTTTTACTATAATCACTCTTCAAGTAATTGAAAATCAGAATTACCCATGTGGCTTCTCTACATGAAAAGTGATCTGCAACCTACAAATCTGAATTCAAAACATGTTCGTGTGAAATAAAATGCAGTTACAGCTCAGTCCTTGGTGGATGTCAGGCACTGCTGGAAAACTATTGCAGGAGTTATTTAAGAAAGAAAAAAAAAAAGTGAAGGGTGTAATAAGAATGGAGTCAAAGTATTTCCAGGCTTGCCAAGGGTTAGGTCTTACCAAGAGAGTAAAATATTTCAGCTTTAACAGAAATCTAGAAATGCAAATGTCTATAAAATGAACCATAAAATAAGCTTCTTCTAGAAATTCATCTCTCCTAACAAGAACAGTACAAATATTTCACAACATGTCAAACCCACTGTATCTGTACATTCATACTTTCCTCACTCCTGGCACTACAAACCACACAAAAAATGTCACTTGACAGCACTGGTAACAGTTTTCCAGTCTTGGGGCATGGAACCTCTATCCCAAGAACCTGGTTAATAAATGGCAATAAATGTAAACAACGGGAAAAAATTGAGAGGACACATGAGAGGGCTCAAACCAGCAAGATCCCAGCCCAGGAGCCCTCATTCCACACCAGCCTCTAAAATCCCCCCCAGATACATCACTGCAAATGGAGCTGCCACGTGGCTTGTTTTCTAAAACAACATCTCACTCTGCTTTGGAAGAAATTTAGTCTTTATTCCTCTTTAATATTCATAAAGTACAGAGCTACATTAACAGCTAAGTTTTAATTTCAGAAACATTCTGACATTTAGCAAGAACTGATTCCAGCCCTGGTTTCACACTAGGCTTTTTTTTTTCCATTATCACTGTTATTACTGGTATTAGTATCATCGTAGAAGTGATTAAAAGGTCCTGGATGTCTTATTAAAATAGTCTGGATCTACTTCCCTCTTCAGCATCAAGATACAATCTGTTGTTTTATAAATGGGAATCGTCTTCCTGGAAATTAAATTGGAAGTATTGCCTGTTCCTCTTTTTCTTGTGCTGTTTAAATTGAATGTAAGAAATATTCTAAATATTTGAAGCAGAGGCAAAAAAATAGTTATTACTGAATGCTGAACTCCCCAGATCTGCTGATAAAATGGGAAAATAATAAAAGAGCAGTAACAAGCCAACTCTTCACAAATCTCAGGGAGGCTGAGGAGAGAGATCCCTCATGGAAGTCAACATTGTTAGTCCCCACATCTATTTTCAGGTGCTCATTTACTGCACTGAAGGCACACAAGGCTTGTGATTTCCAGAAAGGGCTGGTTTAGCCGCAATTTTGGAAAAAAAGCATTTTAGCTTCCCGAGATAGCCCAGCAGTTTAACTGCATGTGTTTGTGCATCAGAGCTCTTTTCCATATCCTTCACTAAATAGGAATTCAAAGAGTCTTAGGCGTAGATTAAACGCTTTCAAAAATCAATTCTAGGCTGGCACAGAAGTTAACCAGTCTGACCTCGTGATTACAGACTAAACACTTCCTTGGGAAACAAAGTGGAGGAATATTTTGTGTTTCAACGATTATTTGAGATAGCAGCACCACAAATCAAAACGAGGAGCCATGGCAATATTTAAGGAAGTTTACCTAGGGATAATTGCATTAAAAAAGGACTCAATCTGGAGGGGGTGGGATATTGTAGTATCAAAATCCATTAACAAAAGGCAGCATCCAGCTCATCCAAACTTTAACAAACGCTGAATTTCATGGAGCCTTGGGAAGAAGAGACTCATACAACCTAATTCCTGCCTGACTGCTCCGAGTTTTTTACCATTGGAACTTAAACAACCTGATCTCCAATGGCTAAGAAAGCAGGAGTAAGGTATGTATTTATTCTAATGGTTAAAGAGCCTCTTCCAAACTACCCTGATATAAAATAGATTTCTTCAGTTCCATATTGCTGGGGATGGAGCCCAGATTTAATGCCCAAGCACTAACGTGCCTTGCAACAGCATTTTTATTTTCATTCTTACTCGTGTCAATGGCAGTGTAACCCCAGAGCTTTCAAGAAAACATTTGCCTTAGTTTGATCCTATAAATGTGCTGCCCAGTAATTAAATCCAGTTTGTATTTTTAAAGTGCACACGGAGCACTATATTCCACCAAACCGCCTCGTGTTTGCATCCAGCATCTCTCAGTTCTGGGAAATCCATAAATTCATTTGTCAGAGGTAAAAAACACTCACACAAAACTCCTTCAAAATCTTTTGAAATGGTTTGTTCAAACTCTTGACATAGCGTTTTGCTCTAAACAAATTTCTAGACAACCCTGTGATTTTCCATCTCAAAATATACTGTTTCCCTGCCACGAAACTGGAACAGAGGGTCTGAGAGAAAGGAAATTATTAAGCATTCTAGTGGGTTTTTTCCAACAAAAACTAAGATAGAGGTCAATGAATAAGTATGTGCAGGCTGGAACTTAAATCCTCTGGGGTGACTGTAGGCTAATTAATAATTAATGCCAGAGACATGGTGTTTGAAATGCAGATGTGATAACTGGAGGCCTGGCAAAGCTGTTCAGAGGAAGCAGATTTGGATGCTATAGGGAATAGGCACTCCCTTGCCGGCTGGCTCTGAAAGCAGACCTGGGTGCAAAGCAGGGCCTATGGTTTAGATTATATTCCCCTCAGCTGTTAATTACCTGAACCTACTTTGAAGTTTTTCTCTTTTTATCCTCTGCATGAAAAGAGATTGGTTCAGCCAAGGGACTTGAAAAAATGATCAAATACATGGAGTAGAGGAGGGGAATAGAACTTCAGATATAAAAAAGATAAGGAAGAAAAACACTCAGGGAAACACACAGGAACATATTAGGAAGTGCACGAGTGTGGCTCGATGTTTCAAGCGAGTTGTGCTGCTCCAAGTTATTTCAACCATTAAACAAACCCCCGCGTGTTTTATGAATAGATTTGTTAAAAGGAATCTCTGGCTGTATGTATAGAGTTTACAGTAATTATTTGATGAAAGTACCATAGGTGATTTCCTATGCTATTTTTAATTCAATAAAGTCATTTAAACCTCCTTGTGTTTGGGGCTATTTAATGAGGTGTGCAACATTAGCAGAATCACCAATGAGCTGTTACTACAAGGATTCAGATTTTGCAAAAAAAAACCCACCCATTTTTGTGAGGGAGAGAGACGGGCACGGTGTGGATTCCTCCCTGCAAGGAAAGAGGGGCAGGTGCCTTCTGCACCCACGGGGGACCCGAGGGCCAAGGAACCACTTCCACAGCAAGTGGGGACTGGGGTGGCCCCCAGGCCCTGGGGGGGAGCTGGGGGTGGGATGAAGATGAGGGGGAGGCAGGGATGGGGATGAAGATGAGGGGAGGCAGGGATGGGGATGAAGATGAGGGGGAGGCAAGGATGGGGATGAAGATGAGGGGAGGCAGGGAT
>VXBA01004765.1:25580-49989 GCA_013399895.1 Serilophus lunatus | reverse complement strand
TTGATTTCAAACTAGTACAAAATGTCATTTTCACAGGGCTCACTGCACCTGTGTTCTTCCCTGAAAGGGGTTCCCTACTTTAATCCCCAATTCCAATAGAAAGATTTCTGCAGAGCCTTTACTTCTAGGCTTAGAGACTTTTGAAGCAAGTTCAGGTACCAATGTAGATTATTCTTGCCTTAGGAGATGGCTTTGACACAACTTTTTTTTTTTTTTGGAGAGCTCTCATTTTACAAAAAGGAGTTTAAAATAATCGAGCTTGCTTCCAACCCTTCTCCTATAAGTATAGATATTCTTCTGTGACAGTCTTCCTCATTTACTGCTCCAACAGTTACTTTAGCATTTTTGTAGCAGGACTGTATTCTGAAGACGGTATCTAAATAATATTGTTGGCCTCCCATGAGTTGTCTTTTCTAAGTCAAATTGTTATTAAAAATTAACTCAAATTCATTAAAGAAGTGACAATGAGTAGATAAATGCAGTTCCTCAGAGAGAAAGAAAGAAATGGCCATTTTTTACAGCCCACAGTTCTATTAGGTTTTGTAAACTGTGGACTGCTGAAGGAGTTTAGCACATTGTATTCTTTGATGTTTTTCCCAATATCTACCATACCAATAATATGTTTACATATGAAGTGTATGAGAATAATGGATGGGTGTACTTTTTTAAGCCTTGTTTTACTGTTCTGAAAACACATTTCAGCTCGCTACATTAATATATTGTTCAAAGAGTTCTTAATGTGTTTGCAGATAATTAGGAAATTTTGTGAATTAAATTTACAAAAAAAGATAGAAATCCCTCCATGAAGGCTTTACATAATTAAGTGCTAAAACCTGTTGGAAGAAAAGGAAGGCTGTTTTCCAATGGACTTAATCCCTGAGAAGATGATTTTGATTTTTGTTTTTGCTGTAAGAGATAATTTCTAATTCTGTTTTCTTCTTCTTGTTACAAGGTTTTGAAGAAATGTTCATTTTTATCTAGCCTAGGCCAAATGACCTCATAAAAGCTCCAAGAAACCGCTCCTTTATTATTGTGATTTTTTTTTTTTTTACCCTGACTTAAGCTGCACACCCACTTCATGAGCAATCTACAGAGACTGGTTTCTAGCTGTCATTATTCATGCATATTTGAAACAGCTGCTTATGAAAGTCCTATTTAATTTTTAATAAGAATACGTGTAATTTTTTTTCTTCCATAAATTGTTTCGCCTTCTGTGGAATGTAATTTTCCCAGTCTTTGGGATCTCAGAAAAAGGAAATATTAGTGACTGCAGAAACCGCAGTAAAAACTGTATTTACTTGCTTCTCTATACCCAGACAAAAACATCTCAGAGAGGGATTAAAGAAAACCTTCTATCTTTTTCTTTAAGAAGGCCATTTTGTGAAATTGCTTTTCTGTTAACACCACACACTCGAAAAGTATGCACTGTAGACAGGATCTTTAAAATATGTTCATAGAAAAATACAACACATGAAAGAATAAAGCTTGAAATAATATTGAAATTTATTTGATCTCATACCACAAAATCTTCTGGAATTATATACCATTTTTTCACTTTGTCTGTTTTACCCTGGTAAGTTCTGCTGCATGCGTAGGGAAAACTATTGCACGGTTATCTTTAGTTTCTCTGTTTCTCTGTCCCTCTAGTCTAACGGGATTTGAGTCTCCCTGTTTCTGAGACAGATGACAACATTTTAATGCTTTCCGAAACTCAGATGCACAACCAAGATATTTCTAATGTAAAAGCAGGGTCCACAGTACATGTTACATAAACCATGCAGAGAAGAAAAAGTACCTGTGGCATTTACAAGTGTGTCTTAGGCCAAAATAAAGGTTTCCTGGGCAGTTTTGTTCAGTGTGCAGGCATATCATGATGTTTTTCCATAACCCTTGCAATATGGAAACTTCATAATGAATCACCCAAAATTTTCTTTTGAACCAAGGATGTTGCAATGTTTGTTTTCCCCTCTGGGACACTCTGTAGTTGCCCTTAGCTCTGTTTGCCTCAAAGAATTACTCAAATGTCTAACTAGCTGAAGTTCATAGGAAATGCTGTAGATCTTGGCAGTGTTCTGTGGTTTAGTCTTTGTTTAGGTGTTTGAAATGGAAAATTCCTTGGGAATACTTTTGCATACCTACATAGTGGCACTGTATTGCAGCTGCTATTTGACTGTGGTATTGGACTTTTGCTTTGGAAATTAAATTTACATCTCCCTCCAAGAACTCTCTCACCAAGACTCCTTTGATAGATATGGCTAGGGTAGTCTGCAGAGTGGGCTGTATATACATATATTTTAAAGGAAATGTCAGATAGTAGTCAGGTCGTTGTATTGTACTCTAATGACACTAAGACTTGCAGATAATCTTTTTGAAGTAGTGAACCTGCAGCCTTTCTGCACTTGATACATGATACCCCTAGACCCTGTTGATAAAGGCTGAGTGGAAGGGAAGACACAATTGTCCCCAGCAAGTTGAAATTCAGTCTGGTTGTGTTGCTGTGTTTCTGTATCCAAAAAAAAGGAGAACTTTTTATTAACCTTCTACTTTTACATGCAGGAACAGTGATGGCAAGTCACCTTGAGTAACCTTTTCCATTAAGCTTGTCTGCTTTCTTTTAGCTGTCTTCAAAGATGAAACTTGCTCACACTCTTCAAAGTGCTTCCCCTTATCCAGCATTTCAATCTCTTATTTGAAATGTCATCTACAAACTATTTTAGACGTTAACTCTTCCAGCCCTTTTTACTGGAAGAATATCTGAATTTTTCCTCCTCTATCTTACTGAACAGAACAAACAAATCTATATGAACAGTGGCCCAGGAAGTGTCTTTGACAGCCGTGGCCTGGAATGAAGATGATAAGAAGTTACATCCATCCACAAATTAATGTTAGCAGCATGTCTGGAAAATGTTGTTCTTACCCTGTTGGAAAGCTTCCAGCATCTCAGAATTACCACCTCCCCACACACATATTCTGCCCAAACTTTGACAGCGAAGGGATGTTATGACATCTCTTTAAAGGAGTTATAATGAAATGAACTAATGACAGACTGGAAAAATGGCTTTGTTTGTCAAGAGTTCGGAACTGATTGTTGGGCATGTTTTCTATCTACGTGTTAGAGTAAACCTTTGCTAGAGTGTACTGGTTTGGATTTTGGGAGTGTTTATGGATAAGGAGATTGTTAGATCGTCTAGTCTGTGCCTGCCTATTAAAGTGTATTCAGGGATTTATCTTTTTTTCACGGGGCCTTGGAGCTTATTATGTACTAAAGATGAGCTTCTAGAAAGGTGTTAGAGCCTGAACTGAAAAATGAACAGATTGAGAATCTCTTGGTGGTTTGAGTTACCCTCATTCTTAGAAATGCAAGTGTACACTGCATTTGGAGTATGTCCAGCTACAATTCACAGCTACTGCCTTCCATTGCTAAAGCCACAAGTACCTCATATTTTTGTCTCTTTGAGAGTTTTTTACATTACAGCTGTGCACTCAATCTGCATTCTACAAACTGAACACTCATTTCAGAGATAAAGACAAACAAACAAAGCAAAAATCAACAACATATACAAACCTACCATACTATTAAACTACTTCACCGCATAGCTTCTGACATAATATTCATCACCCAGTTTGATATTCTTCAAAAGATATTTTTGTCCTTTGTCACATACTCTGATTGCAGCAAAATAATTATTATGATGATACTTAAAATATTGGCATATGAATTCAGCAATACCTGGAAAGAATGTCTCAGTTTGATACATCAATGTGTTTCCTTAGGCTTTCTTCAGATTCAGAAACAGATTCTGAAAATATTCTTTAAGTTTTTAACAGCCGGAAACTATCTTTTAAAAACAAAGGAAAAGTTAAAAACTCAGAGACTCTGGAAGATGAGTGTGAAACTTCCTGAAACACCTGTCCTGCGATAATCTCTCACTTTCCCCACGAGGGCAGAACTCTCACTTTGGGAAACGCTGTGTTAGCTAGTGCTAAACTAATATCACAGTGTTTCTTTTTACATNTCTTCTTCAGCTGCTGCTGCGAAGAGAAGACCCCAGCTGCTCTCCCCTCAGTCGCAGGCCTCGTGGCGCGAGTTCCACCCATTTCTCTCAGCACGAGAGCCATTTCCAGCTTGGCAAGCAAGTAACCCTCGGGGAGGTGGTGGGAAGGAGTGGTTTTTACTTCTGTTTTTGTTTTTTCAGAGAGCTTGAAGGGCCTGAAGTGCTTCCAGGAGAGAGGGATGAGAAAGAGCAGTTTCCTTTCTTTTTTTGTTTTTCCCTTTTGTGTGTTTTTTTTTTCCCTGCATGTCGGGTGTTCCTCTGTGTAATTCTGGGGTCCCTGTGGGTTATCCCTACTTCCCTCATTTAAACCCCCTGTGATAAACTGTTCACCTGCTGCCAACTCTATTCATTTTTCCGTCACCTTTATTGAACCTGCCCCCTGAACGCTAAAAAGTGGTCCTAAACCAGCACATAGAGGTTTTCAAATTCAAATAGATTCCTCTAGTCACAACTTACACCGACCAAACTAATTATCTTTAGGCTGTAACATAAAACCAGATTTTTTTATTACTATATAACAGTAAATAGAGGTTCTTTTTTTCTTTTTTCTTAAATTGTTTTTGTCTCAATATAATTTGCACTGATGATCTCCTTATTTCAGAAACAAACATTCTAACAGGGAGGTGTGGGTCTGGAAGTTGCAAATGGAAACCCCCTTGCTTTTTAATTGCTGAGTCAAATTCACTTTAACAAACTGACTAAAACATTATGATCAGCTATTCTGAATTCCAGCGTAACTTGACAGCAGGAGTCCTATGTTTAGCCTGTATGGTCTGCCCAAATCAGGAACTACCTTCCTACAAAGAAATGTTTAAGGAGTTACAAGACTAATTCTCCCTTAGGTAACCAAAATTTGTTCCAATGGTTTACCTATCCCTACTTTTAAAAATATTTGCCTGACTCCTAGTTCAAACTAGTTTCAGATAACTATTATTGAGTTGTCTTGGTAAAGACAGTTGGTAACTTGACTTGGTAAATTACAGTTTTCTGGTCATGAGACAATTTATTAATGTGCATATTTGGAGTTCTTAATTCAATTTGAAGTCCTTGTTCAGCTTTTATTCTTAAAAATACTCCAGATTTACAAAAAGCCTTTAATGCAATAGGATTTGTTGTAAGTATATCTTATTTTTGGTAAGTTCTTTGCTACCCAGACACTAAGGCAGAATATTATTAGCTAGTTGAAAGTGAGCTAATGCATAGCTTTCAATTTATGGAACTCATCCATGTTCAGTTCACACCTCTGCTTCCAGAAATCCAAATCCTGGTCTCCTGTCTTGGAGAATATTTTAACCACCAGGCTCTTTAGTGTAGTTCTCAGCACCCAGGCTGTGATGCCTCTTCTTCTTTATGTAAAAGAATAGAGAGGAGAAGGCACATGGCTTTATATAGTCCAGGAGCTGGCCGTTCCTACTGTGACCCTTCATAACTCTGCTCCTTATCATGGTCTTCAGAGCTCTGAGCAGCTTGGTCTACTGGAAGATGGCCCTGTCCACAACAAAGGGGTTGGAACTAGATGAACAATGCGCTGTAGGTGACTCTGGTCTGAGCAGGTCTAGATGCTCTAGCAGTCATGGGCAGGCACTCAGCAGATGCCGACACTTTTAGTCTGGGAACTTTCGCTGTGATTGTGGCTAAGTAGAAATGCAAGCTTGAAGATGACAGAAAATTCACCTGAGCTTTTTCAGTCTCTCATTAAAGGCTTTCCAAATTTCAGACTGTTCTAGGGATCAGGTCTGATCTCTCTCTGGTCTGCTCTCATTAAAAAAGAGTGGATTTATTTCTTTCCAGCATTAATTCTTTTTTTTTTTTTTTCACTTTGAGCCCACATTCCCTGTTCCTAGCTGTTTGATCTTTGCACTTAGCTCTTTAATTGAAAGAAGGCAAGCCTAGCTTTTCCCACTGCCTGGACCTCTCTCTAGGAGCTTTCTTTATCTCTCATTCAGTTAATGCCAACCACAGTCTTTACCACCAATTTCTCTTTCCTTCCCTCACAATCCATGAATTCCCTCAAATTACATTTAAGTAAGAAAACCCTATCAGAAATGTTATTTCTGAAAGATGATTCCCATTTAGTATTCTCCTTTAAAGTCTCTCTAGCAAATTCTCAATTTGGTTATCCAGACTTTGAAGTTTGATCAGTTCTTTATTTTTGAATAAGAAAGTCATATGGCCTTATATAACTCTCCTCTTTAAACAAATGCGCATTTTGTCAGACTAGAAATCCAGCCACAAATGCAACTTCTATATACTTAAAGTTTTGTCTTTCATCAAACCATGTTGTCTGGTATTAATGATGCTGTTCACCCTTAATTCTTTATTGAGCTCATCCCCTTTTGCCTTCCTGAGATTTTGCCCTGGGTAAGCACTAAATTGACAGACTTATAGTTATGTTTTCAGCACTTTATTCTTTGAAAACATTGAAAAATTTATTTCTTGTCTTCTCTGTTCAATCTTTTGGACAGTCACCATATCTCAGAGGATTTATTCAATATCTTGGTTTGAAAACAGCAGTATAACAATCTCATCAGTTGATACATCTGCAGCCAGTGTCCCAAGATTTCTACTTTTTTGATATTTATTAACTCACTGCTTTACTAAAGGAATAAAATACATACATTTCCCTATTCCCTTCTGAAATAATCATCTGTCTGTTTCCCAAAAATGAGTAAGAATGTATGTTACTACTAGAAGAGAAGATTTTACATTTTTCTCTCCTCTCTGGCACAGTGGTGGTTGTTTAGCTAATCTGTAGGGGTGGTACAGTTTCTGTGCTGGTGTTCCTTGTCTCAGATGCTTTGGTCTCTCCTGGAATGGGATGTTTTTACAAACCGTGGTACATGACTGGTGACCACTGGAGAAGTAGGGTAACTCACTACCGTAAAATTTCATCCTCACAGTAGATAAGCTTTTAGTAGCCGCCTTCCATTTTTACTGCATTAGAAAAAAGGTTAAATCTTAGAGTACAAAGCCAAAAATAAAGTTGTGAAAAGAAGAAAGTAACAAAGGCAGTCTTGGCATAGGTCTGATACCAAAGCTCTTGTCTAACTGACTTCAAAGCTTTGAGTAACGACATGGCCCCAGCAGTCAAGAGGAGAACAACCACATCTACCCTTCGTAACCAACTTCTTAGTTACAGCCAAAGGTTTTCTGGTGTGTTCAATTGAATTTTATCAGTACAAACTCAGGAGAAAAAAAAGCATTTCTTACCTTGAGTACCTTCAATTTCCTCCCTAATGTAAACTACTCATACTATTTCAGGCTTGCTTTGATTTTGTGGAGGGACTCCATGGATATTGATACTCAATCTCTCTTTTCTTTTAAAAAAAGTTGCAAAAACCTTGTTGGCATGCTTGATTTGTATTTGTTTTGTTGATCTACACAACCAAAATGCTTCCTCTGTCTTCACAGAGAGCCCAGTAAACAGATGTGCTGTTTTAGCACATGTTGAAGGTCAGCAATTGCTAGCACAGCAGAGACCAGAGTCTTCAATCCTCTAAATTGGCCTACTTGTCTTTATTAACATACCTCATCCAATCACATTTAAATAAGCCAAAGAGACTTGCTACAATGAACTAATCTAGACCTTTTACTGGAGGTTAAGGTAAGTGAAAACTGCAACTGCAGATCTATTTTGCCCCATTTCTTTTTAACCTGAATAAAATAGAAAACAGACAAACAGAAGAAAAAACAATCAACCAAATAAAAAAATCAAACAACAGAAAACAAAACAAAGAAAAAAAATTGAAAAAAAAACCCACAAGAACCTCAAACTACAAAATCAAACCATTCAAAAAAACCCCCAAACTCTTTTTGTTTCTTTTCTTCCAGAGAGAAGAAATGGATTAGTTTGATAGGCTTGAATTTGTTTGATTTTTTACGTGGCATTTCAGAAGTTCTGTTGTACCTTGTCACACTGGATCTATTCTTATTAATTCTAAATTCTCTTGAACTGCTATTTTTTCTATATGTTAAATCAAAACTCAAAGTGGCAATTACTTTACATTTTAAATTGATTTCTCTCTTGCCTCCCCCCTATCCCCCCAAAAAAAGAAGACTTTGTGAAGCAATGAATCATTCTACTTTTTGTGTTTAATCTGAGAAAATGAATGAGTGTCAACCTGTTAGAGGGTAGGAGGGCTCTGCAGAGAGACCTTGACAGGCTGGATAGATGGGCTGAATCCAATAGCATGAGGTTTAATAAATCTAAGTGCCGGGTTTTACACTTTGGCCACAATAGCCCCACGCAGAGTTATAGGCTGGGGATGGAGTGGCTGGAGGATGCCCAGGCAGAGAGGGTCTTTGGAGCGTTGGTTGATAGGAAACTGAATATGGGCCAGCAGTGTGCCCAGGGGTCCAAGAAGGCCAGTGGCATCCTGGCCTGCATCAAGAATAGTGTTGCCAGTAGAACTAGGGAAGTTATTCTTCCTTTGTACTTGGCCCTGGTTAGGCCACAGCTCGAGTGCTGTGTCCAGTTCTGAGGGTTCTTAAACTCTTAGTTTAAGAAAGATGTTGAGTTGCTGGAATGTGTCCAGAGAAGGACAACGAGGATCATGAAGGGGCTGAAGCACAAGCCCTATGAGGAACGGCTGAGGGAGCTGGGATTGTTCAGCCTGGAGAAGAGGAGGCTCAGGGGTGACCTTATCGCTGTCTATAACTACCTGAAAGGAGGTTGTAGTCAGGCAGGATGGTCTCTTCTCTCAGGCTCCCAGTGACAGGACAACAGGACATAGTCTTAGGCTGCATCAGGGGAGGTTCAGGTTGGATATTATGAGAAACTTTTTCACAGAGAGAGATATTTCCCATTGGAATGGGCTTCCCAAGGAGATGGTGGAGTCACTGTCCCTGGATGTGTTTAGAGATAGGTTGGATGATGAACTTAGTGACATGGTCTAGATGGTTTAGATGACGGACTGGTGTTGGTTAGGTTGTTAGGTTAGGTAAAAGGTTGGACTTGATGATCTCCACGGTCTTTTCCAACCTTGTTAATTCTGTGTGTAATTCTGTGTGTAAAATGCATTGCTTGCTATTTGCTTCTGATAATTGTCTCCAGCAGAAGGCAGTAGAAAATATTTTAACATAAATAAGTTAAACTGATAAGAAAGAATCCCAGCCATAAAGATAAAATAATTTCATAAACAGATTCAATGTAATTATTGTGTTACAAGTTGCACCTCCTTTTGACTTCAAGTAGGATAGCCAGCACCTGGGACTCCTGCAGGTTAGCTCTCAAATCACAGAATGGGCCTGCAGAGAGAACAACTTTTAAGACTAGGGTGTGAATCTGTGGGCTCATGAATAAGTACTGAAAATAAATGCTACTGTGTTAGCATTTTGCAAAATCTATGATTCATAGAGGCTATCTTTCTTACTACTTTAATTTTAACAGTGGGCTTCTAATGATGTTAGACAGAATAAACTGCAAAGGAAAGTGGAATGCAGATATGAAGGTGATACCTTCACAAGTAGACCACATAGTATGTTTGTAGTTTGCATGTAGAGAGGAGAAGCAAACACAAATTGTTCTTGAAGGAGCAGTTTATTTTCTGTTCCAAGTAGTGTTTTTACTGAGGGAAGGATTCAGTTTTCTGAACTGTCTGGAGAGCAGATCTGTGAAGCCATCTGTTAGGGGATCTTTGATATGTGACATGAATCAGCCTCTCAGGTTGTCTGTCTTTGCTGTGTACGGAGAGAACATAAATGATCACCACAGACTATATTCTTAATTTTTTTAGAGGATGTGATTCCCAACTATAGCAGCCTAAGCATTAGGAGAAGTGATTTACTTGCAGCATATTCTCATAGTTTCAACTATATGTGGAATCCTAAAAAAATTGCTTTTACAAACACAAGGTTTTCCAGCAGGTTGCAGTACTCCACACTTCAATGCGTCAGTTAATACAAATTGGTTTTTCAGGCAAATAAAGACATCAGAGTTTAAAATGGGGGCTTCGATACTAATTGATATCTATTAGCTGAAACTGTATGTGGATATTTTTGGAAGTTTAAGCTTAAGCATTTTTGAAGGGCCAAATGAAACATGCATTGCTGTTCACTGAGAGCCTCTGACACAGTAAGGCTATGTTTAAGCAGGCAAGACAGAGGGTAAGGGAAAATGAAATACATTATATGAGCAGAGTGACTCCTCGTATACATATATATATATAGCAAATTAATTCTATGATTCTATGGTTGTACTACAGTTGGAGGGACACAACTCAATAGCTCTGGAATAGGATTGCCAGGAGGGAGTTCTGACTATAGCTAACTGGCACCTTCCTGTTTCTTCCCTTTCTACAGCTTGCAAAGGTGCCTCTGTCATTGCTGGGCTTTCATTCATGTTCCAAACTAGAAGGCACCTAGGCAGGGCTAGGCCTTGAGGAGGTGATGTATTATGATTTTGTCGTTGCTAAAAAACTTTTTTCATCCCTGAGCTGCCTTGCTTCACTCAGTTGCTGTTTGGCAGGCATTCATTTGAAGGGGACAACGCCACCCATGAAAACCTAGTACCAGTACTGAGGTTTATGTCACTTGAAACACTATTTCATCCTAAAGGCAATACAGACCACACAGGCATTTAAGATACCTTGAACGTGAGAGCATTTTAAATAAACACATATGGTCAGATCATAAGAGGTTTAAATCAGTATAACCTCCATCAAATTAGGTGCCTTAAAATGCACAAGTGGGAGGAACTCTGAGCAGCTGCATCTCATGGATGTGAAGGAGCCACATAGCTGGCTCCAGGCAGGCTGGGGGAATTTGCAGCTCCCCACTATGCCAGATTGGCAGCACACTTTATCCTGGGAATCCTTTCAGCAAGCTATAGCCTACTGCTACCACACCTGCTTGCACCTCCTAAACACACCAACTGTACATCTACTGTGAGTGCCAAAGCAGTGTGCCATGCAAAACAATAAAGGAGATGTTGGTGATGCCCTTGAAATTCAACAACATGCCGTGGCTGTTGGCTGATCTCAGTTACAGCTAAAACCCACAGATGAAGGCAGAATCAGCTCACTGTGTTTAATTGCAAGAAGAGATTAACTGCAGAGCTGTGAGGCCAAGTATTTGGCCATTATGTTCAACCCCTCCATGAGTCAGAGAAAAAGGCCAGTAGCATTGTGTGCTCCCACTGCTGACGAGTTAGTCTTCTCCTTGGACACTTCCTTGTTAGTGGATCTATGAAATGTTTTCCCACTATAATATGGTACTGTTAGCCCATCAAAGGTGGTCCTCTGTGCCAAAGCCTACTCATGCAGGTTCTACGGATATTTTGTTCCATCTCTCCAAGCTCCCAGCAAATGGCTAATCATTCGTTCAACAAAAGTTGTGTTTCTCAAGTGTTAAGGGGCCAGTAAAATTCTACCATAAATTTTTGCAATGAGCTTCTCTACTGAGCATCCAGCTGTCTCACTTTCTCTATTAACTGGCCTTGTATGTGCATGGATCAAGTACAGCTTGTTCTGAAGTGACCGTGTCTGTTGCTAGGAATAGATCACACTGGAATTTATTAACCCACTTTGCTGAGCACTGACAGTCAGCACTGCAGCATTAATTGTGTTCACTCAGGACTTCCACTTCTTATTGAATGATGATTACATCTGAGCAGCAGGGACTGGTGAGTCATCAAAGGGTATAAAATTCCAGGCTCCGTTTAAATGTTAAAAAATGGTAAGTGCACAATATATGAACAGTTAAAATCTTTTACAACTGGGAAAATAGTGTGCTATAAACAGGATTTATTTTCAAGATATTAAAAGTTTCTTGAGTATTCCACAGATAGGTATCACAAGGGGGCTGTATTCTTATTGTGCTGTAATTAAAATGAATGCTTCAAAAATGCTTGCCTCCAGACTGACAGTAATGGCAGTGGAAGCAGGTGAGGAAAATAAAAGTTAATGAAACTGGACCAGAGTTAAGAGATGTCGCAAAACTGACTTTGTTCCATATGTGCAAGTTCCATTTAGAAATAGTTAATAGTAAGCATATAACTGTTATTACAGTTGTAAAATAATCTTTGCTGACAGCAAATAGTTCATTATTGGTTACTCAAGTCAGATTTTAACACTGAGCACACAGCTTCCAAAACCTTTCTGCTCAGGGACAACAATATTCAAAAGATGACGGTGACAAATATACCCCACATTTAATCCAAAAAGTCTTTGGATGCAGCTCTGTGATCTTCTGAGGGGCACCTCAAGACAGCTTTCTGGTGAAAGTGCAGACCTGCTTGCTCCACAGGGCTCCCCCCTACAGTACAGGGGAGGCTGAGCATTCAAATGTGCCTACAGCATTGGCATTAAGTCTGTTACCAGCACATTCTGCCGTTAGGATGGCTGGAAGGCACCCATATGTCTGGGAACTGAGCAAGTCAGGGAGCACCGTATGTTCCTCCTTGCTCTTTAAAAACAAAAACAAACAAAAAACCCAAAACAAACCCAAAAACAAACCCCCAAAACATCAAAGCCACCAAAATTAAAAAAAAAAAAAAAAGTTGATTCACTCTTTGGGCAGGGATTAGCTTTTAGTATTGATTCCTAGCTTGGTCATCTGCACAAAAGAAAGGTCTAGTCTTTTTTGTAGGGCTCTGCAAAAAATGCAAGAATGCAGAAGAATGCAGGCGATGCAATACTTCACCTAAGTTGGCACAAGCAGCAATTCTGTCTTAAAAATGTTAAAGAGGATCACCGGATGTATGACTAAAGAAATTGGTCCAAACCCATCTTTTTCTTGGCCTAAAATGTAGCTAGGAACAATCCTACAAGAGACAGACAAAATACTTTTAAAAACATCTTAACCAAACATAGAAACTCATTTGATTAATTACAATAAACAGAGTGTATATGAAATACTGAAAGAAGAAAATTCTTACATTCTATCATTTAAATAAGAAAAAACTGCACATCTAACCTGATCTTATCATGAGAAGGAGATCAGGAAAAAGTGAATTGAATTTATGAAGAAAGTCCTGAAAGGAAACAAAGAACTGAAAGTAAACAAAGTAAAGGAAAGAGAAAGGAGTCAACGTGAACAGCTAGATAAAGATGGAAATTAAGTGCCAGTCAAGCCTTTAATAGCAAGATGTATGAGCAAGATTTAGGTGTGATGTGTGGCTCAGAGCTATTACAAGTCTTTCTTCTGCATCCCCAGGAGATAAAACTTCATTTTGAGTCCCATCTTTGAAATAAGTCTTGTAAAAAACAGTTGCACTAAAAAGAAGTTGGTTCAAAAGTCTGTATATTTTCAGAGGGCATTTACCTATCTTGTTTTAGTGACTGATAGCAGCAACAAGCAAAAGCACACTTGTTTACTATGTTCTGTGATATGGTTTTAAAATGTTATAGAAAGCTTTACAAATCCTACTGATTTTTATATGACTTACAGGAGGACAAAAATCAAAGAATAAAGAAAGAGGCAAGGATGTGGAAGAGAGAGACCCAGCATTTATATTGATTGCAAAGGGCCAATAGTCAAGTACAGTATGGAAATCATATCACTAAGCTGGGACAGTGAAGCAGAGGGATGTATTTTAATGCAGAATACTTAACTGTCCTTCTTTTACTGGTGTGTCAATTCCTATACCAACTGTATTGCAGAGTAATCAGGAATGAGTGACAGAATTTGCTAATTTTAATGAATTGTGATGGCATCCAAAAATCTTAATCTGATGACATGAATTGTCCTCATTTCTTCACTCCATGACATGAATAAAAAGAAGGGGATGGACATGCTTTCATACTGCCAAGTAAAGCAGCAGTGCAGGGAAAAGTAAGAACTATAAATCATGAACCTGATAATATACCACCAGGAAAACAAATGACAAATTCCTTATTGAAAGAAAATGAAAGACAAAAATGTAAAAGTACTCATTGAAATGACATGAGACCAGAAAGGTGAAATATTGCTTAAGACAATGACGCAATATAGCAGAGTAGATGTTTTTCCTATGCAGAACCTAGGGAGTAGAGCTCTTAACTAATGATTGCTTATTGCATGCATATTATTCTGATTGTGGGCAATACTTTTATCTCGGTTAAATTCTTCCATGAAACAACAAATTGTTCCCCTGACCTGTCACTTGAAGAAATTTTCATTATTGTGGGGATTTTCATTTTGTTATGCTAACATTTATAGCAGTTTCACTAGGAAATATAAATTTCAATTTTGTATTTCTCAAAAATCTTAATTTTCCATCTCTTTCTAAGCAGTCCACAGATAGGATTCATCTGCATCTAAAGCCAAAGCACACAGATCTGACATAGTTACCCTCAGCTCCTTTTGGTGTGATAAAAAAGATATCTCTTTTGGGTGACAAATCCTGTCCTTAAATAAATTTCTAATGTATGTAATTTAAAATGATTTTTGGAGGCACATCTCTCTTCACTGGCTACAGAAGGAGCCTTCCTGGGATTAGCTCAGCTTTAGATGTCTACTGCTAGATAATGAAAGCAGGCTGACTTGGATGCTGTGAAAATCACGAGATTTTGATAGTCCTATGTGGGTTGTGGATCAATGGAGCATGATGAAACTGCACCAGAAATCAGTGAGCAACATCTAGGAGTCCAGATGCTTCTAATCCTATCAGGTCCTCTGCTTTGTTCTTAGTGAGACCAAGACGATGACTCTAAATTGATATCTGTAAAGATCAGATCAGACTGCAGGGAACATACCTTTGTGAAAACCAAGAATCCTGCCTGGGACTGGTAGTGGAATTGATGGAAAAAATTTTTATACAGTAGGTAATAATAATGAGGGCTAGCAAGGATGTTACTTGGAAAATTGTGTGCTTTCAAATGCGTACTTTTGTTAGATTGGTTTGAGTACAATAGCTATATCCTACTTCAAGGGCTTTTGCTCAGTAGGATCAGATTGGCAAAACTGTTGCTGCTGGTGAACCAAGACCCACGCTGTCCTTATTTGCAGTGGTTTGACCATGGACCAACTGCATATTTAAGGCCCATCAGTGACTGGAGCATATTGAAGGCAACACAGGAGTCCTTCCTATATTTTAGTTTGACCTAAGACTATTCAGAAATAGAAGCCCAAGCATGGTGACTAGCACATCAAGGAGATCTGATTCAAATGTATGATGCTGCTTTAAATTAAAACACTAATGCACACACATAAAATATCAGTTCCATCAAAAATCTCAAGACTTTGAAGAAAATGTTCATGCAGAGTGAGAATGAAGATCCAAAGCATTTCCTTCATTTTCCCCTTTCTGAAGTATTTTGTTTCAGAAACACTGGGAACAATTTATTCTTCTTATGATGATGTATGAGTTCCCTAAATCTATAGGAGAGGAAAAGCAAGACTTCTCTACCTGCAATGCACACAGGACTCCTTGATCTGAGAACTCTTAAGGCAGGCTGCTTGCTTGGGAATATAGTCAAGATGTCATACAAGTCTCGGGGATAAATTTCATTGTGAGCAATCTGTGTGTCCTCATCATGTCACTTTGAGTTTNTTTTTTTTTTTTTTTTGGACAGATGTTGAAAATTCTCAATTTTTTTTTTAAATGCTGCTAAATATTGTCCCTTTAGAAATAAAGAACAGAGCTGAAATGGAATAGATAATTGTATTACAAAGCAATGAATTTGAAAAGACTTTTGATATCTTATTAGATAAGCAGCTGATCTTTATCTCCTAGCAGTTTACTTTTGGGGGAAATGGTTGCTTTGGGGGACACTAAGACATTTCTTACAGATAGATGTCCCGTGTTTCCGCTTTCTCTTCCCCTTTCATTTGGAAAATGTTATGGCTATCTACTCTTATCCTGTTGTCCCTGCTTTTGAGAAAATGGTGTAAAACAGAAAAAGAAGTCAGAGTTCAGAGAAAAACATAATCGATATGAAGCCTGCAAAATGCATTTCAGCATGACAGACTGAAGGTGTACCATCTTTGGTGTTTATTGAGAAGCTGAGGTGATGACTTTTTCAAATTCAACAAGATGTATTGCAAGGAGAAAGTCTAGAAGAGCATCTACTACAGTGTAGAAATGAAACAAGGACTGAATGTTAAGAATATGAGGAAAAAGCACAATGGAATCTAACTGTTGAGGCCAAGGAAGGGCTATCCATATGAAAAAATGAAAAAGAGACACCAAAACTTGCAAGTCAAGACATTTTGTTTCCAAGATAAGACTTCCAAGGTTCTCAGAGAAGTGATTTCTCTGTGTATTCTTCCCCCAAAGTGCTAGCAGGTTTTAGGTTTTTTGTCTGTAAGTCACTGTCTCAGGGTGACAGTAATGCTGAAAAAGCAAATGACAACACAAATCAGTTACTTCTCCATCATTCCAAATCATTAATCAAGGCTGGATGACTTTCTAAAAAGATGTTTCTTATTCCCCAAAGGAAGGCAAGTTTGGTCTAACATTTAAAAGAAGATTACAGGACTAATGTTAACAAATTCCATTTCTCATTGGAACCATCTACTTGAAATTATGACCCCACAGGATGAAAAATGTAGCCTTACTTCAACAAGTGTAGTCAATGGGACAGCACAATACTCAACACAATCCTATGGTCTTTGTTGATATATAGTAACTCATATAATCAATCCTGGGTCCCTTAAAATGAGGAAGTATTCTAGTCAACTATATGGAGAAATTAACTGTGTTTGTCATGTTTCTGACTGACTGTTAATGTGGAAAAGATACTCTTAAGAATTGGAAAAGGGCTGGTGAACTAAACCATAGCTACTGTTTGATCTATGCTTCTCGTTTTCCAAATCTCTGCCTTCCTTTAACGTAACTATGAAAGGGAAATGCTGAACCTCAAATTCAGGTATTTTAATGCATTTCTGAGTATTGACTTATGGACTGGGAACACCTCTCCTTCTCTGCTGAAGTCAGTACAGGCATATGCACCGTGAACAGTGCAATAGAAATAATAAAGACCATTATTAAGCTCTGCAGACAAACAGATATTCTACTGTTTTCAGCCTTGTTAAAATACATGACATTCCTGCCCTGGTACTATGCAACTAAGTAACTTTAATGTGTGCAATATGTATCTGAAAATTAAGGAGAGACCGAGTTTATCCTATCACATTTTCACATCCCAATACAAGACTGAAAGACCTGGCGATGTAATTTTCTTTCTAACTTTTTAAAGTTGAATTAATTTCTCTTCCTTGCTTTGTGTGAGCACAGATCAATCCCACCTGTTCTCATGTCAGTAAATCTATCGACATAATAAGACCACTTTGGAGAGAGCATTGCTTGCCCTGGGGCTCCTGGTGCAAAGCAAAGCAAATGTGACATAATTTCAAGAATTTGATGACATTAAAATTGCTTTCCTCCATGCCATGCTGTTTTTGTGTCCCCACAAGCTTGTATCTCCCTTCTGTTGTCCTTACTGGAGAGATGACTGCCATCTAGTGATCCCTGTACCACCTTGTTCACTATTGTCACTTTACAATATGCTTGTCTTACAGCTCCTATCTTACAGTTTATAGCCTGCTCTCTTTCTCTTTTCCCCTGGTGTTATGAGCAGTATCAATTATAAAGCTTTAAAACGCAGACTACCAATCCAGCCGAAGGACAAACTAAATGTGATATTAAGTCATAATTTAGACCACGTAATTTTTTTTCTCCATCTATATTTTATAGAAGGGATATTGGATTTCAGTGTTTCACTATAATCTTGCTGTCAAATAAAATACTTCTGCAAGGGAGAAGGTTGTTGAACCCACCAGCAATGAACCATTGATTACGTTTGGATGTATTTAGCATGTTACTATGCCCATCTACCCTGGTACATGCTGCCTGCACTTTCTTGCTGTTCCTCTGAGTGACCGTTGTCACTGCCACCTGTGTGTAGAGGGAGCAGACACAGCTCAACTGTTTCCGGCACCGTGGCAAAAAAACCCCTGCTCGGAGCAAACCCTCATGGCTCCATGCTGCAAAAGCAAGTATCCACATTGCACAAGCCCGTACGTGTCAGCCATCCCCCAGCAGGTACTTCCTCCAGCAGTGACAAAATGAGACACTGTATACAGAAACATAGTTCTTTTTCTGAGTTGTTTAGTCACCTAGTCCAAATTAGATGCAAACTGTCCTTAATTCATTAACATCTGAGCAAGGCTCGGAGGAGGTAAAGCTCTCTCTAACTGCTGATAATTAATTCCAAATCCAATCCAATTAAAAAAGAGCTTCAAAGGGATTTGCAGCAGGAATCTGAGATGTAAGATATTTGAAATAATGAAATATTACGCTCTGTTCCCATACAGTCCTAAATATTCCCACTTAAGCAAGTGAAGATCTTCCTACCTCTTTGTCTTTATGTCCATTTTGAAATGGATGGAGAAAGAGAAGAAGGATGAAGAATATTTCACAGTGGCTGGCAAACAGCTTACTCTCCAAATGTACATGTAGCCATTCTGCATTTAAAAGGAAAAAAGAATGAAAAGCAAAACCGTGAGACTAATGTTGAGCCGGCAGATTTTTCCATGCATTAGAATAGCAATTGTATAAAAAAGGTGCTGAAAAACACTAGAGAAATCAGTATGATTTATTCAGTACATTCAAGGAATCCCAGGCACATGTTGATCCTGGGAGAAGAGCTAAAAGCTTAATTTTTCAGTAAGCAGAGAAGGAAAGAACAATTTGTCTGAAGGCCATGAGGACTCTAGAAAATGCAAATACTATCAAGACATTATGAATACAGTTGCTACAGGCATGAGCGCAACTTACATGCTAGTACAAACCAGACAAAACTGCTACCTGTGGTAGCCAAACTGAGCATCCAGGTCAGCTTTGTAGGTCTAGAGATGCGCTAAACAACACCTCTAGCTTTGAACACTATTCAGGTGAGAGCAAATTATTTTCCAGAAGAATTGAAGAAGCAAGCATGGGCAGATACTAGGAAACAGTCCATTAGGAGGGCCTTTGCCAGTGACAGGGGTCCACTTTCAATCTCTTCTACTGCTTTCTTGGTGATCAAAAGTAATGCCTACTGTCTCCCTGCATCAGTCTTCCCGTTTGGAAAACATGTTAATTGTGGCAGTCTTTGTCAAGTTTCTTAAGACCTATAGAGGTAAAACACTATGCAAAATAATTTCTTGCAACAGAGAATACATGTCTATAAGAAGGTCAGTGCTGGAATTGCTGGTTGTGGTCATGTCACCAGCTCAGTTCAAACTGCCTTCAAAATTCCTTCCTAAAAGCCACAGGTGAGCTGTATGACTCCATTTCTGCTAGCAGCACTTGGGCTGCTAGTTTGAGGCCAGTTTGCCTACAAAAGCTGAAGTCATGGGATATGCTATGAAGAAGACACAGTTTTGTGCCAGGCATTTCCTTTGCTGGCAGAAAGCCTTCACACCTAGCAATTTGCTGCTAAACATCGCGGTGAACAGGGGAGATGTTCCAATCTAGCTGTAGTGACAAGTGGCTTAGTCACATTCTTCTCTCTTCACAGAAATCAATTAATTTCCACATTATGTCTCTGTATCTGTCTTATTGATTAGTGATAAATGGCACAACCCAGGGAGCCATTCATGGTCAAACAAAACTGTTAGTTAACATGCAGGAAAATATGCCATGAAAATTGACTACCCAAGCAAAGTGCTCAAGAAAACAGGAAACAAAAGTCCCCAGGAGACAGTATGTCTTGTCTGTAACCCTGTTCACACATAATTGGCTATAGCCAAAATGCAAACCTAAGTGCTGCTGAGATCTGCCCAAGGAAGGTGTTCACAGTATGGTATGAGCCCCAAAACCCCAAAGGTTATGTTCCCAAGACCTGGAATCTCTGGCTTATGAGGCTCGAGGTTCACCCCAGTCAGAACTCAAGTGAAATCTTGTCCCAAGGCAACTTGAGAGGTTGGTGCCAGTGCATATTCAAGAAAAACAAGTTGTCCTTGAAAAATGCAACCTGGCTCATCAGATGTCATTAGTAGCATTGACTTCAGCACAAGCAATACTTTATATGACAGCAGTGTCACAGAAGACCATTCACCTTGCAGGCTGGACTAATTAAAGGGCAGCAACTCTGCCAGCTGGATAATTGATGTCTTTCATACTATTATGGAAATTAATCATTTCCTGGGTACCCTTATGAAGTAAAATAGCTCCCAAGGCCCTTAGATTCAAAAAAGGACAAACACCATCATCTTTGATGGACACAGATAAAATTTTCTGTTTTCCTGGGTTAATACAGGATCCAATTTTGAGAGGTCTTGAAAATGTTTGTTACTATATGCTCAAATTAAGGAATTCCTTCCTTCCAAACAATACCCAGTATTCCATTGGACTGCTGAGAAAGCGCCAGGAATTGAATTTTAACAGTGGTTACTTCATCTTGTGTGGTGGTTTGAACCACTTTTTATCGTCTACGGGGCGTGCAATAAAGATGACAGAAGACTGAACAAAATTAGCAGCAGGTGAACAGTTTATTACAGGGGGTTTAAAATAGGGAAGAAGGGACAACCCACAGGTACCCCAAAATTACACAGAGAAACACTTGACACGCAGAAAACACAAAAGGGAAAAAAAGGGACAAAAACAGAAAGGGAACTACTCTCCCAGCTAGATGACTAGCTGAGAAAACAGGGGGAGGGGTAGGGAAGCCGTCTCCCTCCCTCACTCTGTGCTGGAATCACTCCCTGGCCCTTCAAGGTTCTTTGAAAAACAAAAGTGAAAAGCAGCCCCCTCCCACCACCTTCAGGGAGTAGCTACTTGCTTACAAGCTGGAAATTGCTTCCGTGCCGAGACAAATGGATGGAGTCATGCCGTGGGGCCTCAGAGTGAGGGAGAGGGAAGCTGTGTGCTTCTGCCCTGGACCAGGAGCTGAAGAGAGAGGGAGGGCTGCTGTCCTTGGCTTTTTAAGCCCTCTAGATCTCGCACGAATTTCGCTGCCTTCTTCTTGGCCAAACTGTCTCTCCATTGGTCAGCAGGGCCAAGCCCCGCCTTATTTCCAGCATTTTCACTCTAGACACAATGGCAGTTCCCACTGAAAACCCAGGCGCCCGGGGCCTGAGGCACCATCTTTGTTTTCATACCCATGGCATTTCGGGGATGCCCCGGCGCGACTGCCACCCCTCTGTACGGCCATCACTAGCACGGTGCCAGGGCTAGACCCGTGCCGCTGTCCACAAGCAGCCGCCGTGCTCAGGTTCCCGACCACGGCTGGTGCCGGGGCTGCCGCCTGCACCCAGGACCGGGGGACAACTGCACATCCTGCACACCACGAGACGGTCCCAGGGCTGTGTGCCGGTGGCTGCGCAGCAGCACCGCGGCACACCCGTGGCACACCCGTGGCCCCCAACCGTGGAGATCGGCCCTGGCCCCCGGGCGTCCCCACTGCAATCACCGCTGGCCTGTGCTCCTGGGGGCCCAGGGGCACGAGAAGGCGCCACCACCACCCCCGCCCCAGCCCTGCGCTCCCGGGAAACGGCAAGGGAGGCAGGGGAGCAGCCCACCAACAGCAGCCCCCCCATCCTCCCCCAGCTCCGGGGAGAGCGGGCAGGAGTGGGAGCCATTCCTTAAAGGAAAACAGAATTTTACAGACAGGTGAGTGGGCTCTTCTTACACTCCCTTCCCCTTCCCCAAAGCCCAAGGAACCCCTTGCAAGACCCGAAGCCCCCTTTGACTACCCCCCAGAGATCCCAGCCCCTCTCAAACTGCCACATCTTGCTTTCAGTGATAATGGAACAATTTTCCTATTATAAAAGAACATTTTGTACCTCACTTTTCTTATTTGGGCTATAAAAGGTTTGCTTTGAAATGTTTATTATTTACTCAATACTTAATTGCCAGCCAAGAACATGTTCACAGGAAAGCACACACTGATTTTTATTATCAATTGGGTGGTTCTGTTTTTCTTTGAAAAGCAAGCAAACAAATCTTTTCAGTTGTGCTTCAGTCATCCATTGATCCTCAGGCAAAAGCAGAACAAAATTTAAGAATAATATGGCTGTGATAAAATACACACACATTTTTATTGTAGAATTGGTTTTGTTCATTTATGTTTCTGATCGGCTGCTTGAGCAGAAGGAAATTAAACCATAAAGAATACATTGTTGTATATAATATTTCAATTTTGGAGGAAGGCAATGGAAATGAGAATGCTGGTACCCCCATACACTCATCTCTCTTGGTACCCAAAAGTAAAATGAGACATTACAAAGAACTATCCTAGCTCTTCACAACTTACTTCACTTCAACATTTTAGTGAAAAATGGTTTTAAAAGGAAAACCAAAACCTCAACCAATGTTGCTGTAAACAGCTTGAATGCGACTCTGCTTTTTACTACACAGATGACAGCTCCCTTCTTTATCTCTCCAGCCATTCCTTTTAAGTCTGTCTATCATGGCATTGCACTCGGCACCAAATGGGCAGGAGTGTGCATGTACTCTTATTGCTTATAAACAGGTCTGAAAGGTTTGCCTCAGCTAGTGTGTATTTGAACAGTCTTTCCTTGCCTTTGAGCAAATGGATAACAAACACAGCATGACTATGCTGTGAGAAATCGAATCTATTCTCCAATCAGCACTTCTGCTCTACTTTATTTTTTTTTTAGTACATGAACAATAAATTAGAAAGAGAGAATAGAAATAAGTCATTTAAGATACCCAGACACATTAAAAAGTGCAGATTTAAAATGCAGTTGGATAGGTAGCTCATTTATTCTTTTGCAGACAAATTTACTTTTTTCAGCAGTGAAAGAGGACATTTTCTTTTCATGGTCACTGGGATGCCAGCAAGGGGTTGACTTCAATGAAAGCTACACTTAGCCATAAATTTGATATAGTGTCAAACTGTCACGATTAAGGAATTGTGTTACATTGGGTCATGAAAGGTGAACAGGAATACCAGTAAGAAAAATGGCATTGTGAGGCGAGACGTCCTCATATGTATTGTTAGCAGATACTTTAGTAATTTTTTCTTATGTATAGATTTTTTTCACATAATGGGTTCATTGTATGGTTGGTCCATTGCTGGTCTCCTGCATGGGCCCAGCCCAAAGGCTCCTGTAGTCCTTACGACTCCATCTCTTCTCATCAACAGGTACTGAATAGGATTGGCCTTGAGCACTCCCATGGCTCCCATGCCCGGGAATCAGCAGACTTCATGACTGCTAAAGAGCAAAACCTGCTAATAGAAACAGGGCAAGATCATTTTTGCATCTGAAGTCCATAATAATTTTAAAGCAACTCGACTATTTTTTTCAGGAGAACATACACACATACATAGAAATATACATTTTAAAAACAATTGCATTTTTCAAAAAAAGGAAACAAAAATCTCCAGTCAAATTTTAGGAGACTATCAAGAATTTGTCAATATAGAAATAAAGTTCAAAATAATCTGAGTTTTAGTGTAGAAAGCTATTGTCTGCCAGACACACTGACTGGATTGCCGAGCAGCAGTATATTGACCTATAAATTATAAGGCTTAATATTTTGATTGATTGTGCTATGTTATATCTAGAATACCTGTACAGTATGTATAGATTAGATTATTTTTATCTGCACTGTTTCAAATATTTATGCATAAAAATTGCTAATATATAATAAACTGTGCTAGTATGTAATAAAAATCAAGATATGTCCATAAAATATTTTTAGATACCTTTGTGTTTGAATAATCACACATGAATGTATCTATATATATTTTATATGGCATGAGATAAAAATACATACATATATATATATATATATATATATATATATATATATGTGTCTGTGTGTGTGTTTACTGAAGTTTAAGGACTTGGATAGTATTTGTGCTACTATGTGTCCTTCACTCTGTCTTGATTATTTTGAATCTAGAATCTGTTTCAGTGTTCTCATTATCCTTATTATTATCATCATCACTATTTTACCTTTGTATATCGTTGTTAACCCTTGAGTGAGATGCAGAAGGACATTTACCATGTACGGAAAGGTTTTAGGCTGGGGACTCTTACTTTAGTTAATTTCTTCACAGTCAACACCAACACCAAGTAACTTATCTAGGTATCAATAAAAAGCAGAGAAATATTAGATTTTTGAAATATACAGAAACATCTAATTTCCTGCTTCCCCAGAAGATGGTCACCTATAGCCAGAGTGCCTGTAGACATTCTTGTTCCTGCATGGGTTGCTCATGACTGCAGTCCCTCAGGGGTATCCCTGCCTTGGCATTGATCATCCATGGCCACAGTTCCTCATGGATCTCATTACCCTTTCTGGCTTTGATTTTCTTCTTACAAAATTGTTAAGGTTGGAAATTACTTTCATGGTGTACTGGTTTGAGGGGGCTGGGATCACGGGGGGTCAAAGGGGGCATGGGGTTTGGGGATGTTCCTTGGACTTTTTGAGAAAAAGGGGGTAAGAAGAGCTTGCTTACCTGCCTGAGTTAAAATTC
>VXBA01004765.1:0-24929 GCA_013399895.1 Serilophus lunatus | reverse complement strand
GCTAGCAAGTATCCTTCAGAAAGGTGGTGGGAGGGAATTGTTTTCATTTCTTTTTGTGTTTTTCGGAGAGGCTGAAGGGCCAGAAGTGCTTCCAGAGAGAGAGAGAAGGGAGAGACACCTTTTCCTACCCTTCCTCCCTGTTTTTTTGGCTAGTCATCTGTCTGAAAAGAACAGTTCCCTTTCTTTTTTTATTTTTTTTTTCCCCTTTTTGTGTTTTTTTTCCTTGCGTGTTGGGGGTCCCTCAATGTAATTCTGGGGTTTCCTGTGGGTTACCCCTACCTCTCTGATTCAAATCCCCTGTAATAAATTGTTCACCTGCTCCAACTCTATTCAGTTTTCCGTCACCTTTATTGAACCTGCCCCCTGAATGCAAAAGGTGGATTAAACCACCACACATGGTCGTTGCATTCGGCCATTAACGACAAGAGTTAGCCGCTGCTCATTTCTTTCTTAAATCTGTCTGTGCAAGGATATTGTCTGTTTCCCTGATTCGATAATGGTGGAGATTTGTTACGCAATACAACTGCCCACCAAATTAGAAGGCAGTGAACTGGCCTCATCAGGGTTTTAGCCGTCAGGTTGTCTTTGATGTTTTCCACTAGAAGATGCTCCCTTCTTATCATAGGTCCTATCCGAGTATGCTCATTATAGTCTCTACAGCTCAAAAGAACTAAAAACAGGCATGATGCCTGTTGTGTCCTGTAAAAGTAAACAAGCCTTTCTCATTTTGGGTGTGGGTGCAGACAGTGTATTGAGTATGGTTCTGACTTTGTTCTCTGTATACTCCTTTCACTATTTCCTGCACACTCACAACAAATATTTCATGCCATATACTTTTACCTTGTTCCAGTACTCATGACGGCAGGAATAACTGTTTAGGATGCACTAAACAACATCCTTTCTTGCACACACCCAGACAATCCTGTATATGGCAATAATGTCTCCTGTCATTACACCTTTGAAAAAGGTGTCCTGTGTAAGACAGGTTTCTCTGCCTTCATGCCACCTCATGTTTTGCTTGACTGTCTCAGTCCTGACCTCTGGAGCCACTTGCAAGCAGCATGTACTTGGAGGTACTTTTTACCTTTTATGCAAAAAGTTCCGGAAAGTCTTCAGCCCATGGCATGTTAATGACACAGGTTTAGAAGCACTTGGCAGTAGCTTCTTTGTCATTTTTTCTGACTGCAGGTGAACAGACTTGTGACTAGAACTGTCCTATTGGCATCATTCTCTTCTAATGAACTAAGCCATCTATTTTTTTTTCCCAGAGGAAATAATTTGTGTGTGATTCATGGGCTTCTTATGGTAAATGTGCTGGTCAGTGGCTTTACATCACTGATACTCTACTGGAGTCCCAGACTTCTGTTTTAGCTGATCCAAAGAACTGTAATGCTGCAGAAATGGTGTTGACTTGGAACTGCCTTTAATCTTACATAAACTGCTCCTTTGGTCTTCCCCACTCATTATGTAGTGACTGTATTAATAGCTCTTGGCCTTCTGACACAATGTGCTCATCCATGGACGGCTAATATTTTAGATATTGGCAGCAAATTTAGCTTAAAAAGCACCCCAACTCTCTCATTACTAGTGGTGCCAAGACTAATCTCTGTCAGTGTCAAATCTGGTAACAGGGCCAAAGACTCAGCATTGCTTTTCTAATTTGAATTTCAGATCTATTCTCTTCCTTTCAAACCAATCTTGTCTATTTAGTCCTTTTCCCTTGGTGCTTAACCATATGCTGAGGAATCCAATTCTTTTTATGGCTCTGAATCAAGATGGGGAGACCTAGTGTCTCTTTAAATCCTGGTTCAATTTCTTCTTTTCAAGCTGAATCTGATGATGTGAACTTCTCTGCCCTCTATTCCCCACTGAGAGAAAACAGAATGCATTAACTTACATACTGCCAGGGATGCCTGATTTCTGCTACTGTACAATGAGTCCACATGCATGTGCAGGGAACTATATAGACTTACAGGAGAATGATTTTATGGGCATCACATACTCATGAACTCCTTTTACTGTAGATAAGTCATTTTCTTCTTTTTACTCTATGTTATAGATTTTTCACTGTTATTTCTTGCCTATCTTGCAATAATTGTGTAAAAATTAATAGGTAAATGTTTACAAAATATTCCTGACACAAAACTGCTAGATAAGTACTAAGTATTATTTTAATTAGAATTAATAGTAATAATAGAACTAGATTAAGAGCCTTTCCATGATAGTAATACTTGTTTTCAGAGGGAGACCTTAAACTGACCTGAATATTTAGCAAGTAACAGCTACATAGTGTAGATAATTAAAAATAAATTATTATCAAGGTTCTAAAAGTAATTGAAAATCATGTTAATAAATTCAGATAGGAGAGAAAAAAGAGCTCAGTGCAAAAAATAAACCAGCTGATCTAGCCATCCCAGCAGTTTCAGAACAAGTGCAAAGAAATGAAGCCTACAGGATATAGAACAAACCTATAAATCTCTGAACATCACTGGCCATTATTACTGCTTGCCTGACCTCTTAAAAAATGGAGCAGAATCAATGTGGTCAGGTGTGTCTAGCAGGAAGCAAGATGTAACCACCCCCTGAAGCAAAACAGAGAGCAGAATATGTTGACAACAGTTTGCAGGTAAACTCTGTTTGGATTAAGTGCTGTTGGAAGTTGAAAAGGGTCTTTACTGTCTAATTTGTCACAGAAACAAAAGCACTCAGGTGATTGCTTGCAATAACTCACTCATACAATATGCACAGCCAATGGCTCTGCAACTCAACATGGACCCTGCTTCTGGAAACTGCAGGTTTTACCACTTGGGCTTAAAACAGACATAATTGACAAAGTATATATAGACAAATGGACAGTGTGAACAGGCCAAAATGGCTGTTACCAGCAGTATAAAATCCTGCTGGATACCAGTCACTAGTGTGTACAGGGGCAAGTACTGCTCAACATCTTCATCAATGACCAGGACGATGGGAGAGAGCACACCCTCTTCAAGTTCACAGATGATACAAAACTGGGAGAAGTGGATGATGCAAAACTGGTAGAAGTCGATGATACACCAGATGTTCATGCTTCCATCCAAAGCAACCTTGATATGCTGGAGAAATGTACTAACAGGAACATCATGAAGTTCCTGAAGTTCAAGAAGGGGAAATGTCAAGGGAGCAACGATCCAGGCACCAGTACTCACTGGTGACCAACTGACTGGAAAGCATCTCTGCAGAGAAGGACTTCAGGGTCTTGATTGACCCTGTAAGATAACTATGTAAGCTGACTATGAACCAGTAATGTGCCCTCACAACAAAGAAGGCAAATAGCATCCTTGCGTGAGCACAAGTGTTGCTAGCAGATCAAGGGAGGTGAACTGTGACCACTGCTCAGCCCTGGTGAGGCCACACAGGACCGCACTGTGCCCAGTTCTGGGCTCCTCGGTAGAAGAGAGACATAGACATGTTGAAGATAGTCCAGTGAAGCGCCATGAAGATGGTCAAGTAACTGGAGCATTTTGAGACAAGGAGAGGCTGACAGATTGTTAATCTCATTAAGAACTGTTAATCCTCTGGAGAAGAGAAGGCTGAGGAAAATCTTATCCATGTTGATAATCCTCATAGGAGGATTAAAGAAGATAGAGCCAGATTTTTTTTTGTTTGTTTTGGGCAGTGGGACAAAGGCTGTCATAGTGTAGCTCCTTTCCCCAAGTCTGCTTGATGCACACTCTTAGGTAGAGGAGCAGAGCAAAAGTGTTGTCTCTGAAGAGCTCAGATTCAGCCCACAATTTGCAAATAAGAGGACAGCAAATTTTCAGGATAAGCATGATGTTAATTTTGCAATTCAAATGCCTGCTAGTGCTATTGACCGCCCTTAGGGAAATTGCTCAAAGTCAGCAGGAGCCATACCATTCAGGTTCGGAAAGAAGGAACACAGAACAAGAAGAATTCAGCCTCATGTGCCGTCTGTGGATATGCAATAGCTTTCTTGGGTACAACATCCCGGCTCACAAGGTAGAATAGGAAGTAGGAAAGACTGAGCAGTAACTCCATTAACAGCTTAGACACTATTTACATTAAAGGAACAGGCAGTCACCATGCTATCACCATACAATATCATGTATCGCCATACAATTCCAAGAAAAGTGTTCAGGTATTGTTAGAAGAGAAGCTTGAACAAGGAAATCTGTAATGAAAAAAAGAAGAGTTTGGGTATCATACCCAAGAGAAAGTTCAAAAAAAGACTTAAAAGGGGACAGAATTTAGAGCACCTCACAAAACAACTGTGTTAAAAAAAAAAAAAAAGAACCCAACATGATAGGATCAAAATCTGTTACTTTGGACTGGGTGCTAAGGGAGAAAAACAAAATCAAAGCATTGCTTTCTGATGAGGCAGAGCTGCCTGTACCTCTGTAAATGTGGATCAGCCACTACAGGAGTGAAAAAAGAGAGTGTCTTGGTAGGAAGGAGTGAAAGGAAGTGTTGCAGATAGCGATACTCAAGAGATCAGTTAGTCACTGACAAGGTGTTTGTGCCAGTTCCACACTTGTGCACATGCACTGCCACCAGTACTGCTAAAGATTCCTCTCACCTGTGATTTTATTATCTGTGCAAATGGCCTCAGCAGTGAATGAATTAATATCAGTAACAATGGTATGATTCCACTTTATCTACATATACTATGGTACCCAGCTCTTTTCTAATTCCTTCTAGGTTGCTCGCTCCTTAAGCTTGGCAGCTAAGAGCTGCTGCACTAAACGTGAGTGAAATGCGAGTCTTGACTGTTCATGGTTTAATCAATAATAGATTTAGGAGATGAAGTCACCCGTGTTCTTCATTTTTGAATCTCAAGCCCCATCTGCTGCTTGCTCACTGATTTGGTCTCTCTTCTGTGAATGCTTCTCTGATGATCTTGTTTACTGCAAGTAAAATACTTGCCACTCAAGAGTTCAGTCAAGTACCTACTTTTGCGGTCTTACCAATTATAGAAAATATTGGTATTGTCAAAATACACTCTCTTTTGCATCATAACTGCTGCCTGATAACACATGAATGTTTATTTTTGGGTATTTTTCACTGAAAAAAATCTATAGAAAGACTGCAAGTTCAAGCAAGAGGAAATCTGGATGAGGAGATCCTTCTTTCATTTACTATTTAACTTTCTGATGATGAATAAAACGTAAGCTAATCTGTACTTCTAGAAAGCACATTTGCATAACAGGGTTAATCACACAGTCCACTGCACATAAGGTCTACAGAACTGGGCCAGAAATGAGGGCAGAGACCCATGTACATTTTGTTCACTCTCTTTTGCTACTTCAGTGCCAGAGCTGCACATACAGAGCAGGCATGAATACATGAGGCAACTCTCATGGCTTTTCCTCGGAGTGGTTGGTATCAGATTATTAATATAGATGCTCCACTGCCAACAATTAGGAATAGTGAAGGACACACATAGGTTGCATTAAGCACCACATCAGCAGAGCATCTGACTGCTACTTCTCTCCATAGTGGGCTCTATAGTGAACTAAAACTGGTCTAGCTGCACCAATTGCTCTCTGCTGACTGCGGCAGCAGGACTGCTCTAAGTGTAAACAAGCTTCAAACCTTCATGTAAAGTACTTCCACACACAAAACAATAATGTAGGAACTGCACTGTAAAGTAAAAGTATGAGCACTCTTTCCTTAGGAACCTTTTTCTGGTGTCCACTGAGCTCTGGTTTCTGCTCAAGTGATGCATGCAGGCAGATACTAACAGCAACAGAAGCTGCTACGGACAAGGCAGAAAGATTTGAGGAGTTTGGCCTCAAAAATTTTACCACAACCTCCAATAATATTTCAGAGTGTTATTATCTCCAGGACACAGTGGACTGAATCTGCAAAATCTGTTGTGTTGCTGAATCTGCAAACTCTCTCTCCCCCAAAACCAGATCAGGAAACAAAGAAAATTTCCTATCAGATTTGAATTAAGAAAAGAACTTTGATTCAGCCATAATGTAATTAGGTGCAAATCCCTCAAGGCGGATGAAATCTCAGCCTTTTACACCAAGAATAAGTGTTTCTCAGAACAAACAACCCTTTTTTACAGGGTCAATCACACTGGAATACCGAAAATCTCCATGGGAAGTGGGTCACTTTCAGCCTACAGACTTAGCATGCTCTCTCACTTCATGTCATGCCAGCTGTGGGTGCATCTTTTGGTTTCTAATGACATTCATGTGGGATAACAGGCTCGTAACAAGTTGATTTGTGGCTCACCAACAATGGTACAAAAATACAGTGTTTCAAACATCAGAGAAAGACCCAAACACTGTTCCATTTGCAGCTATAGAGAATGTACATATAGAATAACTACAGAGTGACACTTTATAAGTAATTATACTGATTCAGCTTCTAATACAGAGGACAATCTATTACCTCAAAAGCTGCTTATTGCAGCTGTTTTCATCCTGGAGAGGGTTTGTTTTACTTTAACAGTATCAGTCTTGTCAAGGGAAAACAACATCTCAGAGTGCACTTGAAAATTTAACTTGATGTCCTAACTGAAATTGATGCCCTCTCTAGAAGACCTTCTTGCTGCAGTTGTGAAGAGAAGCTTTTGTAGCTGTCTGCAGCTTCTTCTCCCTTAAATACTGTGTATTGCTACTCAACCATTTCTCTAATTGCAGCATATTGGCATAAATATTAAATGATGATTTGGAGATGTTCAGCAGCTCAGGAAAAATAATTGCAGCATAAACTCAGGTTTAACCCGTCACCTTATACTTGTGCATGGCAGCTACTTTTCTATTTTAAACAGAGCTAACACCTTATTTCCTCCATCTCATTTATTGGAGACTGGTATATGAATGAGATTTTGGCATTTTTTCCCAAATCCAGAAGATTGTTTGTCCACCTCTTTAATGTGCATGTACTCCTTTAAAAGCATTTTAAATTCTACCAAACTTTATTATATGGGGGAAAGTGTAAGGAAATCTTGCTCATGTTAACAGGTTTAGTTGCCCATGACAAGACAGACAACAGCTTATCATTCCATTCTACTGCATCTGAATTTTATGATGTCTGTGTGAAGGTGATATAAGAAAAGAGTTGGAGTCAGGCCCTTTGCTTTGCATTCCCCAGCCACCTTTTTTCCACTTGCAGAATTGTAACTACAACAGCTGCTGCATGTGTGCAGAATTACACACTATCACATTTCTTTTGGTTTAGCTGTCTTGTCATATTGTCATACAAAGTGTATTTAAAAAAAAACAACAGAAATGCAATACAGCACATTTCAGCAAAGGCAAAAAAACAGACAAGTTCAAAGCATAAAAAACATGAGCAGTGATTTGCTAGTACATGCCACCACTGCACAATAGGTGAAGTAGAAGCTTTTGAACTAAATTTGAGTATGATATAAACTTCTAATATAGTTTTCTATGAGAGGTTTGACCTTATTTCTTTTATATTTCAGATCCATTGCTAATTGAAAGCAAACACAGTTCTTTTTTAATAATGAATACCTGAAATAGAAGATGTGATTTGAATGAGATGTATTTTGTCATTTGCATCATTTATTCATTAAGGAAAAATATGCTTTGAACAGCCAATATTTGAATTTTTGGCAAAATGCTTAAATATTTACAGATGAAAACTAATGTTTGTTTTTTGTGTGTAAGATGCAATTCTAATAAATTATTTTTTAATACCGGAACAGTCAAAATACTTCCAAATTTAGAAACATATTATGCTATATATAATATAGGTAGCATTCTTCTAGCAGTACTTCAAGACTAACTTCAGCTATATTTTATTTTTTTTAAGCATAAGAAAAATGTACAAAACTGAAAGGATTTCTGACAGTTGAAATCCATTTTCTTCATTATATTTTTGTTTTAGTTGTAGATTAAATCACATTCAACCATATCAAATAATTCAGCATTACTGGAATGGACAGGGAGAAAGAGACAGGATATTTTATAATACTTATTGCCAAAGACAAGTGAAACACTGGGGAGAAGAGAGCTGCCTTAGCACAGATATGCCACTAAGAACAAGAACTTTGTGTCACCCTTGAAAGCACCTCTTCCCTATTAGAAATCAATATATGCATGCTTTATATTTCACTCTTCTGGAGAAAACTATCTGCAACTGCAATAAGCCAAGTTACTGAGAAGGGAAGAAAAGAAAGCAGACAAGAGAGTCAAATAACAATCCCTGTGTTGGCATACAGGAGAGAGATAGATTAAATACGTGATGGGTCCCAGGACCACCAAGACACTGAGCAGTAATTTCACACTAAATGCGAAGGATCCCCAGATCCCTGAACTTTATCTCTGGTCCCTAGAAGATAAGGTGGAGGCTGAAGAAGGTGCTAGCAGTGACAAAATGGAGAAATCTTACAGATGCTGCTGGAATTTTAGCCTGCCACCCCCTTTGTGGGTTACAGATATGGCAGTAGCAAAAGCCTGTATCAGAGTATTTTCCATCTTCAGACTGCAAATCATTATTGCAGCATTTCCAGGAAAGCACTAGAATACCCTAATGACTCTTCTGCTGATTGATACAATTTTGTAGTGAGCTATCTGAGCAAGAGCTGCAATGTCCATTGCTGCTATGCTGTTACGGTACAGGGAGAAGAAATTAAGGAAATTATCTAAGACCTCATTATCAGATTTGGCCTGGGTACAAGGATTCAAATCATTTACACTGTAGAAAGACAAAGAGCCTAGGGTATTTTTTTGTGATACTTCCAGAGTTGGGCATTTTGTTTGCACAATATTCTTTTAGTGCTTTCAAGGCAATAGTTAACCTGCAGAGATTACCTAAAGGATGTACAGCACAGCAGGAGGGTACCATTGGGTGGATATGTGATTTCCAGACTAATCAGTTCACCTTTCTGTATGGTTGGCTTACTTCTTATTTGTTGATGCTTTGCCAGGTCCGGGTAATACACAGACTTTATAGTTCACAGAAGAGGAATGATACATCATTTAAAATATTCCTTTGCTAGACAAGAACTACATGCAGCTTCTGTGCTGTCAGCCCTTAAATCTCCAAGACCACAGTGGTGATGCCCTTGCATCTAGATGATGGCATATGTATTTGTTTGGATGTTCTTCTTTAAAGCATGATGATCATGCACTATAGATTTGTAGTCACTGGAGAATTTGATATTGCTTATCTAATATTACAGGAGGTAAGGCCTAGCATGGTGAGTTAACACCCATACTCCAGTTCTGTATAACCAACCGCAGTGTGCTTTTTTCCTCTTCTTTATCTTTTACTTGCCTTTGGGGTTTTTTTTTAAGAGGTGCACACTTCACTGACCTTAAAAAGCTTTTCAAATAAATTGTGAAATTAAGCCATAAATTTGCTAAAGAAGAGGCAGACATCCATTTATGAGTACAGCTTCCAATTATCTTCTCCATTTGGTACTGATCATTTTTGCAAAAGCCAATTCTGGCCAGGGTCTGAATGTCACCTGTTATTTCTCTCCCTCTCTTTCAGCTTTATGCCTGACCTAACATGACATCCGTTTGTCCAAAAGGTGGCACTGCATCTTTGAGCATTTCATGGACTGAAATTGCTCTGGTGCAGAAGAGGTCTTCCATACAAATAAATAGAGCTTCTTTGCAGATCTGTTAAATATTTTCCACTAGCTTTCCAACCATGGACCCTTTCTAAAGTGTGCCCTTAGAATTTTTAATAATTTAAAGCTTTGATAAAAACAAAAGCTTGACCTTGAGTTTTCTGACATCTAATTTTAATGTTGTGGCTAAAAGCAAGCTCTGCAGCCAAGCACATTAGGGTAAGAGATAGCTCCTCTTTGGGAAGCTCCTTAGGGAGAGTTGTGATTCTGAGCTTTCAGAAAAGCACAACATCTGCCAGTAGGACAGGGAAATTGCCCTTTCTGATCACTTATTCTCTCTCTCAAATTTTGTGTCATGTATAAAATACACTTTAACATAAAAGGTTAAAACTCTTCCTTAAGACACCTCTTTCTCCTCAAGCCAGCAGACACAAGCCACAGTCAGTTTTTCAGGCCCTGGGTAGTCTTAGGAGTATACAGTTTGGTCTAAGAAATGCAAAACTTTCCTCTTCACAACACTCCCCACAAAGCAATTGGACTAAAATCATGATGACACGTCCCAAATAAGCACCTCTGATGTGCTGCAGTCTCTTTCTCACAGTTCTTTGGTACCAAACGAAGGGTAGGCCCACGACTAACCCATCCGTCTGACTTTTGTCAGCTTCCCTGCAAAGGCTTTTTTGACTCCTCTTTCATTGCTTGCTTCTTATGTTTCTGGGTCTCACTGAGCCCTTGCTCAAGGCACCTGCTGCCTGACTCTCAAAGCTGCTGCAGAGATGCCAGACTTCCACTCTGTCTGCCTCTCCTGTCAAGTCCATCTCTACTCCCCTTTGGTCATTCTTTTTTTCTTGGTTTTTGGTTTTTAAAATTTTCTTTTTTTTAATTTTATTTTCCTCTCTGTTTCATGTCCTGTCTTCCTTGGAAGAACAAACTTCAGTTTTCATGTTGGCAATCAGTCTGGCTCTTTCAGTCTTTGAATTCTTGGACTGCTGTCAGGTTTCAACTTTCCTGTTGCTTGCTGTAGTTATTCACTGTAGTTTCCACTTAGCCTTTCCACACCCTTTAGTCACTTCGTCCTTTTCTTCCTTATAATCTATTATATCATGCATTTTACAAGCCTCCCTAATTAATTTTAGTCTCCTAGCACATCCTTTAACTTGCCTTTTCCTCTCCCAAATAGCATTCCACCCTTATGCTCCTGCCTCCTTTATTGTGATGTTTTTCATTGCTTTACATCTGACTGCAATCAGTGGGCAATCTTCAATATTTTTCTTCTCTTTTCTGGCCTTGATGCTGCAGTTATGTAGGAGAACAAGAAAGCCCATGTAGAGCCAGTTCAATTGCAGGAAGCTGAAAAGCTTGAAGAAGCTCTGTTTTGATGTTTGAGGTTGATCAATGCCACAGAGCCTTAATCAGAATTCACCATCAAACTCTTACCTAACTTTTGAAATGCACAGACTATTACATACTGCTTGTATTTAAGATGTGTTTCAATAGCACTTATGAGCTATAGGACAGATGTTGTAGCTATGCCTGGCTTTGTGAATGTTTTATAATGATACTATGCTCCTGAAAATGTGGTCAAATGAATGATATAAAGTGCCATGATAATGAGAACTGTCTGAATACTTACACAGATGTGGGACCTATGCATGGGCTGTAACTGATCGAAGCTTAATTCTGAAGAATCTATTGTAGCCAGAAAATCTTTTTTTTCTAATTTCTTTTTCCATTAATCCAGTCATCTCCATCTTTAATTCACTTTTTCTCCAGTGAGAGGTAAAGGTATGGCATAAAAATATCTTTTGCAGTAAAATGCATCTTAACAACTTGGACATGATAGAAAACCAAATTCTCACCAGAAAAGGTTTTTATCTCTGAGCATATTGCACCCAGTTTTCTTCCTAACTAATACCATACCGGCCCCAAAATTCCATTTCAGTTCCCAAATGAAAATTGATGAGGCACAACCACAAGTAAGCACAGTATACCAAGGATAGTTCAATCAGCAGAGTTTCCAGTATAGCGTGTTGCTAAAGCACAACCAGCTTTTACGTTTTCATGTCCTTTGGATATTCTTTGCTTCTATTGTGTTATTATGATAGCTTTAAGTGACACGGAGTTTTTTAACATGAAGTTTGATCAGTCAGTTGTATAGATGTCAAAACAAAACATCGTCTTTTCTGAGGAGCAAAAGCAAGGCCTGAGTGGCAGCATGCTTGAATGGGAGACAACAGAGGCTGGATGAAAGTGAGGTGCTTGGACTATATAAGCCCTTCCTTGATGCACTGAACAATTTGCAGTATCATTCTCATAGCGTAGTATGCAACTGTGAGGCAAACCATCTGAAAACAGCCCTGCAAAAGAGGACTTAAAATGTCTTTTCTCAAGCAGAATTGTGTCCTTGCTCAGCTGTGATCTGGACTTGTCTCACACCAGTACTACTAGTCAGTGTAATAAATGATAATTGTGATGCAAGTGTTTATAACATATTCAGCTGACCTTGAGAATAAAACTATGACTGCTCCTTGTTGGCCTTCTTGTCAGAATCTTCTTGGGAACTGACGTGACATCTTGGGAACTAAATGGCATTAGTGTGTTCAGATATGCCAGCTACCATCTTCCAAGGTATATACAAAACTTAGGTATCTACAGTGCAATCACTCTCCTTCCTGAGCAGAGCCTACGTGAAATTCCGTACTGCCTTCCAGGAAAGCAAGTGTGTTTACCAAAAGGACTCAGACCACCAAAGTCTTTGTATTTTGGATAAGAGAACACTTTACATTGATCCTTCACACAAATGGAAAAACTTCTATTTTAAGAGTAGCCCTGTGTTTTTTCACCTTGCCTGCCTACAGAAAATCATGGAAAAAATCTTGAAAGGTATGCTTTCCAGTTCAGAGGATATTTAGAAAAGAAATAACTTTACTTTGAAGTTGCAGAACACTGAGAAGAAAGAGGCAAAGCTATATATTGGCAATAGCTCTTTAAAGTAACTGTAACATCCATAAATGTGTATTCTTCTGCTGGGGCTTATCCATTAAACACAACTGTTGGGGGAAAAGAAAAGGTATCTTTTCATGTAGATGAAAATGCTCTGGCTCTAGTGTTTCTAAATCTGTTTGCCTAGGTCTAGTAAAGTTTATTTTAAAGGGCAGTTTTTTTCTTTAGGATTTTTTTGTAAATAATGTATTATGTATATCTCAGTGGAGGTATTCTCAAAGCTGCTGTGAAAGCTACTGCAATGCTCCAGAAATTGGAGGAGTCCCAGCCAGGGGAATCAAACAAAATAAAAACTGCCTTAGCAACTAGTCTAGCTGTAGCCAAAGACGTTAATGAACTAACAAACAGATTAATAAGACCAGTAATAGGGGGAATTAGTGTGGTGGGGCTAGTAGTAGACCCCACACTCCCCACAGACCTCCATTGTCTAGCTCCAAATAACAACTCCCCTGAAAAAGGACAGTCAGTTTATGCCTAGACGTTTGTTATTGTAACTACTACTGCAACTACTGCTGCTTCTACTATAACCGTACTGCTACTGTTGCTATACCACAACTGAACGTGGGGCTTGTAATGGACAGACCTAAATATCTCTGGAATTATGCACTGTGCACAGCAGTATGGCAGGTTTATCCTCCTCGATGGCCTTAATCCTGACCCAAAGAAGAGACAATACCAGTACCTTCCAGCCCTTTGCATACCTTCAGCCCCTCCACAGAACAGTGATCTTTCTCATCACTCATATTATTAGTGTCATCTATCAAAGGGACATTAGTGTCATCTGGCAAGGGACACCAGCCAAGCTAGGGTAATAATGTGCTGAACAAGCACATAGTACTGAATACACTATCACCTTGAAGGAAATAAAATCCCAGAAATATGAATTAACTGTCTTTTGTATAGGGCTGGGAAGTGAGACTGAGTGCCTTGCTTTAAAGCAAGCCTTGAGTCACATTCTTCCCATATTCTTCCCTAAAATATAGCTGGAAGCGGAATTCAGCTAATCATTTAGAGCAGGTAGCCACTATACATGGAACAAAACCATCGTAGACTTCAGCAAGAGCTGGATCCAACGCATGAATGGTGAAAGAATAACTTCATTTCATTACATCATTCTCATTCAAATGGAAAACAACGTTTATAACGTTTGCAAGGCTGCTCAGGCCGTCTGCCATTCATGTAATGATGGCTGGTCCTGTAGTGCTTCTACTCATGGGCTATTCGTCTTTTAGTGATCAAGTTTCCAACTAAGAAAAATTTACCCTACAGACCCTGTTTATATTTGTAAAAATAAACAACAAACAAACAAACAAAACCCAAAAAAACCCCACAAAAACCCCATAACAATATAATAGGTATATAAAGCACTACATGAAAATTTTCTGCTTTGATATGTTATCTTTTAGTCAATTATATTTGCAGTTCCCCATTTTTCTAGAAATCAGCATTCATTCTTATCCTTGCATTTCCATTTTTATTCATTCTGGCTTAGAGAATCAAAACTTTGCCTGATGGAAACCCACTGTGTCTATTTGTCAGATACTTAAGAGACATGCTCTGTTTTCATTAATGGATGAGTATCCAGCTCCTTGAATATTGTGGGTAGATAAGTCATACCATAGCTACAGGTTCTTAATATATCTTCCCTGGGGAGCAAATAAACTGCAGACTACTACAGTTTCTAGAGTTAACCTCCTCTAGGGACAAGTCAAATCTTGCCTCTAGCAGAGATTGATTTCAGTCAGGCTTCAGTGTATGGATCTCAGACTCCTGAAGGCCAGGAGACACATTTTCTCCACCTCTGTAGTTCATTGTATTCAGGGTCCACTAATACCTTTACAATTTTTTCCACTGTATGTAAGAATTTAACAGTACTGACAAAATAAAACTTGGTGACATGCTATCCTTGCTTATGGAGTTTTTTGGCTGCTAAATAAAATAAAAATATATTGTAGTTTGGGAAATCTAAATTCTTCATATTATTGCATCCACACTGTCTAGGCTACCTAAAAAGGTAGAGGTTGTTCTGGGATGGCCTCATATTCTTTTTAACACTGACTTCTTTTATCAACCATTGCTTTGTTGATAGATTTTAACAATGTTACAATTGTTTCAGATTCAGAGGCTTTTTTGAGGGATGAAAAAGAGTCTAGGTTTCCCTTCTGGAATAATTGCTTTATAAATGTCTCCTCAGTTCAGTAAAACCCAGAGTATGAAAAAGTTTTGAACCGTTTCTGCCTAAGCAGAACAATATGATACCAGATCTAAGCAGCAACATCAGGAATGATAATTGGTTATTTAATACTCAGGCTTAACCTGGCTAGTCCTCCCTATATACAAGTCAATGTGAATTCCATGCATAGAGATTTTAAGGGATCAGGTTCAGTGTTTGTAGAGCACTAAAAGGCCAGTGCTCATTTTTTAAATGTCACTGCACATGTAGTCATCAACACAATAATACACTACTGCTTAGGCCATTATATCTTTCTTGACTCAGTGCTAAATGTCACATTGTTCCTGAAGAACAAGTACACTCCGATGTGTGAGAAGTCTGGCCTTCATTTTTCCAAGAGGCAAGGTACTCTGAGCTTCTAAGCATCTGCTCAAGCCTCACCTTGTTGCAGCAGATTTCAGAAAAGGCATCTCTTTAGTGCTATTTGTATCATGTTAGAGAGGAAGGTGAAACCAGGCAGACCAACAGCAAGCCGCATTTCCTCCTTGGGGTTTGCATATACACTTGCTTTGTACATACAGATAATGCAATTAACAGCTATTTAGTACTAGCTGAATCCAGATTGGTATCATGTTTTACATAAGGATTGCAGTCAGTGGTCAGGTGTTTGTTTTACTTGCCCTGCAGATATGCCACTGAAACTGGTAATTCCAGTTACCTCTACTTTTTTTTTTTTTACTCTTTGGTGTCTTTATGTTCTTTTATTGAATGCACTTGACAGAAGAATGGCATCTATAGGCTTCAGGTTCAGCAGGGCAAGCACAGCATATACAGGTCTTGGTCTTCACCACAATCTTCTCAACACTTCCTTAAATGCCCAAATAAACATGCAACATATATTCCAAGACACATAAAATTCTATTTCTGCATGTGATCTGCACTGCCATAATTTCTCTCAGCTACATATAACCACATTTATTTAATATCGTTGTTTGAAGAGAAGAGAAACACCTCTTCCATACAGGAGTTCAATGGCAAGAGAAGTGAGACATCCACAGGAGTCAGGGATGCAAGATGGGTTCCTAGAGACCTTTCCACCTTAGCAGCTTCAGACTATATCCCTGGAAAACATCCTAAGATACTCTGTGAAAAAAATCATTCTGCTCTCCACTACTCGAAACAAGGAACTTTGGGAAAGAGAATGTAGTTTCACTGAGCCAGGAAGAGGGAGCACAGATTCATGCAAGAACTGGATTGGGAGGGACATTCAGAAGCTGCCTAGTCCATCCATCCAGCCTAAGGAAGGGTTATGTATACCTCCTGCATGTCTAATTGTTCCTGATCCTCCTTGACAGAGATCACCATATCTCCATAGGCAATCTATGCTTTTCTATGCATAGATTTAGAAAACTTTTCCTGCTATTCTTGTTTGTGCTATTCATCATGGTAAGAAGGAAAAGATTATTCTCTTTTTTCTAAAAGTGTTTGTGGTCTGTTGTCGTGTCCCCAACCAGTCTTTAACTTAAACAACCCCTAGTCCTTTAATCTTCCACAGAAGGTCATACTTTTAAAATCACTTCCTTCTGGATGGACTCCAACTTGTCTGTCTGATACTCAGAACTAAACAGAGAGTTTCAGCTGAGGTCTTACAAAATGTGGAACAAAACAGTATGTCTTGCAAGCTGTTCATCTACATGTGAAACCTGATCTGATGTATGCTATTTTTTCAGTACTTTTTCTAACTTTGTTTCAGTTTATGATGCCCAACAGTATACACGTACATTAGTATTTCAGTTGTTACAAGAGTGCTTTTGAAGTGGTTGACTTTATGCCCATATAATATGTTTTATTTTGTATTGCAGAGCAGTCTTGAGATGCATGACCTCCTTTCCTTTGGGATGAAACTAAACCAAAAGATGCTCTTCCAGAGTACACCTGTTGAGCATTTTCTGATAATGGACAGCCAGTGCGCAAGACCGGACTAGAGTAAACCCCCTAAAAGTGAACTCAAGAGAGCTGGGTCTTCAGCCCTGGCTCTTTCCCTTTACAAGCTTGCTACAATTGCACAGCCATGCTTGGGTAGCCCCACAGGGTAGAATAGCATCTCACAACCTTCAGAACCTGTCTTGAAGAAGAGTGCTATACTGATTGTATTGTTGTACTCCTGTTATACTGTATACCAGATATGTACCCTAATTACTTTTGTACCACATGTATCATTGATTACTTTTGCCTTAGTGTTATGTCTTACATTTATCCACTTTGAATCTTATTTGACATTTCATTTCTCAAGCCCTCCTTAAATTCTGCCTCTGTCCTCCACTGCATTTTGCTGTTCTTCATGCCTTCAGGCTATCTGAATATTTAGTATTTAATATTTTCTTTTCCATCATCGAGGTGATTAATTAAAATATCAAGTAGAGTGAGATCCAAGACAGATCCCTCTGGCACACCACTCAGTACCTCATTCCATCTGAACAGTGAACTACAGAAAATATTCTTAGCAAATAATTATATAGTCAATTTTGTCTCATACTACTGAAGATCCACCAAAGCTATATATGTGTAGATTTTTTAATGAGAATGTTATATGAGACAGTGTTCAGATCAAAATATGTGAAATTAACTGCTTCAACTCTGACTGTAAGATCTTGTTATAGACAGAAGTTAAATTGGTTTAATGCAATATGGTTGTGATGAATTCCAATGGTCTATTATTTATCTTCTTGCTATCCTTCAGGTACTTATATATAGTGCTGTCGATTGTTTATTCTCGATTTTTTTCTTGGAACTGATGTTGACTGATCTTTTCCCTATTTAAGAATAATAACTATAGTTGTCCTTTTTCATGTCTTCTAGTACCTTATTTGGCCTCTATAACTCTGAAAGTTTTCATTTTGCACAAATAGACCAGACCAAGGAACACACTGTGGCCCTGAGGCCAAGCAGCACAGCACAATTCATCTCCACATGGCAAACCTTTCCTCTCACTTATCACAAAGGAGTGTACACACTCAAGCTGTCCTTCACCCAGGTTATTCTCCATATGTGTCCAGAATCTGTCTGAGAAAATAGGAGAACAAAGAGACAAAGAAAATAAGGGAACAAAGAACAAAAAGCCTGAGAGCTTTCATCAATAAATGCTTTGGGTGGTCCTAGGACTGCATGTTAGCCTATAACCTGTCTCTATTTATGACTACAGGTACGCCACAAAATGGTCACTATACCATTTGGGAAGGCCTAAACAAGTTCAATTGTGATAATGATGATGACAGTGAAGTGAAGCTCAGTGTTTATGATGCAAGATCTTTTTATCCCCCTAAGAACTGCAATAACAGCATGGGGAATGGGAGAAGATTTTTTTTTTTTCAAAAGTTCAGGGATAGAAAAACTGCTTCTATATGCCAATTGAGTTTAGGAATCTAATTTATTCATTGTTCTACACTCACTCCCATAATGAATGTTTCCTTTCTGCTCATTACATCTACTTTTCTTTCCTTGAGTTGCTTACTTACTTGCCCTCATTTTCAAATGACCTTGTTATTGTGGTTCTGTAATATTCTCTGCTACCCATTTCAAACCAGACCTTCTTTTTAGTTACCATATTGTTACATTATGCAAGAATCATTATTTGGTTCTGTCTTAAAGAGAGAACCCCTAGCTGCTACATAATGCATGTACAAATTCAATGCATTTCTAATGCTGAGAATTTCTCTTCTTTCCTATTGTTCATATAACCAGAAATAATCTGTGGAAAAACTAAAAATAAATCTTCACCCAGTAGAATATGGTTTGTAATGTCTCTTGATATGGGCATTATCTCAGATTTACCTCAGCTCATTTTGTAGGGAAGATAGAATGAGATTCAGGTCTAATTTAATATCTCTGAGATTGATCTGAGCTGTTTGCAGTTTCAGTCACACGTAATAAGGTGAAGGTACAGTGTCTGACTATGTGGCTGAGCATTTTTGCTGTGCTTATAATAGTAACATATCCAGGCTGCTTTGGGGAAAAAAAACCCCACCTCTAAAAAGCCAGCAAAAATTAATAACAACCTTCTAATATAATTAACCTAACGTGATTCCTTTGTGCTTGACACCATTAGTTTTCATTCCTTTAATGTTGTGCTTCCCCTTTCTGCAAACATGCAAATGGCTAGAGTGAGGTCTTTTCCAAGGCTGAATGGGAAGCTGTGTCAGATGCCCTCTGACAGAGTCATGCCTTTCAATGGAAGCTGGAGAATAGAGGGATTCTAAGGCTGATGAGGCTGCACTATAGGTTTTGGTAGTGGAAAGGAAAAAAAAGAGGCACTGTTAATACAAGTAGGAGTAAGAGATGGATGGTACTTACAACTGCAGCACTAAATCTCTCCCTTGTGAGTTCTTAGAAAAGATAATTCAAAATGAGTAACTTCTGAAATATCTAGCTACGCAATTCAGCCTAATGCTGTGGTCCCTGAATTAGTTCCAGAAGAGGTATAATTACATTGCCCTGTCATTCTGCTTGAGCTCCTTATTCTTCTTCAGAGGCAGATCTAATTACTCTGAGCACAGCACTAGCCTAATGCAGCCACAGATCCACTGGGACTGAGCTGGGACATGTGCTGACACTGTGCTGGATACTCAGACCTAAGCCTGATAGATGATGGTTCTGAATTGCCCTCCAAAAACTGTGTGGTATATTTCAGGTATGTCAAAGTAGACCCCAAACTCAGATAAACTGGGCGGCAGGTTTCTGAAAGCAATACCTAGAGTGTATGTGGTTTCTCCTTGATATCCTCGCTGTACAGCAAGACACATCATGTGTCAGAGTAAACCTATTGGCCATATACAGTCATAGAGCTATGGAATGGTGTGGGATGAAAGGCACTTTTGAAGGTAATCTAATCCATCCCTCTGCAATAAGCAGGAACATCCTCAACTAGACCAGGTTGATCAGACCCTCTTCCAACCTGAGCCTGAAAGTTTCAGAGGAAAGAGCACAGCCCTAAGAGATTGCATAAGGATTGCCTGCAGTATTAACAGAAATATCCCAAACTAGCTTTTATTTAAATACTGCTCATTCATGTTGCAAACCAGCATGAGATAAGCACTGTAGTTGCAGAATGCCAGCTTCATTTTTAGGATGTTTACCTTCCAGAATAATCCTCTGTATTACAAGGATTGTTATTTTTTTATTGTTCTGAGTTATTTTGAAATTCAATCTTGTTGGCTCTGCGTCTTGTCACTCTGACTTAATCAATACAGGAAAAACTGTTTAGATTCTCAGATTCACATTATGAAACTTTTATTTCTAATGAAGAATGCCACTGGGCCTATCAGTACAGTTTGTAATTATAGTATCTTGTGACACTAGTGCTGCCTCATTTAAGTGAGGTACTGTGGACTGCTTTCAATGCCATGACACCCAGCGGGGCTTACAAAGACCAATCCAGTGAAAACAGTAGATGTTTTTTGTGATTTCCAGAAGCCACTGGACCAGGCTGATAAATGACATGCAGTAGCCTGGGTGATCGTGACTTTTTTCCATCAATGATATAAGAAGTTGAACCCTGGCAGCCATGGAGGCAGCATGAGTTGCTCACACTTCTTTTGTTGTCCCACACAGTGTGAGACAGAAGAAATATTAATTAAATTTAGCAGTATTCCATGATTGTACCAATACCTCTTTTTAGGAGAGCTGCCTATTCAGTCAGACCAGCATGGATATTCTGTTGTTGCTTTTATGCTCAGTGGTACCAGCAATATCACCAGGAATATTGGTGTCTGCTTTTCAGCAAAATGGTTTGGATCCATTACATCTTTATTTCACTAGGACCCTCAAAGAAATCAGAAGGATCAAGGGTGAAGAAAGCATTCTCACGTGAAAGCCTAAGAATCCAATCTATCCTGAAGAAATTGAAAATTCTACATTAAATAGATCATATCTCATCCCTTCCTTAGATTTCATTCAGGAACACTGTTTAAAGTGTAGGAAAAATCTGAAGATAGCCTCATGATGCCTTCAGGTCAAGGACTGTTTGTTCATTAACTTTTTTTTTTGTTTGTTTTTTACAATGTGTGGCACAACAGGATTTTGAGACTTTGGGGCCTCCTAGGAGTGCAGAAGACTGACAGCAGTTAAGAGATGGAGCATCTGAAGCTGAGAGATGGTCAGCCACTAAAGCTGTTCCACAGTTCTTCATTCTGCAAATTTGCTAAATCATGCTGAACTCAGTGGAAAGTCTTTCTGGGGAATCTTGACTCGTTTGAGTGACTATTGTGCTCTCCATCAAGCCATGACACATTTACGAGCTAAACGGACTTCACTGCAGCAGTTGTGCTGTTTTCCATTCCATAAAATAAACTGTGCAATTTACTGATTTCTCCTTTCCAATTTTTGTAATCTAGAAGAACAATAAGCATATATATTGCTTTTATGAGGAAAAGTTCTAAGAACCTGGTGACTTGCCGCATCTCTGCATTTCTTTGTGTTGGGGAACAGGCATGATTTTTTGCTGCAGCAAAGAGTGGGCAGAGCTCTGTCCCTCTGAAATCAGTCACTGAGGAGTACAGGACAGAGCTAGCATGTTAAGGTCTTTGGGAGAGACAGGGGATAATAAATCACCTCATTACTTCTTGTTTCTCATTACAGCCAGTATCAGGAGGAATGTGTCTAATCTTACTGTGTGCACTGCCTCAGCACAGGTGAGTGAAGGGTACACAAGATTTAGAGCCCATTCTGTCAGCTTTATTCTTAATATCTCCTACCTGGAACAGATTCTGACACTCTCGTGGCACTGGGGTGAGAGTGTGGATTCTGGAAGGATTTCAAAGGGGTAAAGAATAGAAATTGTGCCACACAATTTTGCAGTTGGTCCTTGCATGTGTGACACCTTGGGACTGCCTAACTAGACATGAAACTATTTTGCGCATCTGATAAAGCTCTACTTTTTACTGTGTTGCCTCTCATAAACAGCTCCTCTATTCTCTCCCTTGACACACCAGGCTCTGTGACTGGATCTTAGTAAAGTGGATGTCTTTTTTAATTTTTTATTTATATGTGCCTCTCCTCCCTCAGCTCTCCCAGACGAGCCCTCCTGCCTCTATTCCACTTTCTAGCCTGCCTCTTACTTAAGGACTGGTGGCTCTATCTGTGTTAGACATCCAGGGCAGGACTGGAAATAGGTCTACCTGGCTGTCTCCAAAGAAGAGCCTCTGCAATGCTACTTTCAAATCTGACAGCATCAGCCCTTGCATCCTCACTGTCTTGTACCCTCTCCTCCACTGAGTGCACTGGAAACGGTTTGAGAAAGTGCTGTGACTTTTGTTTCAATCCGCAGTTAAAATTATAGGAAAAATTTCTTCTTCTCCACAGCTAGGAGATAGACCACTGCCATGTTGGATGAGCATTCATCAGATGGAAAAGTGTGGGTGGAACTGTCACATTTCACTCCAGATATACCAAGAGTTGTCCTGGTAAAGGCTTATCTGCACTGATGTCCAGCCTGAAAACCCAAACAAGCTCCAGATGAAGTTAATTGAAGTACCAGTAATATCATAGCTGAGGCAGCATGGAGTTCCTTAGGGCCAACTCTCTACCTTACTCCTCCCCTTTTAATAACTGATAACCAAAAAAGGAAAGAAAACATTTCCAGCTTCACTCACTCAAGGAACAGATGTTGCCATTGATGAGCTTAACAAAAATTGCAGCAACCAAAACCTCTGAGTCATCTGGTTCATCCCTTTAGCTCAGAATTAGTTTTAAGAATGCATTCATTAGCTCTTTTGCAGTATAGCAAACATAGCCTGCTGTAAAAGGGACCAGGCAGAATAAAGTATTGGTCTGTATGTATAAAGAGTAGAAGTCTACAAGCCAAGGTCATGCTTTTCCATAATGCTTGAGAGATGTCTTACATAATGTAAGCACTACTGGAATCATCTTGATTGTATGAGGATCTCTCAATATTTATAGAGGTGTTAATAAACACTGTAAGCTATATCATAACATAATGTTTTAGAAGGTAGACTTTGACTTTCTCAGGTAGATCTGGTTTTTCCTCCTCATTTTCATACAGGGAACATTATATCAGCCTGTGGGCTGTATTATATAACTAATTAGATTATATAGGTCTCTGTTATCAGGGAACAAGGTCAAATAGTGTATCTTTGATCATTCAAATGGCTCATTTGGTGATTTATCTCAGCCAGCTGTCTCCAAGACAGGGCAGCTCTAGAGGATCTAGGCACTGTGGACATTGCCCATCCTATTCAGATTGAGTTTCGAACCCTGGGTACCTGACCCTTATCTATTTTAGCAATATACATATGGACCATATTCAGAATATCTGCCGTGGTACCTAAGACAGACAGAGATGATGGCTGTTAAGATATCTTTCATTGTCAGGAGAACAATGAATGCCTCAGGGGGGTAGCAGACAAGGCTGCCAGACCCTTTGCAAACAGCAGAGGTAAGAAGTCAGTGGACGTGAAGAAGGATGTCACAATCTAGTCATAATGTCCATAGTAAGTATCTGTCATAGGCAGTCCACATGTGCAGCTTACTCCATCAACTACAGAAGTAGCCAGAGTCCAACAACTGCTTACAAGTCAGACTCAATCAATCAACTTCAAGCTTCGAATGGCTCTTAGCACCAATATCCTACATGTCTGCATGTCTGTCATTACAATATAGAAGAATTTTTGGCAAAGAGAAGACATAACGAGGCTTTGTAGTTGTATGGAGGCTTTACTGCCAAGAATTGATTTGACCTTGGATGTAGTCAGAAATAGAACTTAGGTATGCACAAGCAAGGATGGGGGAAGTGAAACTTGGACACTGGGGTTGCTAGGGGTGTGAATATGCAAATGTATAACCAATTAACTATTAGTTAAGACACATGCTTTGTGTGTGGGAAAATGAACTATTATATAAACCGCATCTTTTCTGCAATAAACAAGCATTTCACCATTACTTCTGTAAAGACTTGTGATTTGACTTAGACCGACCCCGACAACATCACAACATGACCAGCACCAATCCCTGACTGTGTCAAGTCAAGACAATAGGACTAGATGTCATTGCCCAGAGTAGTCATGGAAAAATGAAAGAGCAAGGTAGTGGTGAAAGAAAATCTGGATATGTCAGCAGGGGTGACAGGTGATGAGATACAGAAAAAGGTAGTATATGAGCTCATCAGGAGATAAAACCAAGTCTCTAAGTACCAAAAGAAACAAGCAGAATATGCCCTTCCAACAGAGACATACAGTGTGTAACAATTCAATGGGGCAAGGCAATGTTAAGACAAAAGGGGCAGAAGGATGCTTTGAGAAGGTTTTATTACACCTTCTGTAACACTCTGGACAGGGTAAGACCCTGTAAGACCCTTGGTCTGGACCTACGGATGTGGCTGCAGTTGTCAGTAAGTAATAATTGCAATACAAATAGATTAACACATTTAGATCTGGGAAGGTTGACAGCAATACAGTAACATGGTGGTACAGTGCTGAGAGAAGGACAGGTTGGCAGCAGGGGAGCAGCACAGAACCAAATAAGTCAGGAGTGGTGAGATAAAAGATGATTTAGGTTTCTGTGTAAAGATTGCAATTTAGCTTCAAGGGATTTTTTATTTTTTTTTCTTTTTTGTTTTCCCTTAATCTACACTCTCTCTAAAACTGGTTCAGCTGAATGAACAAGTATGCGACTTTAATGAGATTCCCAAAGTCTTAGTAAGAGCTGTAGTTAAAACCAAGCCTGGATGCCAGAAGATACATAGTAGGATGTAATGATACATCTCTTGGTGCTGACAAAAGCAGGTCCATGGCACAGAACCAGAGGGCAGGGATTCCCTTTTGAGCTGCACGTGTAAACACTCCTTCTGGGGTATGCTGGTTTTGACTGGAGTAAAGTTAATTTTCATCATAGTTTGGCATGGTGCTGTATTTTGGATTTGTGCTGAAAACAGTGTTGATAACACAGAGATGTTTTGGCTATTGCTGAGCAGGGCTTGCACAAAGTCAAGCCCTTTTCTGCCTCTCACCCCACCCCACCAATGGGTGGGCTGGGGGTGCACAAGGAGTTGGGAGGGGATACAGCTGGGACAGCTGATTGCAAATCATGCAAGGGATACCCCAGACCCAATGGCATCCTGGCCTGCATCAGGAATGGTGTGGCCGGCAGGACTAGGGAAGCTATCATTCCCCTGTACTCGGCACT
>VXBA01004749.1:657437-710036 GCA_013399895.1 Serilophus lunatus | reverse complement strand
ATATTATATACACACATTTCTATAAAACAGAGCAAGAAGAATGATTTTATGGGAAAACTCTTAACCAGCTCCAGAACTGAACACTTTTAGGCTACTTTGGAGCCTTCTAAGCATCTTCTCCCCATGGGGGATATTGACCCCTTGATTATTGGGATCTGAGACATCAGTTAGAGCCTTTTGGAGGGGGCATCCCTGACTACTGAAGTCACACTGAAGTGTAGTCGCTACACAGAAATCAGAAGTTTGGATTTGGATTGGTGTATTACTGAATTTTCAAGACAGGGTTGGCTAAAAATGTAAACTTCCTTCCCGAACATCCTCAGACTGAAGAGAAAAAAGCTCTAGAGCAGCAAGCAAATTTTATACACGTAATAATAAAATTTTCCTGTTTAAGACTGAGGCCCTCCAGGATGCTCAGTACCTCTGGGAAGCTGATGCTCAGATGCACAAAAGACAGAGCAGCTCTGGTTCTCCACAGATGAGATGTCATTTGGGAGGAGATTGCTTGCAGGGGTCAGGGTGACCTGCTGCCCATGGCTGAGCTGGCTCTGCTGCTTCGACCCTGGACCACTGATGGCAGGAGAAACCCCCTCGTGTGCCATCATCTGTTATCTCGTCTCTGTCTTGGGTACCACGAGTTTGGAAAACACCGCAAGCATTTATTTCTCCTGAAACCACATCCGCAGAGCAGAGAGTAGGAGGGAGCAGCAACATGAGCTCAGCAGAGCAGGGGAAAAAAAAGATGGCTTAAATTTAATGTCTTTTTAGATGAATATTTCCATTCATTCCAGAGCATATTCCTCTGGCATTTCCAATGTGCTTGTTTAGCCGAGTAGTTAACAAACTTCATGGAAACACATGTTATAGTGCTCTCTAGTGCACGGAGCTATGTATGAAGGATGCCTCTTCTGAGATATCTCGATGTGCAGCACAGCTTTTGCTCCGGAGCAGCCTGTTAACCACAACAGCTGCTTCCCATTGTGGAAATGCTATTGAAAAAAAACCCTCAACCCCATCCTGACAACTTGACAACACACGCAGATGATATTTATGCAAAACCTTGCTTGAGGGTGAGCTGGGGCACAGGGAAATAAAAGATAAGGCAAGAACTAACCCAGCCGGGAGAACGATATCTCCCTGCCGGCATTGCCCGGTGTGCTCCCGTGGATCTCTGTTTGCCGAGCTGGTCCGAAGCAGCTGGTGTCTGTGTCCAACTTAGTTTACTCTGTTTAGCTTTTATACAGCTGAGCGATTTTTATAGCTGCTGGAGCGCCGGGAAGCTCGACAGGATATTGGCCACCTCCTAATTAGAATTTGCCATGTTGGCACATCGGCACGAACACCCCGTGAATTCTAAACGCCTGGGAAACGGCAGCTCCTGCAGCCCCATCCCTGGGAGCACGGAGAGTCCTTGGGGGGAACATGGGGTTTCTGTTTAATAAAGGAAAACACAAGCCTTGATTGTAGCCTAGGAGACTCGAGAGCAGCCGGGAGCCCCAGCGCTGGTAGCACGGCTGGACCCAATGCACGTCCACCCACACTGCCCTCTGTGGTGATGCTCCAGGAAATCCCCCCAAAGGCCAGAGGAGCCCATGATGCCCCAGGCAGTAGGGATATGGGGGAGCCTAGGGGTGAGTTTGGACTTGGGGGACCAGCTGGTGTTGAACTCGGCCCCCTGGATTTGCCTGCTCCATTTTTGAACCTGTTGGTACAAGGTAGAGGGGAATTTATGGCCTCACAGGGGAGTTGGGGCTGGAACAGGCAGGGAGGTCCCCAGTGTTTCTTCTGCTTCTAGCAGGGCTGGAATTGGGTGCTGGATCAGGTTGCTCTGGGCTGGGATCAGTCAAGTACTGGCTGTGCCTGTGGAATGAGATTTCTTCATTTGATCTGAACACTCTTTATCTTTTCCCTTCTCTTCATTTTTTTGTAACTTTCCTTTCGAAAATATGAATGGAAAATAGAAATGTAGAAAAATGTAGAAAAATGTAGAAAAAAAGAATGTAGACACAAATTTTGGTTTGTGTCTACATTAGTTTTCCATCGCAGAAGGTTTTAAAAAAAATAGAAATAAGTATAATGACTTGCAAGAGAGGGTACCTTAAGCTGGAGCAGAATGAAAATATGTTCTTCCTGCACAGTGGTACAACACATCAAAAAAAGAGCATGTGTGTAAAATCCCCAAGGGAGTGGAAAAACTAGCCCTCGTGAGGTTTTAGACAGGATATCTATTTCTTGGAAAATAAAAAAAAAATAATTGTCAGGATGGTCACATTTTTATCCACAAAATGAGTGACATGAACAGCATTTCCTTCTCTCCCAGTTATTCCTGCCTCGCTTACAAAGCCGAATCGGGGTGGTGGCGACAGCAATGGGACATCCTCTTGCTCCTGGTAACTTTGCTTTTCCATCATTTGCCTCTCCATTAATCTCAGTACAAACAAAGACTCTGAAGAGACAAGCTGAAAAGCTCCTGGGGGTACGTTTAAATCAGTCCTTTCTAATAATGTCTGTCGACCTCTCTGTGGAAGCACTGCTCCCCAAGGAAAGGACATGGAGCTGCGGCAGTGTGCTGAAATATGGTGGGGTGTAATTAATTCTGACCTCTGGCTCCCGCTCACTCACTCTCAATATTAAATTTGACTAGTGATATTGTGGTTTTTCAATTATCCTTGTTTTCTTGGGGGCATGGGGGGGCGAGGGGGGTCGCTGCTCAAAATTCAGCTTGGTGGGAGATGCATCTCTTTGATGCAGAACTGCTGTGCTATGGGCTAGCTGGGATTGATCCCTGGGTTGTCTTCATTGGGATGGCATTTGGGCTTGGACATGGTGTAGTGTGTGCCTCTCCCCCTCCTACCTGTGTCCCACCTGCCTCCAAAACCAGGTGCTTGATTGTTGCTGGGATGGGGCCACAAAAAGAAGCAGCCTTTAGGAAAATGGGAAGGAAAATCATCATTTTGGTCTTGTTCTTCTGGCCTTGCCCAGGAGATCACTTTCTGGCCACTCCTGCAATCAGCAGAGGATTTTTATCAATCTTCTGGAGGGGACACAGAGCCATGAGCTGCTATAGGGCTTGGTCGGTGAGTCTTGATCAGAAATGGAGCGACTTAAAGCAGCCCTAGAAGCTGTGCACTTTCTCGACCTTTTACTTCAATGTAGAGAAGGCTTGAGGGTAGTTGCTGGTGTTTTGGCAACGGCTGTTTGCTGGGAAGGCTTCATTTGTCTGTTTACTTAACCCTATCATTCTAGCAGTGCCCCTTTGTGTCACGGTGTGGTCTCTGGAGAGTCCAGGAGGTGTTAAGTGACCATTTTTGGACCTTGTCCAGGAGACAAGGATGAAGCTGCCCTTGCCAGGGAAAGCTTGGATAGTTTGTGTATAGCAGAAAGAGGATCAAACAGCCCAGCATCAATCTCCTTTCCCCCGCTGCCCCCGTTTCCTCTACCACCACCTCTACAGTGTGTCCTTCATCACTGATGTCCTCTGCCGTGGGACCAGACTACACGGGGAACACGGTGCCTGCTTAGGTACTTCCATCAGGTGAGGTGCTTGTTGCTCCTGCAGAACACCCATGTGTGGACCTCCCAATTTAACCCCTTCAAAGCCTCAGGGGTCCTGGATGGGACTGTCCCCCTCCCCTACAGCCATCCCTGACATTGGCTCTGCCTTTGGAAGCAAGCTCTGCTTGTTGGCATCCTCTGCTGTAAAGGGCCTTCCATGCCTGGCTGGGACCTGGCAGAGTAGGATGCTGGATGGGGTAGAACCGCTTGATTTGGACCACACCCTGAAAGAGCTGATTTAGGTGAGGAAAGGTGAAAAGCAGGACTCTCAGGCTTCACCTCCCTTTCTTGCTTTCCTAGCCTCTCGGATTATACAGCCACCAGCCAACTGCTTGGCTTACTGGACTCCCTGTTTCCACTTGGCAGCAGCGGCTCAGCTGGATCCCGGGGAGAATTTGCACCCCGGGGCCATGCAGGAGAGCTCACATCAGCCCCTGGTTGAAATAAGCCCATTTCAGCCCGGTTGCCATGTCCCCTTAAAGTGTCAGAAGACGCATTCAGGCAGCAGGAATGAGAAGGGCTTGAGCCGGGGGGGAGGGAGGAGAAGGGAAATTAAAGGAGAAAAAAAAAAAAAGGAAAACGCCACTTGCTGCAAAGCGAGCGAATTCTCCAATAAACCCGAATCTGCTGAGAATACATTTTACAAACATGCAGCGAAGTTGGCTGCTTTTGTTTGGGCGTTTGTTAAGCATTAACTAAAGAATGCCATGGTCCAGCCTGCTCGGTGTGAAACCTAATTCTCCCCCTTTCTGGAGCCATGGCATGGAGTGCTCAATTTTTTTCTCTCTGTAGGACTGCAGCCTTCTGGTACTCCAGCCAAAAAACACTCATATTTTAGCAAGCTTAGCCCCGGCCCCGTTGCCAGGCAGTAAAGCGAACACTTGTCCGCCTCGGGGGGGAGGGAACCGGGAGACAGGGAAGGGTCAGGAGAAGAGCCCTGGGGAAAACATCCCTCTCGGTCCCACTGGAGAGCTGTCCGAGGGCTTTGGGTGCACAGTGAGGAAAGCAAGGGTGGGTGTGGGTGCTTTCCTCCCTCAGCTTGGCAGCCCGGAGACAACGGGGTGGGCTGGAGGTCTCCGGGATCACTGGTGCCGAGTTGCCCTCTGAACTGTGCTCCCATTCCCCAGGACATGCCAGCCTGCTCTCTGAAGCACTGAGATGGACTCAGCCCTTTCCGAGTTGCTCCCATGGCCTGGGCACCCCTCCTGCCAGAGCTGAGGGTCCACGTGGTCTCCTGCGGCTGCAGCTGGGGGATGCCCTCATCAGCACCTCGCACGGGGGTGCATCCATCCCTCTTCCAGCTTGGCCACTGTCCATGCCCTCTGCCTCATCCTTTTGCCCCATGAGGGCCAGAGAAGGCACAGGGTGACATGAGCCCAGCAGCAGCAGGACAGCAGCTTGTTCCCAAGCCATGGGTGCGGGGTTGACAGCGACTGGCATTTTTCCACTGCCAGCCTGTCAAGGACCTGGTGCTGCTGTCCCCCCTTCCAACAAGTGACAGCGAGTGAGAAGATGACCAAGTGCCAAGACAACTCAATCCGGTGTCCTCACTCCCCACGGAGCCCTGCAGCTCAGGGTTGGGTCAGGCTCCTCCTGAGCCACGGTGAGGGCAGGAGATGAATTGGTCAGGTCTTTGCACTCAAGTGTTGGAAAACTCAGCATCCCTGCAGATCTGCTGCGGGCAGCCCCAGCTGGGCAGCTGCTTCATAGGGTCCGGTGCCAAACGGCGCCCTTTTCCAGCGGGAGCCTGTAGGGACACTCAGGGGCTGCCCCTGTCCCTCTCATCACATCCTTGGACCAGGCTGGTGCAGGCAGGGAGGAAAGCATCCCTCCTCCCAGCAGAGCTGCCTCACCTTACCCACCGGCCGAACCAACCCTCTGCGCGGCGATTGGGATTTGTCCGTCAGTATTTAATATCGGCGTCCCCGACCCGCCGCCCCCTCCCCGGGGAGGCTCCGAAGGGCCGTGTTTGTATGCGGCGCACGCAGACAGGCAGCAGCCGGGAAGCGCCCGTCAATCACGGCCCCTTTCAGCCTGTCACCTCAAAATAAAGGGAGAAAGAGGGCTTGGTGGCTCCGATGGGAAACCGGGGCTGCCCGCACCGCACCCCCTCCATCGGTGCATCAGGAAGGGACATGGGATGCACCCACCCCAGAGGTGGCTTTAGCCACACGTTGACACCTCTAGCTTTCAGTGATGCTGTGTGTATGGGAAACCCCAAAGGGGAGCTCTGGGGTGCTTTTTTGAGGAAGAGGAATGGTGTGGAAAAGTGGGACTGCATCTTGGACCGGGGTGGGGATATCTATAACGCCGACAGAAATGTTTGCAGTTTTGGAAACACCCAAATATTTTGCTTCAAGATTTTGTTGAAACCCACCACCAGCACCTTTCTGCTTCAAAACTGCAGATTGTCGTTTCAAAGGGGAACTGAANAATGTAGATTGATCAATACAGGAACAGGAACATTTTAAGATCAGACACAAAAGGCTGTGTGTTGTGATAAAAATTGCTCACATCACCATTCTTTTGTTCTAATTCCTCTCAAGTTGCATGGTTTGTTGTAATTTGCAAATATTCACTGTCAGCGCTTTGATGAGGAGTTTACTGAGCTGCTGGTGGCAGACTGGGACTCCACCAAGCATCCCAGTGCAGAGCAGGTCTCCCTGTCTGGTGCCCTGGCCTGTGCCTGCCAGCCTCCCACCTGGCTAAACAAATCCACCACTACCAGCCAGGCCTCATTTATCTTTGGAACCCCAGGCTATGAAGGGGAAAAACCCTCTACTGAGAACTAAAGCTGGCAGCACCCCAAGGATGGCAGAAGTGAAGGTGTTCCTGCTGCAGTTTAGGGAGTAGTAATTTGTCCTTGTTTTAAAGCTGAACTCCCTGGACAGAGCCTGCCCTTCTTCTCTTCTGTGCAGTCCGCTACAGAGAGACTGTAATCTCCAAGTCCCCTCCACAGATGCAGGGAGGCACAAAGAGAGGGGAGAAGAGATGGCATTTGCTCTGCAGCCTGCTGCTTGCAGCAGGAGGGAACTGGGCACAGAGCTGTAGATCCCAGAGATGAAGAAAAGCATTTCTGGTTCCAGGCTAAAACGTTAAATTAATTATTAAATCTGGTGCTGGAAGAAAATTTTCCTGAGCCCCATCTCAGGTTGACCAGGGGAGTTTCAGCTGGGTTATCCATGCTGGAGGTATCCTATGCGAGATTATTCCCAAATGTGAGTATCCATTTGTGGGGTTATCCATGCACGGGGTTATCTGTGTAGGGGCTTATCCATGCATGCTGCTACTCCCCAGTCCCTGTAGGGTAGCTGGGACTGTACAGAGCTGGTCCAGGGCTGCAGGGATCTGGGACACCAATAAGGCCCTGTACTCCCTCTCTGTTACTACCCATGGTAGGCTGTGGTTTTTTCTGCCCGTGACATTTTAGTGCCTGAGGTTTCAGTTTATTGTGTGTTATAAGGAGCTCTTTATGGTTTCATATTGTGAAAGAGGTTTCATGGGGATTTCTCTGCATCTCACATTGCCCAGGGACAGGATGGGGGAGTCTTGCACTGGGCAGTGAAAGATGCCTGGTCTGAATGGCATCCCTCAGTGAGAGCTGTTGGAGAATCAGCAGTTTAGAAATAAAGTCATTTATTCAGTGACCTCAGAATAGCTTCATGTATCTAATATTAGACAGCCATTTACCTAAAACTCAACCCCATCCTGCTTTGCAACATGCTTTGGGCTTGGAAACATCCATCATTGGGTTGGTGTTGTTGTGTCTGATTGGGAAAGGTTTGTAGCTCTCTAATAAGTGCCCTGGAAACAAATTTGGAGCACATTCATTTATGAAGATTAGATAGCAGTAATGTAATAGCTCATCAATATTTTATTACTGAGACCAGTTAGTAATCCCAACAGGTGAGGCTTAAACATCATTTAAATAAGATGAGAATGTGTTACCAGACGAATACAAATTGCCTCCGCTTTGACATAAAAAAGACATAATTAAAGATGAAGTGACTACAGAAATATTGACACAAGCCAGTGTCTCTTGGAGCTGGAACAAGAAAAAAAAATGACCCTTCATAAGAGATGCTTTCAAGGGAATATACATCCCTCTCCTCCCAGGGCAGTCATAGGATGCTGGAAATACATACATCTTAGAGACAGGCAGTTGTATGTAAACCTGGGAAATTAAAGCTGCATGTAGAAAATTAAAAGCTACTAATGGCAATATCTAGAATTATAAACTCCCTAAACTCCACATTTTCTTTGATGATTTTCCAGTTTCTGTGCTGACAATAGTTTTATAACAGCCTTAGAACACCCCTTCCCTAATTCTTGGGAGATGCTACAATTTGGCTGGTATGGGGAGAGCAATGCGCCAACATTCCTGTGCTTGCCCAGCGCTGTTTGGGAAAAATCTGGAAGGGAGCAGGCATAGTCTGTGTGCCAGCATGAAGTGCCCATGAGAGAACCCCCATGGTGGGAAGGAGAAAGTGCCAATAAAATAGGGTACATTTGTGTGCCACATTCCTAACCCTTTAAACTCAACCTCAAAGGCCACTGGGCACCCCTGGTGGGTGACAGTGTGCTGTGGCACCTTCCAGCTGTGTGCACATCTGGTGGGACAGGACGCTGTTGGCCTCTGGAGCTTGATGCTCACCAGCTGTGGCATGGGGTACCCGGAGATGATGCTCTGGGTCCAACCTTGCTTATTGGCATTATCTGCTCGTGTGTGTATCTGCCCTCCTGGCACCAGTGGGATGCATTGCCTTGCCCGGGCTCACTGACTCCATGCAGGGAAGTCCTGATTCCTGATGAGATGGGCACAGATGTGACCAGCTGCTGCCTGCTCTGCTGGGCCCGCTGACTGGTGGAGTCTCCCTGTCTCCCTCTGGAAGTTCATACAGCTGTTTATCAGCTGTTGGGCAAAGAAGGCAGTGAAATTAAATGAGACCTGGCTGGGAAGTCACTGCAAGAAGGCCCTGCCCCTTTGGTACAGGAAGGTTTTGTCCTGCAGCATCTCTGGTGCTACAAGTGCCTTTGTCTTAGGCCCTACCTCTGAGACACAATACATGTGGTACCTTGCTCTGTCTCCATCTCCTTGTTATGTGGATTATCAAGCTCATCACAAAAACTTTTTTAAAATTATCCCCATTTTCTGATGGTTTTCCTGTAAGGGTTTTGCATATATCTTGTCCTCTCCTTGTAGGAATGAGGCTGATTCAGCACATTCCCTACATGATTTTTTTGTAACAGACAAAAAAAGAGATGGGATTGAAAGCCTGCTGGTGTCTGCAGGGCTGCCCATCCCCTCCCCAGCCCCACAGTCCCCCAGCTCTGCATGTCTCCCCCAGGGATAACATATGGACTGGGGACCTTGGAAGTGGGAATTATCTGTGACCAGTGGAAGACTGGATGCAACACTCCCTGTGTGGGTCCCTGGGGCATCCCGAGGCTGGGACTCGGGGGATGCTCGGAGATAACCTCTTGCAGGATGTGTGCTGACTTTAGACTTCTCTTTCTGGGTCAAAGTCGTCAAGACAGGGGAATAATAATGTTCAGTTCCCACAGATATTTCAGACAAGACTGGGTAAACAGTATTTTGTTGTTTATGAGGTCCAAGCGAAGAACTCAGATGTCTGGGGGTGGCAAAGAGGTTCTGGTTTGGTACCTTCAGACATCCCTGCTGGGAGAGCATCTCATTCACTTAAAATATTGAGTCCAGGGTTCATTCCAGGTGCCTTCAGGTCCTCCCATGCCGACACTGATGCTTCCACCTTCACACTTTTCACCTCAGTTTCCCTAACTGTAAATCATTGATCATTTTCAGTGAGGACATTTAAAGTCACAGAATGAAAAGCTCTGTTTCAACCTGAAGTGTTATTGCTGTTGTTGTTATTATTGACTTTTAAGTGTAAAGCCAGTGTGATGAAACCTGGGAACAGTTTAATTAGGGATACCTCAAACACTGTCACATCAATGTCAAGGAACAAGCTGAGCTTTTTCTTTTCCTTTTGACACATCAAATCTTCAGTCTGTCACTGGCCTTAACCCTAAATTTGCTGCCATGGAGTTTTTTTATGATGTATTAGACATTCCTGACATGTTTGCAAGTGGTGACAGGGCTGTTCCAGTGACCGAGGCCAGAGGAATGGGGCGGTTTTTGGGTGACTGACAGTGCACATGCTTTCTGTAGGTGCTTGTGGTGAGGTATGGATGAGCTCACTGGCCCCATTGCTGTCTCCAACATCTCCTTGGGTCTAGGCATGAGCTAGAGGCAGGTGGCCATGCAGATTGGCTTGATGTGGATGTGATGGGTCCTGTGTCTTGTGGTGGCGGTAGCTGGGCTATTGGGTTTGACTGGTTGCTTTTCACCTGGAGAATCTGGATGTCAGGGTCTTCCATCATTTGACAGCATTCAGTGTAAGCACCTGGTAACAGGTCAACTAAAACTGCTAAAGCTGACCCCAAAGCAGCAACCCTACATTGGCACAGGGCAAATGTGCGGCACTTGCAGCACAAGCCCTGTCACTGAGGGGTGCCAGCACCATTGTGCCCAGCCCCTTAATGCAGTCCAAACACCAAGGGGGTGTCACATCGATCCTGTGCCGATTCCCATCTCGCCACCACGGATGCCCCATCCCTTGTCCCCAACCCCTCGTTACCTGCCGTGTGCAGCTGGGTGTCACAGCGGCGTCTCCTCTTGCTCCCCCAGGCTCTTCGCAGTGAAATGTGCCGGGTGCCTGGAGGCCATCGCGCCCAGCGAGCTGGTGATGCGTGCCCAGAAGAGCGTCTACCACCTGCACTGCTTCTGCTGCTGCGTCTGCGAGCGGCGCCTGCAGAAGGGCGATGAGTTTGTGCTGAAGGAGGGGCAGCTCCTCTGTAAGGGCGACTACGAGAAGGAGCGGGAGCTGCTGAGCTTGGTGAGCCCGGCTCTGTCGGATTCTGGTAAGGGGCCGCCCGCGCCCGGCGTCTCCCTTGGCTGGTCCTGTTCTGAGGCCCCTGTGAGTGCAGTGGGGTCTAGAGGTGAGGTTTGGGCTCACTGCCCTGAACTTCTGCCCCTTGCTCAGAAGGGGAATTCTCTATAAGCACTGTTGGATCCTCCAGTGGTCTCTCCCATCTCAGCAGCGAGGGCTTGAGTGGAGACCTTGGCACTGGAGGGGCTGCATGGCTGGAGGATGCTTTGTAGACCATTGCATCGCATTAGGCTCCATGCTGTAAACGTTTGTGCCTCTGGCCTGTGCAGGGCACCAGCACACCACCCCAAGGGGTGCACACTCACCCTGGGTGTGGGAGGGAGATTCATGCTTCTCCTACCTCCTCACCTCAGGAAGAGCCACCCAGTGTGTAAATACGTTCTTAACGGAAAGATTTCTTTCTTAAAAAACCACAGAACCAGACATCCCACTGACTGCCTTGGGCTAAACCTGTGTCCCTTCCCTGTGCCTAACTGTCCTTGCCTGGGACTCTAGAAAGGCTGAATGTAAGAAGTGAACTGCTTCTGCTGTAGTCACCCACTTTAGTAACAAGGGGAAACTGAGGCATAGAGGCACATGAATTGACAGCAGGAAGCCTGCAAATATTGTGTCCCCAGCAGCTTTCCAGGCAGTTATGGCCAGAACTAACATAACTAGTTATGGCCTGCTAACTCAGTGTGGTGACACTGTAGAGCCAAGGGGGGCTTCAGGCAAGGTGGCACTGTGGCTGGAGGTGGGCAGGGAGCTGACATCCTGCTCCAGCCAGGGTGTCACCATCAGGTTAGGTTACCCAGAGCATCAGGTCAGCATTAAATTATGTATTCCAGTTGATGCAAATCAAATCCAAATGTTTCCCAGGGAGACAAATTTAGTAAGAAAACCCAGCACTGGGGACTAGAGGGGTGGAAATGATCTGTTAGCAGAAATCCTCGTGTTAATGCTCTCCCCACACAGCACTGCTCCTCTCCAGGGTGGCAAGCCCCACACCTGAGTCTCTCAACTCCTCTTAAAATCCCTCATCGTGGAAAAATCTGCTTTGCAGAGGGAAGGATTTACCTTTCAAATGCTGTGCTCTGGAAAGGTCTGCCAGCAACTGGGAGGAGGCTCTCTTTTCCCTGCTAAAGCAAAAACCTGGAATTTTAGAAAGTCAAAATCAAGATCAGGAGTGTGTTGTTAAGGTGTGAAACATGGACATGACAAAGCCTAATGCTCTTTGTCAGGCACTGAAATGCTGTAGCTGGGAGAGGAGGTATGAAGGGACAGGGATGATTTCAGTAGACCTGGAGCAAAAATTGCTCAGAGCCCATGTTTATCTTTAATATTGTGCTCCTTCTCAGTGAGAGCCCAGCTGCCTTGCAGCACTGCCTGTGTGGGTTCTGTCTGAGCTCTGCAACCCACCTCGCTGAGGGGAAGAAATCATCCCCACAAAAAAACAGTGATGATTTTTAAAAAAAAGAGTGAGGCCATGGGAGGAGGTGCTGGGGAGAGCTGGTGAGTGATGGTCCAGGGTTAGAGAAGCTGGAGAGGCAGGAGTTCAGGAGAATCCAGCATGCTGGCGCTGACTCTTGCCTTAGCCCTGGGAAAGTCCTTAACTGACTGAAGAATTACTGTTTTTTCCTCTGGGATGTGCAAAGTCTTTCAGTTAAAATAGGAACCAATGAGGAGATGTCATGCAGGAGAGTAAGTAAACTGGCCACAATGGTTTGGGTTTGTTCCTAGTGGGGGAAAAGGGTAGTTTGGGAAAGGTTGGGGAGCTTTTCCTCCCCAGTGGCTCATTGGCCTGTGATCCAGCCCTGCTGCCAGGGGCTTTGGCCAAACCAAGAGGTTCATCTTAGCAAAAACCTCCAGGGGAAATACTAATTTTGGTAGAAACTCCAGCTGAGACCTGAGGGATGCAAAGGTCCAGCGTGGGAGTCAAAAGGGCACGGCAACCCCTTGGCTGGTTGGAAACCCAACCTGAAGCCCCTGACATCCTCTGGCAGCCTCTGACCGGGGGGTCCTGGTCCTTCCCATCTCCCCACAGACCCCATAGCTTAGCCCCACTCCCTGCTTTTGGTGGCTACCAGCAGTTTGTCTCAGAATGTCATGTGGCTCTGGGGATAGTGGCACAGTGGGGACCAGCCCAGGTACACATCCCATGTGGATGCTCAGTGTGGTGTGGCTTCTCCCCCTCCTGCTGCATCTCCCCCTGCAGACCCCATTGCCGCTCTAGGGTGTCCCCACATCGGCCCTAGTCCCGGGCACCCTTCCCCAGCAGCATGCAGTGTGCTTGTCCAGCCTCTTCCCTNAGAAAGCGCAGATAAAAAGCGAGCCATATGTTGTCTGTAATCTCCCAAACCCTCGCTTCAATTACTGCCTCCCCCGAGCCTCTGCCGCTCAGCCTAAGTAAACAAACCCCTCTGAAAGAGGACCCTGCTTTCCAATTAAAAGCGTCCTAACGTTTCTCCTCTCCCTAAATCCTCCTGAGCGAGGAATGTCCTGGCCCCGGCGGCGGGATGTGGGCTCGGCGGGTCGGACCGAGGGCACGCCGCACAATATCCATCGCCCCGGCCCCTTCCCAGGTGACGTCAGGGGCAGCCCCAGACACTCATTAATTTCTCCCCCCTCCTCAGTGGGGAAAGGCTTGAAAGGGAGAGTTAATTAAAAGTAATACCCCGCCAAATCCGGCTTCACTTTTCCTTCTTTCCCTTTGACACTGGGAGGGATTTGGGGAGCAGGTGTTGGCGGGGGGAGGGCTCAGAGGGGCTGCTCTCCCCCTTGGAGTGGGTTTTGAGCATCATAGACTTGATGGAGTCCGTGAGACTGTGGCTCCATCATTCTGGGCTCTGCCTCTCCCAGACTGGAGGGGAGTGGGGTGCTCACCTTGTGCTGGAGTGCCAGTGGGTTCAGGCACCAGTTGACATTCCTCCTCTCATTATTTGTAGAGATCTCTGCCTTTCCATGAAAATTAAACTCCTTCAGGTTTCAGGAAGGCAGGCAGCTCAGCGGGGCAGAGACCCTGCTTGTGCTTCTCAGCCCCATTAGCCATCAGAGACTGCACCCCCTGGGCCTCTCACACCTACTGCAGTGCCATGTCCCTTGCATTGGGACGTGCAAGAAATCAGTAGTTTGTCTTTCCTGTTTCTGTGGGCATGCCATGGATGTGCCATGAGGGAGCAGAGAGCTTGAGGAGCAGCAAGGCTCTGGCTTGTGGGGGCCAGCATCCAGCTCCTGGCTGTCTGGGGACTGCCAACATAAAGAGCTCTTCCTGTCCCAGCCCTCACCACAGTGAAGATCTCTGTATATTTGCTGGTGAGCCCAGGAGAGAGCTCAGCAGTGTGGTGGGAAGAGGTAACTGAGAAAATCCTTACTGCTCCACTGGGATCATTGCCACTCCTCAGTGTGGAGATCTCCTGTCTTTCCCTGTTCCCAACTGAGCTATTGGATTTACACTTTGTGATGTGTGATCTGTTACTAGCTTTTCCCATGGGGTTTGAACTCCCCTGTTTTCACCATGAATTACTCTGAGCCAGGCTCACACTCCCTGGTGTATCTCCATCTCCCAGAGCCATGGCAGCCCTGGGATGTACTTGAGCCAAGCACCACCTTGCAGCCTGCATCTCCATCAAACCAGCAGCCCAGCTCTGTAATCAATCCCCAAATGAATAGTGCAGGAACTTTCTGGAAAAGGCTGTAGGTGATTTATAGTAGAGGGAGGGACCTGTGCTATCAAACCTGTGTTCTAGCCCTCCCACACTGGCTGAACAAGTGAGGTCATCAGCACAGTGGTAATGCAGTAAATGAGGAAGACTGGGAAGAGGCAGGCACTGTCCACTGTCCACTTTCCCAGAGCAGCTCCTTCCCCAGGGCTCTGTGGTGGAGTGGTGGACAGCAGCAGAAAAATAAAACACCCTAGTGCCTGGGAATGCAGTGGAGCAGCACGTCGTAACAAGGGTCTGAAGCCTGAAGGTTGCTGGGCTTGTGTCCAGGGAGATTTAAAACTCCATAGAAAGAGGAAAAGCCAGAAAGTCTATGATCTACATGGAGTTGTCCTCCATGGCAGAGCAAAGCAGGAGAGGTTTGTGAGGGGTTCTCGTTTAGCAAGTTGCCCCCTCTGAGCATCCCTGCTCACCCAGCACTTTGAGCTTCCCCAGCCTGGGCTATCGGGACAGAAGGACACGATGCCAGTCACGAACTGGGCTGGGGGACAGCCTCAGGGGTACAGCAGTCCTTGATATCTGATGTCCTCTCTGTGTCTCTACCCAGATGTGTCCCCAGTTGTGGCCTGGAAATTCCTGTGAGGCAGGCAGGGATTTGGGTCTGATGGAGGAAAAATCAGCTGTCCCAGGATTTCACATTGCAGCTGCTCAAACTGTTGGGGAAAAGAAGAAACCACCAGCACATCTGGTGGCTGAGTAACCACAAACTATAACTGGCAGCAGTTCTCCCTTCTCTGGGCTGCCATTGGGCAGCCAGCCCTCAACCTCAGCTTCTATTCCTACCAACACTATCGTGTTTTAAATCTCCCAGATTATTTTGGACATGCTGGAAATGGTGTGTGTGGCCCCATTAGCTGTAAAGTACCTGCTTTTTTTCCTCCCTCTTAGGCAAAAGTGACGATGAGGACAGCATCTGCAAACTGGGACAAGCCTCAGGGAAGGGCACTGAGGATGGGAAGGATCACAAACGGCCCAAGCGGCCGCGGACAATCCTGACCACACAGCAGCGGAGGGCGTTCAAGGCATCATTTGAAGTCTCCTCCAAGCCATGCAGGAAGGTACGGGGAAAAGGGCCCATGTCCAGCCACCTTCAGCCTTCATGGATGTCCCGGATGCTGGGCAAGGACTTGCCCTGACTGCTTGTCCTCTCCTAAAGTGCCCCTGAAAAGCTGAGTGGGCTGAGACGCTGCTGTCATTCTTCTCTCCCAGGTGCGGGAGACGCTGGCAGCGGAGACAGGGCTGAGTGTCCGTGTGGTGCAGGTCTGGTTCCAGAACCAGCGGGCAAAGGTGGGTACAAGGAGTAACCCCCACCAGGAGCTGTGGCTGGGGCTCTCTCCCTCCTGCCTTTGGCCAGGGGATGGTTTCATTCCATTTTTTTCCCCCTTCTTCCTGCCCAGATGAAGAAGCTCGCCAGGAGGCAGCAGCAGCAGCAGCAGGATCAGCAAAACACACAGCGCCTCAGCTCAGGTACCTGCCTCACATCCAGCTCTCCCCATGCATAGGGTCTCCCTATTTCCCAACCATCTCCAGGCTTCCCAGTGTTGCTGGGCCACCCAAAAAGCAGCAGCCTGACTGTGATGATGACTTGATGTTATCTTCCAGCCCAGACAAACGGCGGCAGCAGCACAGGGCTGGAGGGGATGCTGAACCCCTACACCACTCTGCCCCCGCCCCAGCAGCTGCTGGGCATGGAGCAAAGTGTCTACGGCTCCGACCCTTTCCGGCAAGGGCTCACCCCACCACAGATGCCTGGAGACCACATGCATCCCTACGGTAGGGCTCCAGGATTTTGCCTTTGCCTTCTCTAATTCAGGGAGATGCTGAGCTGTGGTGGGGGCATGCGTGGGGGGGAGGCAGTTGATTTCTCCTGGTCCCCTCACCCCTAAATAGCTTAGCTACAAAAGGTGGAGGTACCAGGCACTGTCAAAGTGTCAGATGAGAAAGCAGTCTCTGAAGCCCTTCTGCTCCTTCCCTGCTTCCCAAGGTGCCGAGCCTCTCTTCCATGACTTGGATAGCGATGATACCTCACTGAGCAACCTGGGTGACTGCTTCCTCGCCACGGCAGACGCGGGATCACTCCAGGCACGAGTGGGAAATCCCATCGACCACCTCTACTCCATGCAGAACTCCTACTTCACTTCCTGAGCACAGTGTGGTCCCTGGCACAGGGCAGTTCCTGCCCTAGGAGGGGCTGCAGAGCCCCCGGAGTTGGGAGGGGGGGAGAAGCAACACTGCTGGGATGCTGTCAAATATGTTGTACTTTGGGATTCCCAAGGAGCAAGTTAAGTTATGGGTTGCGTAGTTTCATGTTTCTCTTAGGAGCCTAGGATTAGGGACAGGAGTGGTTTTTGCAGCTGGCTGGTGGATTTTCAAATTTCAAATGGAGAAACAAATTTCTCGTTTCAGCAGGGGGAGGGGGATTCCCACACAGGAGCATCCCAGTGCCATATCCCCTCTGTACCACCTTCAGAACGAGCAAACTGCTGATCTTCACAGAGAGAGCCCGCAGCACCAGCAGGGCTTTGAAATTTGAAAAGCTGACAACACTTAGGGGAAACGGGGGAAAAATACTGCTGCAGGGTTTTTCTTTTCCCCCTCTGTTTCCTCAACCAGTTTGAGTGCTCGCTGCTTAAACATAGGGACTTTTAAGATAGATGTTCCCATGCAAATATAGAAAGCTAGAAACCCCTAACATTGTCCCCGAGGAAGGGGCTGTGTGTGTGTATGTGTGTGTGTGTATGGGCACACACACGTGTGTGTGTGTGCAGAGCCGTGTGGCTGTGAGTGTTGTACTACACGGCCACACCTGCCAGATTGTATCAACAAAGTTTATTTCTAAGTCTATCAGAAATTTACTGTACAGCAAAAGTAACTTTATTTTCAGCGTGAACCATATTTAAGGAAATACTCAATGCACTTAAGTTATAAGAAGAAATAATTTACTTTTTATAAACATTATGTTTAGATTGCAAAAGTCCAGTGACAGGAAAGGAACATTGGTTCATTTCAGGAGATATGTTTGGGTTTCGGGATTGGTTGTTTTCGGTGTTCTCAGGCTGCCCTACTGGTTTTGAGGTGCAGTTGAAACACAAAGCAGAGCTGGCTACAGACACTTGCTCTTCTGCCAGCAGATTGATGGGAACAGTGTGATCGCCAGGTCCTGTCCCCACTGCTGGATGTGTCTGGGAGGTCAGTGTGGGATGGACAGCGCTGCTGGAGGTGATGGACATCCCAGCCCATCGGGACTCAGCCATGCTTTTCTACATCACCTTCTCCTTCCCGCAGCAGGGCCCAGCCTGCCTCCACCAGCGACCCCATCCTGTACTCTCAAATATGGGTGCTAGACCAGTGTGAGCTGCTGTCCTGGAGCTGGAAAACACCACAGCCCATTCACCACCCCCTGGGCAAAGGAGAAAGTAGGGAGAGCCCTGCCTTTCCCACCGCGCGCTCAGGTTAATCTCTGCTGGAGCTGTGGGAACCTGGGGAAAGTTCTCCTTAGGGTCAAGCCTCCATCTGGCCCTCGCATTATCCCCACTCTTGTTTTCATGCGTTGTGTCCTTTTGTGCTGCTGTTCACAAATTATGTAAGTGACAACCCATAAAGACATGCAGGTGACTGTGAGGCTCAAAACACTGGCTCATCACCACTGTACAATCTGACACTGAATGTAGCAGGGTCTGGAGATGGCTGACCCGGCAGGAGATGCTGACACACTGTCAGAAATCATGTACCAAGTTGAACTTAAAAAGACAAAAAAAAACTCTGTTAAAAAAAAAGCCTGGTCTTCCTGGTCTTTTGTTATGTAGTGTGTCACCTTCACTTGGAGAGGGAAGGGTTTGAATCATCTCCAAAGTCAGCAGAGTCTTGGGTAGGGTATAGTGAGACCACAGGTGAAGTTTGTGCTCGATGGGTTTTTCAATATCGAATATTCATAGAATGATGTGGATTGGAAGATACTTTAAAGATCATCCAATTCCAGCCCCACTGCCATGGGCAGGGACACCTTCCTGTAGACCAGACTGCTCCAAGCCCCATCCAACCTGACCTTAAAACACTTTGAGGGATGGGACATCCACAACCTCTCTAGAAAACATGTTTCTGTGCCTCACCGTAAATCTGTGGCCTGGGACTGAACCAGCCCTTTCAGCTTTCTCTGTGGCTGACAGAGATTGATGGATCTGGAAGGTGACACATCCCACCCAAGGTGGCAGTAAGGGGCTTGCACAGCATTTCTGCCTGCGAGGTTACCCCATCAGTGCTCTCACCTGAGGGGTAAAGAATCACCATGAACCCAGCCCTTGACGGCAGGACCACGAGCAAGTCCATGTTAAGATTGCCTAAAAGGTATGGGTGGGTGTTTCCCAATAGGAGTTACTCTCTTCACAGCACCCTGACATCGAGATGTTACACAAATATGTGGTGACGCCACCAAATGGGCATGGGGATCCACAGCTCATTTCCTGAAATGTTCAGAACAACGCGTTCTTGGCCTTTCATCACTCGCGGCTCTGGTGCTCTTGTGCTGTTAGATGTTTCCTAAATCCAACCTGCAGAAAAAACTTTCTAAGATGGTGTGACTGTATGAAGAAAACTTGCGATTTTTATTTTACAAGTTGTAAAATAAAGAGCAGCCTAGGAGCAGCCTGGATTTCCTGGGTTGATTTGGGATTTTGCTCTATTTCAGGACAGTAGCAGGGAAAAGGGCTGGTGTTGCCTTGTGGTGGACAGGTTGGGGAAAGTACGGCTTGAAGTTTCTTTCACTGGGCTTGGTGGTCTTGGAGAAATACTTGACTGGCGCTGTTGGAGAGGAGGGAATCTGGGCTGGGGTCACTGGGGACTGGAGGTGGAAATGTGCTTTGCTTTTGGAAAGGGGGTAGATCTAGGGGAGGTAGAGTGTAGGTGGTGTGGAGGAGCTGCTGTGACCCATGGAACCAGCATGAATCTGATTCGTAGGATCCAGCTGTAGGCAATGCCTGGGTTAACACCACCCAGACTTCCAATATAAAAATAGATATTTTCCTTAATACTTATTAAAATCGCCTTACAAATTCTACTCACTTGAATACTTTTTAAAATATCATGTTTAAATATGTGGTTGGGTTTTTTTTAATCTGAAAAGATAAAAGGTTTGTCTTCCCCACCCACAGCTACCTCCTATTTGAAAAATGCTTAGGTGCATCAATCTGGCTTTCCATCAGCCTAACTACCAATTTACAGTTACCAATTGCTTCCCCCAAATTAAAACCCCCATAAAACTCGTGTCATATTGACTAGTTGCCTGCTTTTAACATCTGCAAAAATGTAATGACACGCTATAATAGCAGTTTCTCAAGTTAAGTGTGTGTATATATATAAAATTATTATATATAGTATATAATTCTGGGAAAGGATCTTTATTGTGGATGAGGGCAGATCTTTGTCTAGTAAAATCAGCAGAATTCATGCTTTTAAACCTGTTCTCCTCCTGCAAGTTGGCCTGTGTGCAAGACACAGCCTGAACACAAGCCCAGTTTACAATTGTGCCATGCAGTAGCAGATGTGGGTCCTCCTGTCATCTGGATTTCATATTCTCTTGTGCCTTATTTCAGGGTGTGGATGGATCCTGCCAAAGCAAAACTGGCTGGGCCTTATCTTCTGCAGGTGATGGAGTCACTGCATAGCAGGTGACTTTTGTCAGGCTGGGTGGATTGTCAGGTGTCCCTTGGTTTGCACCGCTGAGACGTCCTTTCATGGTGCTGCTTTGCCATACTGTGCTCCATGTCTGAGCCCACTCGGCCTGAGGAGCAACTCCCTAGGACAAATGATACCTTGTCAAAGCTAGGAAGAAAAGAACAGGGTCTGACATGAAAACAGATTCTACCTTGCTCTCCCAAGGCAAGGGCAATGCCAGGAACGGGTTGGGAGCTGACCTTTGTGTCTTTAGTGACTTAAAACAAAGCTGCTTCTGTTCGGGCACTGCTCAGTGGCCAAGAAAAGATCAAGTCAGAGATTAGTTGTCAGTTGAGGACACTGATTAGATGATACTGATAGGCAGCCAGGTCTGAGTGATACTATGTTAATTAACTTGTTCTTTGTGAATGGACTGTACAGGAGCTTGTAGCAGATGCAGGCTGGAGTGAAAATCAAAATAGCATTGGCCAATGCTGGCTGGGTTTGCATCTGAATATTTGAATTTTGATGGTATTTTTGGGTATTTATTGGAGACTTACAGAGCACAGACACAGGAGCCAAAGAGAGCAACCTTCCTGGAAAGATATGACCTTGCTGTCTAAGAAATCGACCTCCAGATGGAGGGTTGGATCCTTGTCTTGTTTCAAATGGTCTGTCTCAGCATGTAAATGAAGTCAGTGGAGCTGTGCTGGCTCCTGCCAGCTGTGATGTGGGAATGAGGAACCCCAAACCCAGCAAAGATCCTGGTACACTGAAGAGACCCATGTGTGACCCCCAGGTCACGGCCACCTCCTCAGCCTCTGCTGCACAGGGTGTTTGGGGGCTGCTTTCTGGCGATGAGAGCATGCTCTCCTGTGTGAAAAGAACCTGCAGGAGAGTTTCTCATGTGCCCACCACATCAGTGGGTCGTCTTTCTGCATATAGGAGGTGAAGAAGAAGCCACAGGCAGGGTCGTTCCTTGGAACTGGACATGGGAGGTGACAAATCCTGTGGTTGTTCCTGTCACCTTTCCAGAATGAAATAATTTCCTAGATATTTGACACCTACACTGATGCTGTTCTGGTCACTAAATGTCCCCCATCGTTGCAAAATACTTGTATTCTGACACTTGATAGGGCTCAAACCACTGAGGATGAGTGTCATGGCTTTTTGATAGGTCTGTGGGTTAACCCGGTTAATTAACCCAGTTAATACCAGTGTCTGAATCTGCAACTTGCATTTGCTAAGTCTTTTCTTCCACTACTTGTCATCTGCACAGAAAGTTCATTAAAAAAACAAACCAAACCCCGAACCAAAAACTCTCTATAAAATGGTGAAGACTTGCAATGGAAAGGCAAGGAAAGGGTTAGAAGCTCTTCAGGTGTAAAAAGGTGAATAATAGCTTCTTATCTTGCTGGAGATCAGACCAAATTCTTGTCTCCATTCCTGTAAGTGGCAACGTGTTGGCCATGAAAAGGTTATCTTGTCAGCTGTAGACCTCCTCGCCACTGATGTGGAGGCTGACATGTGCTTGCCTGATTGACACCTATAAGTTCACAGGCTGAGGACGAGTGTATCCAACTGCAAACCATGTCAAAACACTCCAAGTGATCAAATACCGACAGCACTTTCAGTGAAGAACAGCAGATTCCCACTGCCTCGGGCCCTCTGAGCTGCTGCTTCAGAGGGGAGATCAGATTTCTCCCGTGATGACCCCGAGAACAGGGGGCTCATTCAGAGGGATGCTTTGGTGGGTTGAATCACAGTCTTGGGGCAGAGTAAATGCGTGGCAGGCGGCAGGCAGACCCTATGGCACAGAGATAGGGAGCTGGTGGTGAACCCCAGCAGGCATTGCCCAAGGGTGCTATCAATTTGGTGGCTTCAAGTGGGGTGAAGAGCCAATGACCTCTTCCTGACTAATCTTATTTAGGTCTCTTAGAGAGCCCAGACCGGATTAGTGCTCCAGAGAGCTGAGCTTTGGCTTCTCAGATCCATGCTCTGAAACTGGCCAGCCCCAGCAACTCTGGCTCTCCTCTCCTCTGTGGTACAGATGCAACAATATCTGCTTCGGAGAGGAGGAGCTATGAAAGGAGGTATCCATGAAGCCTTAGGCTTTTCTGCACGTTCCCAAGAGCATCTGCGAGGAAACAAGTCTGTGCTCAGCACAAGCTCAAAATAATATGCAAGCACAGAATGCCCCGAGGCTGTGCATGAGAGAGTGAGGAGATGGGAAACAGTGAGCAACCACCCGTTTGCTCAACAAGGCAGGGACTGTATGGAAAATACAGCATGAGATCATGGAACTAGAGATGCAGTGTAACACCTGTGCCTTGAGTGGCTGGTTACGTTGTCCTGACAACCTCACACTGGTGTCCCAGGCTTGGAGGGTTTGGCTCTGCAGCTGAGTGCGTGTAGGTATTTGAGAAGTAACTAGAGAGCCCCTGAGGAGTTTGGGAAGAGGAGACTGGTGAAACTCTTCCAAAAGGATTAGCTGGAGCTTGCCAGAAGCTATAACTGACTGTTGGCTGCTCTGTCTCCTCCTGGAGTAGGCGGAGGGGTGAGGAAGGAGTGGTGACATCCCAGCAGAAGATCTGGGGGCTGGGACACATGAAGCCTCCTCCCATGGGGCAAAGACTGCTTTTTCAGGGAGCTCTTCAACAAAGTCCAAAAGCTGGAGATAGGAAGGGAAGCTGAGGCAGAACACAATGGTTACAGGACAGTAACAAATGTGCCAGAGCAGCTTATCTGAAAAAGAGGGTGTTAGCTGGGACCAGGGTGGTTGGGGAAGTTGAGGCAGTCAGTTCCCTATAGGGCAGAGCAGCCCCACCGTGGGTGACCAGGAGGCCTGAGCAGAGGCACCATGAACCGTCTGAAAGCCTGTTTTGATTCTCAAATTTAAGCTATGAGAAATGGGGCCAATTCTCGGCACCAGCTGGGTGAGCATGGCCAGGCATCTGCAACCGGTGGTAGGGAGGAACAGCAAGACTGGTGTTTGACCAGTGGCTTTCCCTTGTTAGGCTGCGTTACATGGGAGTGTGAGATGGAGGAGGAACACTGAATCCAGAGAAAAATATCAGTGAGTCTTTGGCAAGGAGTTAAGCCTGAAGGTAGGTGCCATCCTCAAAGGCATTGCAATGAGTTGGGCAGCAGTGGTGGGACTCGTAGTCCATGCCATGCCCCAGAAGTGGTTGTACAAACCAAGCTGCTCTGCCTCTTTCCTGGTTTACACTTCCCATCAATTAGAGGCTAATCACTTCCTTCCAAAAGCTCATAAGTGCAAGCAAGCTTATTTAAGATGGTGAAATTGCCTCCTAATTGATTATTCCTGCAGTCTAACATCTGTTTCCCTGACTCACTTGCTTTTCTTTTCCTCGAAATAAAAATCTGCTGTTGATATGACCAGCTCACCTCCAGCCAGGAGCTCGTGAGGAGCTAACAAATGTGTTGCGGCAGTGCTGGCTTTCATGAAGGGATTGACAGAAGCACCTGGTGGAGAGCGCGTTGCTCAGGGCTGGAGCTTCCCTGTGAAATATGAATAAGAAGAGGAGATGCTGCATTTGCAGTCCTCCCCATGACAGCCCTCAAAGCTGTGGTGTGCTGGGGGAGGAGGAAGAGTCTTGTTTCATCCCACAGCCCTGGGCCACCCGAGCTTAGGTGCTGCCTGACCGCGTGCACCCAGCCAGCCCCTCCTGATAGCATCGGGGAGAGGACAGTAGGCGCTTTGTGGCTGGGGGGGATCTGGTTACTTGGGAGCAACTCTGCTCCTGGGGAAGACGATGACAATGTGCTGAGGGGAAGCAGGGCTTGGGGAAAAAAAAAATGACAACGCCAGTTTGTGAATTCCTCCGGGATTGTTTCAAAGTGCTTCCTACGGAAGAAGTCAGTGAGCATGGAGGGCTTTATAGCAGATTACTTGTCTGCTCCTACCTGCTCCTGCTGATATCTGTAATGCTGTGTTAAGTACAGGTTTTTACCCCAGTACACATATTCCCTTTTTAGCTGCTTATACAGGTCCCATTTTGCATTCCCAGAAAGGCAGTAGCTCTATTTTGTTTCCCAGAAAATGTTTCTCCCTTGGTTTTCTACTTGGACAAGACTTATGCAATTGCCTGGCCCGTCAACTCCTTGCCAAAATAATTTTGGGGGTTGTTGTCTAATTTCGGCCAATTTCGATGAGTCAAAAAACCCAGGTTTTTGTGGGTTTTGCAAAAAGGGATGAAGAAGAGATTTATAAATCTGCCTTTTAGTTCTCTCACCCTCCCTGAGGAGATTTCAGTGGGAGCCCATCCCTTGCTGGACTTCAGGAATTCCACTGGCGAGCACTGCTACCATGTCATGCAGCTGAGGTACAAGGAAGGGGTCATGGCCGCCCACCAAAGGGATGCACAAAGCCATGGGAGGCCAGGCTTCCCAATAGCTGGGCTGCTCCTGAGTCCTCCTGGCCAACAGGTTTCTCTGCCTGAGGAACCCCATGTGTTTTGCTCAGCTGATCTGAGCCCCATGATTACATGTGGTGTGCTGGAGTGTGGAGGAGATGTTACTGCTACTCTACTGGCTCCATGCTAGATATGCTGTTGTTTATTGGATTTATTGACTTCTTATTAGGTGTCTTGGCAGGGTGATAAAAGTCCTTTACTCTTTTTTCTAGGCAAAGGTCTGGCTCTCCACCCCTCTTTCAGCAGCAAGCTCTAGTGAACATGATGCTGAAAAAAACCTCTGGAGGCCCTCACTGAGAGTTTTAACAGTGTACAAGACTCTTCCTGTGTGAAAGCTTGAGTCACTCTAATGATAACTGTTCCTGGTGGAGCATGGGATGCTTCAGTGAGGGAACAGGACTCTTAGCTAAAAGGCAACAGCCTTAAGAGGTCCATGGGAAATAGAGCAGTGAAACAGAGAGATGGTGATGAAACTTTGCCATCTGCTCCAGAGCAAACCTACTGTGGGGAATATTCAGAGCAGTGCCAACACACACAAACTTGCTCCAGCAATGTGTTTGCAGTCCCGCTGGTGCAAGGAGGTGGCATCTCAGCTGCTGGTCCTTAATAAAATCTACAATGCACCTGGAAGCCTCACCTTTATTTTGGAGTGCGATGGGAAGTTGTCCTTCAGTGCTGGGCAGGTTGCAGTCCTATTAGTCTGAGCTATGCTTTTGGTGTGGTACGAACTGGTGAGTAGCTGATTTGCCACTTGTGCAGCAGGCTGGCCGGGATAGGAGAGACCTTGTGAGCTGCTTTTTGCAGGAGGGTGCACCTGGTTGTCCTGTCTGTTAACATCCATGGATTGGAGGTCATAAAACATCACTCTTGACACACCACCTGTATTACACAGCCTAGACTAAGGGCTCTGTCATAACCAGCCGATAAAACCATCCCCGAAACCGCAGCGATGCGCTGGCTTGGGCCAACTTCCCTCGTGGGGTGAACAGATCCAGTTTCAGCGCTAATGGGTTTCCCAGGATTTGCAGATGGGAATTATTTGCATTCTTGACTCGAAGGTGAGCGCAGGTGCATCAGATGGCCTCAGTGAGCACCCCTCCAGAGTGCTGGCCCCCACCTTCTGAGCACACAGAGCCGCTATTGTGCAGCGCTGCCTGTGCACCAGCTGCCCAGGGGACAGCCCATCAGGTGCTCAGCCTGTCACTCGGTGCTCTCTGGGTGCTTTCTGAAGGTGTTGCTCCTTTTTCTCCTCAAGAGAAGCCGTTTAGGGAGTCAGACCCTGAGCTGGCCCTTGGGCTTTTGGTCAGAGGTCCACAGAAAACAGCCTTTGCTTTAAACTGCCCTCCTTGTGTTTGCTCTGCTTAAACTCCAGGACTATTTAACACGCTTCAGCTTCTTATAAAGTTTCTGTCAAGACAGATTAGCAGCAGGCTGACAGATTGCTATTACAGCCCCAGTGAACTTTTAATACCTGCCAGTAAGTCCTGTGAGTCCCTTAAATCCTCCTGTGGATGCTCGAGTTGGGGAGCAAAGGCTGCTGCTTACACGGCTGGGATTCAGGGTACCTCTGCCTCTGTCCCAGCTGTCAGCATTAAGGAATGACCTCTAGGGATTTCTGGCGTTACGTTCCCCGAGGCCACAAAACAGCTTCTTCCATGCAAACTGTATCGCCTCTCCTTGTGGGGTGAGGTGATGCTCAGAGGGGGCTGGAGGTCCCCCAGCCGGCTCTGGGCAGAGGTGGGGGAGCAGCACATCTCAGGACCTGCCCATCCAGGGGAGGGTATTGGGATGTGAGCAGAAGCCAGGGTGATTTGGAGGGACCCTTGAGGGCTGCAGTCCAGTGGCTAAGAATCAGAGCATCACAGAGAAAAGCTGCTAGCTGCCCTTCAGGCAGGCTTGGCTTGATCTAGAGAAGTCATGGCCTGCAGCCCAGGCACCCTAGTATGGGTCAGCTGGCTGGTGGGTTTGGAGTCAGTAGGATTTTTCTTTCTTCTATTGACTTTGTCATCTTTTTATTTGAATTTTGATGCACCTTTTCCTACTACTGTCACCAAAAATGAAACAACCTCAGCATAGAGGTGAGCCAAGGAACAGCTGCCAGATGTCCATGTGGTGAAGTGGCTGCCATGTGAAGGGGGGCTGCATGCCAGTGGTTGGTGATGCAGCTCAAGCAGCTTCTGTCCAGGTTCTTTGGGCTTCTGCTGAGTACCAGCACACCTCCCACTCCTTTCCTCACACAACTTGTTTTCCTCCACCTTTTAAATCCCCATCTTCTGGAAGTATGGTCTGTGCAGGAAGATATTTGCTACACTGGATATCTTCCAGACGTGGAAAAAAGCTTGAAACAGCCTTTGCCAAACTCCCTAGACTCAAAAACCAGAAGTTACCTAGTACATATTTTGGCCAAGGTCTTGCTGACTGTATCTGAATGTGTTCTGCTCTTTAGGTTTCACTTCCTGGGATGCACAATCTTCCAGTAGGCAATTTGCATCCAGAGCCTTATTAGCCCTTTGAAATGCCGTATTTCTCTTGTGCAGTGTTGGACAAGTTTGTGTAGCTTGGCAGAGATACAGTTGTTCAACAAGAGGCTGCAGCTGAGCAAGATGTCTTGTCTTGGCATGGCCAACACATCGTGGCTGGTATTCCGGCTGGTGTTTTGGCCTCCCGCCTGCAGGACGTGCCTCAAGGCACCCAGCAAGTGCTGTGGAGGTGGATGCTGTGTGTCCTGATGCCATGGGTAAGCTGAGGTGGCGTTGATATGGTTCAAGGGAGTGTCACTAGAAACTCAAGCCAAAACTGGACCTCTGCTTGGGGCTGCACGTGTGGCTGGCAGGAGGCAGGACACAGAGATCTCTGTACCAAATGCATGGTGGATGTAGATACAAAAGGGAGCCTCTTGTCAATGCAGGAAGACTTATGGTGCTGGAGAGTCAGAATAAGCCCAGATTTGCTGCTGGGAAGGAGAGAGACCTTGGTCTCCTGGTGGCTGTCCCAGCCCTACCCTGCTTGAACTGGGTTAACATGGGCAGCTGCTCTTTACGCATCTTTGATTTTTTTTTTTTTTAATTGTACAGCAAAATGCTTTTTTGGAAAGCTGGGCTATTATCCCTCCAATAGCAAAATCCAACCCAGAAGAGAGAAAGGGAGGGAGGGAGCATGAGAAGGGGGCCTTTGAAGTGAGCTGCCCAAATGAAACGTGTGACATCAGAGAGATGGCAGATAGCTGGCAGAACAAGGCTGCCTTTGAGCCCGCCTTGGGCCCGGCCAGTGCACAGTTTACACCCCACCTCCCAAAGCTGGAGATGAAAGATGCCCCAGGCAGCCTGCCTGACCCCATTGCCTCTGCTATCTCCACTTGATTGCACAGTGTTTTGCTCCAAACAATTCTTCACTGTCTGGGCCGCACAGGTGAATCTCCCGGCTTGGCTCGCGAGCGGGGATGCCGCGCATAGCAGGGCTGCTTTGTGCGGGCGCTCACCTGCTTGCGGGGTGGTTTTCTTAGGACTGGCATTGTTTAATGGCAGGGCATGGAGGAGGGGTGGGGAGGAGAGGATGGGGCAGCCCTGGGCAGCCTGTGTACAGGGAAAGGTCTGGGGAAATATGGAATCAAGGAGTATCCGTGGCCAGCTGATTGGTGAATCCAGAATCTTGTGTTTGATGCTCCAAGAAAGGATCCAGGCTGGATTTGAAAATAATCTCTTTCTCCATTTGTTACTGGATTCAATCTGCTAGTGTGCCTAAAGCTCTCTGTTTTCTCCTGACATGAGCTATGAAACCTTTGTCTATGGAGCCTATGAAGCCTTTGTAGACTGCTTTAACACCCTTCCACTGAACATCATGATTCTGTGGAGATCTCTGCATGGAAAAATCAGACCAGATCCCAAATTGAGGTTCTCAAACCATAAACCAGGGCACAACCAGTGTTCCTATAAGCAGGGCTGGAATAGACTCCCGACTGGTTCATTTCTGAGCATCTTCCAGCAGTGTAAAGGCCCAGTATGACCTACCTCCCATGCATTCACTAACTGGTTGCTCATAACTGCTCTCATGGGACCTATGCCCTTCCAGTTGGGTGGGGATGGGAAGGGTAGGTAGACATCCTGCTAGTGAGAGGTGTAGGAACCATTGAAGCAGGAACAAATCACAGGGCTGGCCAACATCAGCTCCTGGTTAGGAAAGATGGAAAAGGATTGAGTGCTAGAGCCAGTCTTTAGAAGATCAACAGCCAATGGAACTCAACCCCTACTTGTGCTCTGTAGGTGGACGGGCTCAGGGAAGCTTTGATTGTTCAGGTGGTACCACAGATGTGTCCACACAACCTTCTCAGAGGGTCTTTTCTCAGCAAATGCAATCAAAGGCAAGTCCTAGAGTCACGACTGGGGCAGACGTCAAAACCCTGAAGGGCATTTGAGCATCTGAGCTTCCATATGAAGAACTGAGCACCTTTTTGACCTTTACTGAAAAGATCAGAGCCAAGTTTTCACTTGTGTTCAGTGACTTGTAAAGACTGAATACCCTAAAATCAATGTTACTAGTGGGAACATGGAAATTAATTGTGTCAATCTATCACTCACCTTGCCCTATTACATTCAGTGATTAGAACTTGGCCTCAAATGCATGAACAAAGTGTCTTCTGTGACAGGTAACTGCTGCGTGGCGGATGGCAGTGCATGACTTAGGGTGGTCAAAAGCAGAGAACAATAGAAAAGTTTGGGTCCAGCACTGTTTGTGTTGGGTTTAATTTTTTTTTTGTGCAATGCAATGCTCTCCTTGCTTGGGTCTAGTCAGTGACATCTTGAGAACAAGAGATTAAGTACAAAGAGATAAAATTTGCAGAACTCATAATTGCAAAGGAAGAAAAATCTTCAGGACACATCCCCTTACTGTCTCTTCTGATGGGCAATGAGCAACCTGCAGAAATTTGCTTAGTAAGGACTTGTGAAATGATAAAGATAGAAAAAATCCCCGTAAAATAACAGGGAACTAGCAGTAAGGGGAAATACATAGAGAAGGTAGGTATTCTGTTCTGAACTGTCTGGGAGCAGTGCTAAGGAATGACACAGCGGGTTGATTGGTCATCTGCAAGTAGACCCTGGGGCCAAGGGAGAGACTTTCAGGGCTACCTATAGGCATTATGCAGTGACCTCCATGTTTAGGGCCAGGCTGTTTGAAGGTGTGAATGACACCAGTGCTGTGGGCACTTTTGCATCTCCAGCTATCATATCACCCTACCCAAATCTGGCCTCAGGGAGCAAATGGTGTTGATGGTGACCTCTCTGTCTCATCTCCATCCACAGGCAGCTTGGAGGCTGGGTGATGTGGTCAGGTTGCAGTAATGGCTGTGAAACACAGCTGAAGTGCCTGGTGACTGGGGAGTGGATGTAATTGAGCTGACTTCAAGACACACTAGCTGGGTTACAATAAACAGGCGTGGCAGCTGGACACCTGTAGAGCTGTGTGGCTCATATTTGAATTTCCTTCCTCTTCAAAATGGGGAGAAGAGTGTTTTCCTCTGGTTCCTCCTCCTTTGCGGTAGGGGTGTCCATCAGAAAGCACAAACATTGCCCACTGCCACCAAACCTTATGAAGGTAGCAGGACTAATACCAAACACCTCTGTGCTTTTCTGTTTCACCGACATCTGTGTTCACCAAAAGCTTTTCCAGGGATTGTGCCTAAGCATGGAGCTCAGCGTGTGTCTGTCACAGCTGGTGGGAAGGGGACAGTGAGCCTTCATCAGGAGCTCTTTCCATGTGAAAAAGGAGTAAATTTGGGTGTAGTAATTTGGAAGGGGACCTCAGTTGTGAAGAATGGGAGAAATGAGAGCTGAAGCAGGCCCTGGGGGTCTCCTACCTCATGTCCTGCTGCAAGGCAGGGTGGACTCTGTGCTTGCTCAGCCTATGCTGAGTACCCTCCAGCAGCCAAGGCTGGAGTTGCCATTTGAGAGTTTCCCACATCTTTTTTTCTGTGCTCTATTTCCCTTTGTAGCAAGAAAAAGGAAGCAGGGAAGAAAAACAAAGAGAAAGAATCTGATAACCTCTGAAGGAGGATGAAGTGCAGAACTGGGGGATCCTGCTGTGTGCTCATCCCCTGAGTTTGGGGGGTCAAGGAAGATATTTCCATCTCTTTGTAAGGACTCAGCTCTGGTGTTGGCCATGGGTTTCATGCACTGGTGAAGAAGCTAGTGTTGTGTCATTCCATGGCCCTGGGCTTTTCCAGCCTCCCTGTGCCACAAGGACAGGACAGCACCTCTCCATCCCTGTGGGACCTCTGCCTCAGAAGTGGCTGCAGTTTCTCAGTACCCGCATGTCCCCTTCCTCCCTCTCCTTCATTAAGGCACTGATCTCTTCCCAATAACAAGGGGGCTTCTGTTCGACAAAACCTGCCAATTAGTCATTCTGGCTGGGTATAAACGTGGCACTTGAACAGCTGAGGGGACGGCGGGCAGTCCTGCCCCTTCTTGCGGTGTTGCCAAGCTTGCCATTAACACAATGTGACAACTAATCTCTCTATAGCATCTGACTGAGCAATTTTAATTAATAGCTCTGTACGCTTGCACACACACCTCTACCCCCTCCGCTTCACACAGGTACCGCATGCCTTTAAAGCTCCTTCCCTTGCCTCGCAGCCTATGAGCACAAAAGCAGGAAAAAAAGCCTCATTCTGCCTCAATCAGTGCAGAAACGCTGCTCTTTTGGGGCTTTGACCCTTGGACTGAACCAGGACTTTTTCCCTCCCATTCTCCGTCCCCTCTGTGGGGTTGAGGACCTCAGTAAATGTGGTGGCTCTGGAGCAGAGGTGTTTTCTCAGCTCTGCTGGTTGTTGAGGCAACCCTGCAGTGGCCTGTGGGAGGTGAGGGGCCAGCAGGGCTGAGCCAGCTTCTTGGTCTCGATGTGAGGGAATTGGAGGGCACTGAGGGGGCATTTGTGCTGCTCCTCCAAAAAATGGCTCTTTGGCTTTATCCAAGCAAATGGTAACATCAGGAAAAAAGCCCCACATTTCCACAGCCAGGTTTTCCCCTGATGCGAACAGCCATGGCTTGGCAGATGGCTGCTGTTGGGGCCATTGTGATTTTGGTGCAGCAGTGTCCTAGTTTGTTTTAGGACAACTGAGAGGGTTCATCCACGATGATCTTGAATGTTGCTTTAGGCAAACATTAGCTTGAGAATGACTCTTTTGGGTCATGACTCTTGGTGATGCAGCAAGAGCAAGGCCAACCCTAGAATGGCCAGGAGGGCTGCAGGAGCCCAGAGAAGCTGGTCTGAGCTGCGTGGGTCACCGCAACGGGAGCAGCACGCAAATTCCCCCAAGGAGAGGGAGGAGAAATCATTGTGGTTGGAAAGACAGCTGGACCTTTCTGATAAGGACTGGCAAAATAAGCTGGGCACAGGAGAAGGTGGGAAGGCTGACAGGCTGCAGAGGTGTGGAGAGTCCCCTCTCCATCCTTAATTCAATGCTTTGATGCTTCTGATCTAGGTGTTGCTGGGTAGCCAAAACCAAAGATAGTATCAGAGTGGCTGAATATCCTGATCAGGCTCAGGCTTTGGACACTTGAATAAAAGGGATATACAATAAATAAAAATCATCTCTTCGCATGTTGACGTGGCAACATGACATGTGTCACTCCTGCAGCTCCCTCTTGCCCAGGGTCTGAATAGTGCTCTTACTTCAGATCACCTGAGAAAGCCTTCAGAGGTGGTGAAAAAGCACCATGGACTGCTTAGGCCTGGGAGGACAACCATGCTGTCTCCAGGTTCTTGTTCCAATGGCACGTGGATCCGGGGGTCTTATAGAGTCACCTTGGCAGGACAGCTGCAGTGGTTCACACTGTGGTATCCAGAGCCCTTGAACAGTGACCCCATAGGAAGTGGGAGCAGACATCACCACAAATGATGATTCTTCTGCTGGATTTGGCTTGCTGGAGATGCCTAAGAATTTTGATACTTAGGTAATAAACGGAGGGGGCCCCTTGCTCTCATTAGTATGCTTAACCCTTCCAATACTGTTGGATAACATATTTCTGGCTGGGAATATCCTTCCTGCCTGGAAACATTGCTTATTCTGGACAAGTGCAGGGGCAGGGGTTGGGCATGCTCAAGATAATCCTTGGTCCCTGTGGTGACTTGTTGAACTCAACACCCTGGACACCCCAAGCATAGCACCAGGCTTTCCCACAGTGGATTTTCCCCTTGTCCTAAGGCCTGGCTTCTTGGATGAAGCTGCTTGAGTGCTTTGATAAACTTGGCCCTGCAAGGATCATCATTGCACAGAGCCAAGAGAGCTTCCCTTCTTCCAGCTCACCCTCCTTACAGAGAGATCACGCACTAGGATGCACAGGGTGCACCTCAGCCAGGCAGCAGAGCCACCCGTCCCCAACCTGGGACACACAGTGCGGACCAGCCGTGCTCACATCCAGCTCCGGGCAGAGCATCTCCTCCCTGCAGTGGAGACCAAGGGGCTGTGTCAGGGAGCTGTGCAGAAGCCGGTGCCCCCCAGTACCCCCCCGGCATGGCGGTGGCAGGCGGATGCAGGACCTGCCCCATCTGCCCGTGCAGCAGCGCCGCGGGGAGCTAATGAGAAGCAAGGTGAGAGGCAGGAGACGGGCTGACAACTTACTGGCTCCGCAAGCTGCCGGTGGCTCGCGGGCGGCAGAAGGACGGCATCTGCCCCCCCGCCCCGGCATCTCCAGCCTCATAATGAGGTTATTACTGGCCCGCTGCTTGACGGCCAGCACCAGCATCTCTCGCCTCCTCGCACTCCCAATTCCCACTTGTGGCTACGGGAGCAGGGAGCCAGGGAGGAAGGAATAACCCTACCCTCGCGCTTGGGTTTGGCTCAGGGCTTCGGCGGGAGGGCTTGGATGGTTTTGACCTTGCTAGTGGAGGAGACGGCGCTCCCATGCTCGCCGCCTGTCCATCCCCGTTATTATCTCTTGAAGGCTGCTGGCCTATTGCAGCCTGGTTTGACAGGGGGAGAAGTCTCAAAGATAATTAAGTTCCTACAAGTTTTGTGAGAACAGGCAGGCAGGCGAAGGAGAGGGATGTGATGAGGGCTGCTGTGGTGGGAAGGCTGAGCCAGGAAATGGCAGGCGGCTGCCTTGCTTGTGGAAAGCCCTTCCTGGGACCTGACTTCGGGAATCAGGAAATGGTGCTTAACAGGGGCTTTCCCCATGTTGGTTCTGCTGGGGAAAGGATGGAATTTCATACAGCGTGCCCAGGACCAGTGAGATCCCAGTGCATCCCACAAAGGAACTGAAATATTGATAACGAAGGCAGGACTTGTCCCATCAACTCCTTAAAAATTTCTTAAGAGTAAAAAGCCCTGTCTGTGTCTGTACCAGTTACCAGGACAGCACCGTGTGTACCAGCCCTCCCTCTCTCTGCCCGCAGAGCACTGGTTCAAAGGCTCCAAACACTTGTCGTCATCCCACCCCGTCTGACAGCAGCTGCAAGCGGCTTTGCTGAGCCCATCACCCCCAGCACGCTATTAATGATTATATTAATTACTAATGCAGCATGAGAAACCAGTGTGTTAGCAGACTCCTCTGACATCCCAAGGTTTACAAGGCAGGGTATTGAAAGGCTGCCGCTCACCTGGCTCTGCTCCCTTCCTACCTCAGCATAAGGGAGGGACACACAGGGGCCAGCGCTCGCTGCCCCTCACCCCACAGCTGACCACGGGGACCCCCTTCCACGCACCCACGTAGTGCCTTTGGCAGGAGCTGCCTGCGGTCGGGATGCCGGGCAGGGACCGGCCGGCGCTTTCGCCGCTCGGAGCAGCTGGTGCGGATGTCGCAGCCGATCACGTCGGGGAAGGAGTTGAGCGGGAAAGCGGTGACACCTCGCTTATGGCGCCCTGCTGTCGAGGGGCAGATGTGGAGGCCGACACATGTTCACCGCCGCCACGCCACTAATTAATCACCTCCGCCACAGCCCCTGCCCCACGCGGAGGGGGCGGTGGCACTGCCGGGGTGGCGGTGGGTGTTTGCCCCTGAGCCTTCCCTTGGAGCCACACTGTCCCATCCGTGGGATGGCGGGATGATGGGTCGCTCCACCAGCAAGTCAATGCAGTCGGGTTTTGGCCACTGCAAGAAAGAGGTTGGAAAGGCAGAGCTATTCATCCTCACCTCTCACACAGACACAAGCACCCTGTACATCAATGCTTGAGCACCTGTGGGAAATGGGGCACTGCGAGACCTTGTCACCTCACCTGCACCCTGGGGCACAAGGAGACACAATGTTTGCAGCTGTGAGGGGTTCAAACAGGCAGGAAAAGGGAATTCCCTTCCTAATGGGAAGACCTGCAACTTCTAAATAATACAGAGAGCAGGACTTCTTTTTTCAGGAAAACGGTAAAAATGGGACTTTGAGAGTGTTATCCTATTTGCTCTGGCACATGTGACAGCCAGCCACTGCTGCTCCCATTTGGCTCACCAGAGAGGCATGGGAACAGCAAGCACCCATCCAGACCACTTTCCCCCCAATTTTCCTGGTAGCCATCTGAAAAAAAAGCAAAATGGAGTGTTACAATTTTGCTGAAACCTGATTTTTTTCTGGTAATGTCTGACTGAAATTCCTGACAATTTTTCCCTAGCCAGGATTATCTCACAGGGGTTCAGCCACCCTATCCCCCTTTGCCTGTACAGCCTGTCCCCGAGAAGCTTCTGAAGGGTACAACAGTGCTGGGGAAGGGGAAAGAAGGCCCTCCTATCTGTTTACTACATCTTTCCACCAAATTGAACAACTAGATTTTGCAGAAAACCCCAGTGGTGACCTGGCTTCAGGAATGAAGGATGAGGATGCAGTGGTCACCTTTGGGGATGCTGTGGGGCAAGCTCCCAATCCATTCCAAAAGCGCTGCAATGCCTGAGCAACCGCGGTGCGACCCCAGGAGATGGGGACAGTGGCTGGAGATCTTGCGACTGGTTGGGAGACCTCTCGGAGGTCTCTGAAGGTCTGCCCCGTTCCTCTCTGCGGGCAGAAGCCTCCACCTCGTGGCCGAGCCCCGAACGACAGATCGGGGACAGGAGGGCTGTGACCTGGGGCTGTGTCCTTGCCTGGGGGGCTTCGGAGGAGCCCAACAACTCACAGCCCTGTTCTTCCTTACTGACCATGGAACTACCTTTCGCCCGCTGCAAATTCATTGAGTACCCCTAATCGAGCTGGTTATTTTTATTTCTGTCTCTTGTCCATGCATTATTTCAGCAGCCAAAATTTTTCCAGCTTACAAGCCTTTTTTTTTTTTTCCTCCCTATTTTTATTTCTGAAGCTGGGCTCAAGGCAACCAAGGAGGTAGCAGGGGAAAATTAGGCAGCAGTGCATCCTTGCTCCTCTGCCTGTTTTGGGGATGCTGGTCACTGAGGGTGAGAGGAGAGAGGGAACCTGCACCAGCCCTGGGTTCCCATCCCCTCAGACTCTGCTGGCCCTCTGCTCTTGCCAGGGACATCAGAAATGGGACTGTGCCTGGGCAGGATTTGCTCATCATGTTTACCTGCCTGGTCTGCTGTAACGTGTGCATTCCTGCCTCTTATCCCTTAAACATGGAAGGTGTGGAATAGTAATCCTGGTTAACCCAGGGTGAGGCGAGCCTACGTGCCTCAGTTTCCCTGTTTCAAGCGAGCTGCTTCTGCCTTTGCTTCTCCTGACTCTGATTCCAACCTGTTTAATCAATACAGGGACTAGCTCTGCCTTACAGCAGGTTTGTTCACCTAAAATCCTCAGCTCACTTAACTAATGGGCTCCCTGGCTTTATTTAATTTTATTTTTAAATGGGGCAGCTTTTGTAGGACAACTGCTTCCTGACTTGGCCACCTGTGCTGCAGGGCTCTCTCTGTGCTGATTCATGCTGGCCTTGGGGTCCTGCAGACTCAGTGGCTCTCAGGAGGGGGTCACACCAAGCAGGAGTGAGGACAATAGAATTCTACCCACTTTCTAGTGTAATTCTCCCCTGTGCTGGATTTTGAGTGGCTTGCCTGAAGATTTGGAAAACCTGGTTAGGCAGAGGACACCCACAGCCCCTGGACACTCGGAGAGAGAGGAGTCTGTGCCAACCTCAGCCATTGCCTTCTGCTTTCCCTCTTCTTCTAAGCTCAATATGGAAAATCAGGAGGGGCTGATCGAGGCTTTATGATGCTCTCTCATAGAGAAGAACATCTCCTGTCCTTGCTGTCCCCATCTGTTCTTAGTGGTGCAGGTATGGCACATCTGCCTGGGTGCTTCCACGGTGTCATTTCATTTAAACAATTCCTCGGTTTACCTGTTCTCATCCAGAGGTGGCTGTCCCAGACAGAGTTTGGATGGGAAGGCCATTTTGCACAGATCAAGGACAAAGTCTGACAAAACCCCAAAGGGGTAAATGGCAGAGAAAAGCGAAGCCTTCGACCAGGGCTGGGAGACTCTGACCCCATCAATTGAAACCTGGTGTTCTGGGAGGACTTGGAGTTAACCTTCCCCCAGCCAGTGAGGACCATGGAGTGACTTGCAACGGGCCAAGCACCTTGTTATGATGGGAAACCTCTTGCATGTGTCATCATGGTCCATATCCTGCTCTATGTTGGAGGTCCCACAAGCTGCATCCCCACCACTGCTTCTGGCTCAGGTCTCCATCCAGCAGCACCCACTCCACGCCTGGAGCTCTCCCTTGCCTCATCTCCCCAGGCAATTGTGCAAACCTACAGCATTTCTCTCCAACTTCTTCATTTTCTTGCATTTCAAAAATTAAGATCTTATTTCAGCATCAGCACAGGATTTTTTTGCCCATTTCAGAAATTCCAGAGGGAATTTCAAGAAAAATGGAAACATTTGCAAAATGCCCCAGGACAGAGAATTGTGTTGTGAGCAGCTTTCATCTGGTGCAGCCTTCGCTTCCTGCCCTGTGGGATAAAAGTCACAGCAGAAGTGACAAAGACTCATAAATTCTGCAGAACGATTTAGTTCTTTCTGGAAAAAATCTGGTTGTTCCCTGAAGTGGGACTGAGAGCTGGGTGTGACGTGGGGTAAAGAAAGTTTCTGTGAATGTCTGTCTCTTAATTAATATTAATACCTCTCTAGCTTTTTATCTCTGCTTTAAATAAAAGGAATCCAGCCATGGCAGAGTTCCCACCACATTAAGAAATCCATGAAAGCGGAGTGATGGATGCTTTGGAAGATGGCTCTCATTAATGTCTAATCCTTCCCATCAGCCCCACTTGTCCCTGACACTTCAAGCTTGTTAACCACTTTTTGCAATGGTTTCCAGGGACTTCTGGAACTAGGAGGAGATGGCAGGGCCTCCTTCCCTTGCCTTCAGGTGACATGCAAAGAAGAGCATGAAAAAGTGGTTTCTGCTTTGGGTGCTACTAGCTGCCATTCTCTCCAGCTGCCTGCTCTGGGTTTATTATTTTAGGAGGTCTCTCCCAGGCAAACCAAGGTTGCGAAGCCTGAGTTTGCTGAAGGTGCTGAAAAATATTTCTGCTTCTTTCTTTATTTTTTTTTTAATATATAATTTGAAAGGCCGTGTGTACAGCAGTTGTTTCTGTGTGTAGGACTCTGTGGGACTGGGAAGCCAAGGAGCTGCTGCCTCCTCTTCCTGCTCTACTGTTGTCAAGGGCAATCAATGTGGGGACCTTTTGAAAAGCATCAGCTCCTGGATTCCTGTCAATAAGTAAGTAACTTTTCTTTCTTTTTTGAAATAAAATCACTTTAGTGCTTGTGGAAAATACAATAGGTTTCAAAGCTAGAAGGAAACGAGAAGTAGGTTTGATCACCATGGGGTTACACCTAGAAAACCCAGGGGAACGACTTTTCTCTGGGCACAGATATGCCATGGAAGCACTTTTCCAGCAGAGGGAAGCTTTTTGTGCTCATCCTTGAAGTTTTTGGCAGCTCCTTACAACCATTCACCTTTGCAGCGAGCGTTTCCTTAATTGCAGTGATGATAGTGAAGATCCCTCCACTGAACACACATTTTCCTAATTCATATCCAGGTTCAAATGCTAATTGAGAAGATGTCTCAGTGGCTGGTGACAGCACAGCATGTTCCAGAACGGTGCCTGTCCTGCTCCCAGCCTTGCTGGATGTCTTTACAGGGAGGTCACAGAGCCCTGCCAAAGGAGTCACCCCAGGAAAAATGGTCTCTGATCCTTCTTGTGCTCTTGTAAAATCCCTGGACGCTCTGCAAAGATGCTGGGGCTGTTGAGATCAGATCACTGAGGTCCTAATCTGTGCCCAGCCCAGCCATATGCGATAAGCAAATCCTTTCTCTTCCAGAAAGGCCACCCAAACCCGCAAACATTGCTAGGCTTAGTCACATACGTCTGTGTTTGGGTTGAGAGTATAGGCTGAAGTGTTTCTCACAGCTAAATAGTGCAACAAGCCTTCTAAGCAGGAGGATGCAGGGCCCCTTGGAGCGGATCAAACCCCTGACGTGGCAGTGGTGCCTTTTCTCCCTGCTTTCCACTAGAGGTAGCTGGAGCCACGCACAACTCGCCCAGCAGCCCTGGGATTTTCACATTCCCAACCCTAAATCAGCATCGATAGAAGCGATTAGCCTGCCATTAGAGACACACGTCCCAGCGCAGGATGTTCTTGGTCCGCAGCTCTCACTTCCAGGCGTGGCTCCTCTCCCATGCCTGCACCCCCCGCACCACGAGGGCTGGGGCAGCGCTTTCTTGGTGTAAATCCCGTAGTTTGGGGGCTTTTGAAAAAGCAGAGGCAACACCTCCACACCCCCCTGCTGCAAATCATCCCGTGATTCCTCAGCCTTGGGGACAGACGTCTGTGACTCTGGAGAAGGGATGAGTAAACTGCTCTGAGCTGTTTATTCTGCAGAGGAGGGACAGGAGAGAAGTCTGGTGGTTTAAGGCCCTTCTTACTTTTTTCTTATTTTTCCCCACCCTTTTTTTCCCTTCTAGTAGGTTGAAGATGTATATTGCAAGCTGCATCTGTAGCTGCTGTTTGTGGAGGGTGGGGAATAACCATCCAGCCTGGATGAGTGAAGGGATGCTTGTGGGCAGCTGGCCCCTGCTGCAGGGACCGTTCTGGCTGATCCAGGGTAAAAAATATGTTGGTTTGGGGTTTTTTTTAGAAGGGGGAGTATATCATATAGAGAAGCTACTCCTAGGTGTTGCAATAAGCTTGCAAGCTGAGGAGGGAAAGAAGGTCAGAAGGAGTGAGGATTATCTTCCTTCCCTGCTCCCAAAGGGATTTTAGCCCTGACTTTTAATAACAGCCAGGAAGGAGGCAGACTTCAGGCTTACCCAGAGGAAAAGACCCTAACAGCATAAAGGCTCAACTAGAAAAACCCTTTTTTCTTGCTTTGCCATCCCCATGGAGATTGCTGTGCCAGGGGCTGCAGACCCCCCACGCTGAGCCTACCTGGACCCTCTGCAGTGGGTGGGGGTCCCAGATGGCAAGGGGAATGCTCATGCCACCAGTCTGACCACGATTTGCTGACGGTGATGATGTGACAAAGTCACTGGCACAGCTCTGTGTGACATGAGGGATTCATGCATGGGATGGAGGGGGAGACCTTGAGCCTCTGTGGCCACCACATTGCCCAGTCCTTGCACAGCAGGTGTATCTACAAACAAGTGAGGTCTCACGGAGATGAAGGTATTGTTGAAGAATAAATTTGCGCTGCATGTCTAGGACCATCTGCAGCTCCTCATAGGTGCTCCAAGCCTGCACACCAAGAATGGCTCCTGGTCTTTTCCTGATGCCATGTGAGATACGGTGGCAGGTCCTTGGCTGCATCATCCTCTTTGGTAGGGTCTTCAGGCCACCAAGTGTCAATTTTGTTTGGCCTGATCAAAGCCAGCAGCCACCTCAGTACTTCCTCAGTCCATGAGGCAGGAGGAGGCTAATGAGTCAAGAGAAATGAGCCTTTCTGCCTGGGGGGCTGGCATGTTCTGATGTTTCGGTCTAACTGCTAAACTAGTGCTTGAAGGATGTCTCAAAACCATCCCTGGCTTCTTCTCCAGAGGGTTTTCTGAGGGCTGGTGGGCCCTATTTGGGGAAGGTGGAGCCCTCACCCAGCCCTGCAGAACGAGGACAGGGATGCGCCAGCGAGCTTTGACGGATGAAGACCGTTAATATTGAACACATAATTATGCTGGCCAAGGCCGAGAGTCCTTCCACAGTGATGTGTGTGGAGGGCATCAATATTAAGGCGAGTTACTAAATGTATCTCAAAGGTGACCTCAAAGGCATTTTGGAGGCCCAGGGCTGAGTTTTGGGACTCTGCTGTACTGCAGCCAGAGTCGAGAAGGTTCTTGCTGGCAGCACAGCAGAGAAGAGCTGCTTTTCCTGAGCCCCTTGAGATGTCTCCATGTTTGACAGCTAAAAGAGGAGACAGGCACAGCCACCCTGTACTTCCAAGCTCAGCCTTTCTGAAATAAAGAGATCATCTTAAAATTCTTATTTTTAAAGACTGCATGCCATAAATGAATCAAGCTAATTAAAAAAAAAAAAATCCCCCCTAGAGTTGGAGTTTATAGGGTGCTTGACTTTCCTCTTGCACAAGAGAGCTGGAAACTTTGTCATGGTTGTTTTCTAACACCTAAGCCCTCAAAGGCACTTTTGGTGCTTTGGAGGGGACCTGGAAATTGCATTGGGAGCTCCTAGCTCCCTAGTGAGAACTTTTTTTATATTTATGGAGGAAATGAAGTAATTTCTCTCTATCAAAAATGAATGAAAACTTGAAAAATCTCTACCAGGTTTTATTTATTGCCTCATCTATTAAAATAGCCACATATCTATTCAAGTGTGGGGGCTGTACTTTATCTTACCTTTTCCATGAGTCACAGAATACACTTTTTTTTTTTTTCAGGGAAAAGATATTGCTGAGATTCTCACAAGAGGAGAATGTCCTGGAGGATACCAAGGGCATGACTTGTCATCACAGCAGCTGAGCAGCACCATCATCCTCCTGCTGCTGCCATCCTGCAGCCCTGGCCAGTGCCAGCTAGACCATTCCCCTCCCCAATTCTGAGATAAATCCAGGGCTTTCTTCACCTCTAAACCTGGAGCCATCCACTGCTGTGAGTGCCAGTTGGATTAGAGATGCTCTGCAATCCCTGAGACACCACCAGACCTACCAGCGCTGAACCTCACCAGGGGCTGATGGGCTGTTTCTGTGGGCTTTTGTGCCTGTGTTTCTGTGCTGTGGCATGAAGGAGGCACCCACACATACACACACACACACATAGGACCCCCTGTACTTTTTCTGCTCTGCAGGAAAAGCAAAACTGCTCATAGTAAGCTTAAATTCTGAGTCTCTGCTAAGCCAGCGCAGTGCAGGAGCTGATCTGTTTGTCCTTTGCTATTTGAACACCAGGTGCCCCAAAATATGTTAGTTCAACTCCCAGAACAGAAACCCCTTCCATTTATTTTCTCACCTTGTCTCACACTGAATTACAAACTCACAGCAGGGGAGGAAATTGAACTTGCTTCCCATGGCCATACCCCTGAGTGTGACTTTACCTAGGACTTAGCCACACACCTTTACTGCATCCTGGGCTTTCCCTTTGTCCCCAGGAGCCATCACACCCAACTGATGTCACAAGCTGTAAAAATCCAGCATGGGAGTTGCTGCCGAACCAGAAAACTGATGGCAGTGCTCAACACCGTGGGGACAAGGAGGGGCAGCCCCTCAGGTTTCTGCCATGGGAGATCTATGGGATACTCTGCCAGGGCTCACCTTTCCACCCCTTACCACAAACACCCCTTGATGAGAGAGACCAGCAGATTCACTGTCGAATAAACTTTATAGCATGTTATCCATAATATTGCAAATACTATTTGCCAGACTTGATGTTATTCACTGTCTTTTCTGTGTACAGTAAGTGCCAGTTTCACTACAGCTGCCAAGGCCCTTGTGAAACTGCAGCAAGCTGGTAACTTTGTCCATAATATGGGGCTAGTTTTAACTTTCCATGCTATTTTTTCTTGGAATGAATCAAACTGAGGATGGCTTTGGCCATAGCCATTCCTCAGGACCATTAGGGCCAACAAGCAAGCCCCTCTGCCAGGGCTGGAAAGAGGCCAAGGTCCCACTGACAGAGACTTTATTCCTTAGGAATGGCAGGAGGTGAGGCATAGGGGCAAAAGTCACCACCTTGTTACTATTTTTGTAAGCACAACTGCCCGAGATTGGAAAAGGGCCCAGCACAGCGGGATGGGTGACACTTTCTCCTGCTGTGGTATTTTCCTGTGGGAGCTTGTCCCATGAAGCCTCTCTCCCCCCACACCCTTCCTACCCATTCCTTGCCACAGCTCAGAAAAAAGCTTTATTTATACTCATTTAGCTGCTTGCCTTCTCCCTAATTGAAATCATTAACCTTCTCGCTTAATGAAGAAGAGGACCAGGGGGAGGACGGGGGGTGCCGGGGCCGGCAGACCCCCTCCCGGGCTGCTCTGCTGACTCCCTCGACCGGCTGAAAACGTGATTTTGAATTTGGTCACCGGGAGCTAAAAGAAAAAAAAAAAAACAAAAACCTGAACAACTGCGCCGTGGTCGGGGGGCTGGCGGGGTACGGCTGCCTGTGCCCCTGGGGCCGCGGCGGGGCTGACGCCAGCATTTCATCTCGGCGGAGAAGTCATCGGCTCTGACCACGGGGAGGGCTTTGCCCGCCAGGTCCCACTTTGCTCCCCTATATTTAGCCCATTATGAATATGGAAGAGCGTTGAAAATGATTCGCCCAGACATCCCTCTGTCCAGCCGAATAACATCAAGGGTGGGAGCGGGGACGGGAGCCGCTCGCCCTGACAGGGGGCCCCGGCCCCGCCCGGCCCCGTGGGTCGCGGAGTGGGGTCCNNNTTGGGGTGCGCACCAGGGGGGGCTGGCCGGGGGAGCGCTCCCCCCGCCGCTCGCAGTGTGCCGAGCTGTGCCGGGGGTCTCAGCTGGCTTTGGAAGGGGCCGTGGCGGGGATGCCGCGCCGTGCCCAGCTGCGCGCCGCGCTCTCCAAGGGCACCGCGGCCCCGTCCCTCCCTGCCACCACCCACCACCCCCCGGCAGCCGGGCACAGCCCTGCGAAGGGCCACGCAGCCTGGCAAACGCTGGGGCTTGCCGCTTCCCATCGAGCTCCAGCAGTGGGGAAGAGGGATGAGGTGGTCCTGGTGGGTTTGCCAGTGCTTCGGTGTCCCCACTCCTCTGCGCTCAGGCGCCGGCATGAAACACGTGCTGAATGTCCCGGGTGTGTGACCTGGCAGCACGTGGCTACTCCTCGGCCGTACTTTGCTGGGCTGCTCCAAGAATTAAACACCTTTTCCCAAGCTGAGACGGGCTCTCTTCTTTTTGGGAGCCCAGACCTGCCCCCAAAACGTTTGGGCATCCTCCAGCCCAGCTCCAGAGTGCAGACATCCTTCTTTGGGCATCTATGCCTTTTTATACACTAATTTTCCCCATTTTGCAAAGGAGCATCGCTCTGCCCCGAAAACCAGGAACCCGTGGAGAAAGGACACGAGGGGCAAACCCTCTCCTGTTAGAGCCCCCCAGCTCAGCTGGGTTAGGGTTTGAAGAGCACTTTGCACGAAAGATTACCGTTGCTTTTGGGCATAGCAGAAAAGAGGGAAAACAGCTTTATTCAAGCTGTTAATGAAATGTCATTTGCAATTCACTTCCATCGCTGTCACGTGGCAGATCTGCAGCACCCCCAGGTTGCACCGGCTCACACAGAGGGGTTGTTTCTTTGGAAGGGGTTTTGGGAAGGGGGGGGGGAACATGCACAAAAGCATCAGAATCCAACTGCCCTATCCCCAGAGCTTGGAGTCTGTGTTTGTCATGGGTGCAATTGCGAGGTGAGGTGACTCAGCCTTCCCTCTCAGCTCAGGGAACAAGGAGGTGATCAGCAGAGACATGGCAGAGCAATACACCTTTTCTGTGGGGTCTATCCCCAGAAATATCCCTGGGTTTTATTTTTCCACTTTTTTCATCATGTATCTATATCCTTCATATTTCTCACGGGCAGTCAGCAGAGTTTGGCTGCCTTTTCAAACCCCACAAGGCTCAGCAATACAGTTTGGATCCCCTTTTCAATCCTCTCCCTGCTACCTGACCCCCCCTCTCTCCTTCTCCACATCTTCTCAATTTCTGAATGATCCTCCACAGCTGTGAGCAGGTTTAACTAATCTTTCTGTCAGTGGGGTACTTTATGGAAATTGAAAACTAATTAACATTCATCTCAGCAGCTAATCGGATGTAAAGCCCACCACCTCGGCCTCCCTGGTTTTAAAATAATAATAATAATGGCACAGGAGCAAGGAACATGTTGTTCAAGCCCACCTGGATGGGATGTTCCCCCAGACAGAGCTGGGATGCCCCTGAAACCCCATACCCAGGGATGGATCCCCTTCTACTGGTGCTGGACCTGGCTCCTGGATCCATCTTGCCCATCCTACATCCTTTCCCTCTGGCTACCTCCACCCAAGAGGTGGGGAAAAGGTATTTTGGGGCAATCTGGAGAGAGGGGTTGGTGTGGGGCTGGGGCTAGGAGGGCAATGGAGACATGAGGTCAAAGATGCTCTCGCCCACAGTGACTCATTCGGCTTTAATTGCTCTCTGAAGTCGCGGGCTGCTGGCGGCACTGCATCAGAGATGTCATGTTATAGTCATGCGTGAAGAGCTAATGGTCAAGGGTGACACCACCAACAAAACATCCTCGGGGAAGCTGTCAGTGGTAGGGAGGATCAAAGGGCAGGGAGAGTGGCCGTCCCACTGCCAAGGGTTGGGGCTGCTGCTGCTGGAGATGCAGGTGCCCCAGCAGAGGGGTGGTGGCAGCACCCGTGGGGATTTGTGGCCAGAAAGTCATCCTGCCACAGGATCAGGGACAGTGCAGGCAGTGCCTGAGCTGAGAGTGTGGGTTCGTCTTAGAGCCCCTGGAAAATATTTCTTTTGGCTTTGTAGCTTTACACTGGCACAGGTTGGGAGGGCTCGTGTTGACAGTGTCACCAGGCCAGCGTTAGCAGGTCTCTGCTGCCCCTGTGCCAAAGGGAGGCAGCTCAGGTGTAATAAACCAGGATGTGAAGGTGGATCTTGAACGTTCCGTCATGGGAGCACCAGCCTGTCACTTTGATTGTCTATTCCATCCTGTGCCCTGGCTAGGATGCTGCTGTGCCTGGGCTGGTTGACATGTACCATGAGTTGAAGGGAAGACCTGGATGAGACCCCTATATCACTAAGGGTTAGGTGATTTGGCATGATGAAGGGTGCTTTTTTGGATGCTGCCAACAGCACGGGTCCCAGCACACCCATTTGCTGACTGTGCTGCGCTGAGCGGCATGGTGCAAGATGTCCTTTCGTGATGTTCTTGTCCCCAGGGGCCACAGCAGGACACAGGCTGTTCCACTGCTTTGCAGCAGTGCCAATGCGATCCTGGCTTGCATTTGGCTCGGTGCTTCAGTTTCCAGCTGCTTCCTATTGCGCTGCTGCTGAGTGCAACGTTTCTCCCCATGTCGCTGCTCCAGTGGGATGTGGCATCATCTCCTTGCCCTCCATCAGCAGGAATGATGGAGAAAGCCAAGTGAGATTGCCGGGCTGCTGGAGCACACAGGTCAGCCTGCTGAAGCAGCAGCCCTGGCTGCAGCCAGAGAAGCTGAGAAGCACAGCAAGGGAGGAAGAGTTATTGCTGCAGTCACACACCAGCTATTACCTCCCAACAAAAGGCAGCGTCTGCACAGCCGGGAGAGAGCCTGGGGACAGGGACAGCCTCGGTGACCTTCAGCGGACGTGCAGCAGACAGGCCAGAGCCCTGATCTCCCCAGACAGGTATGCCTGCGGGCAGCCCTTCACCTGGCCCAGCACAGCAGGAGCCTCCCGGGATGCTCCCCACCAGCTTTCAGCCACTATCAGCTTCAATGTCTCCTCACTAGCCCCTGGCCTGGGTGGGTTTTTTTATCCTTCCAGTGCACGTCAAGCTTTCAGGTTTCTGAAAGGAGGCAAAGGTGATGTTGTTGGTGGTGTTTAGCTGCCAGTACCCAGTATAGTGTTGGAGTTTGGACATATCCCTGCAAAGCATACTTTTCCAGGTCCTGCCTGGCAGTCAAAGCTCAACAAAGAATGTGCTTGCAATAACAAGAGGTGAAGGCTAAGGTGACAGCACAAAAGACCTGGGGGTAGGAGGTTTAGTTGGGACTCTTACCTTGGGTCAGGGTCTGCTGGCTGCATCATGGAATCATGGAATAGTTTGTACTGGATCATGTTAAAGATCATCTGGTTCCAAGCCCCCTGCCATGGACAGGTTTCACCAGATCAGGTTGCTCAAAGCCCCTTCCAACCTGACTTTGAACACATGCAGGGATGGGGCATCCCCAGCTTCTCTGGGGAGCCTGTGCCAGGGCCTCACCACCCAAACAGTAAAGAATTTCTTCCTAATATCTAAACTAAATCTGCCATCTACCAGTTTAAGCCATTCTATCAATAAGAGTCATCCTTTCACCCTTAACAGTGGCTTTTGGACACCTGGACTTGAGAGTGTTGTCCTTTGTGTTGCCTCTTGTCCAGGGAGTGAAGGTATTTGAGGGAATTCTCGTGCCAGGGGGAGAAACTGCCTGTAGACAAGCAGAAACGACTGCCTAGCTTGATTTCTGCTCTCTGCCTTTAAACTGGCCTAAATTAATCTTGTGGAAGAGTTGGGGGGTGTGAACAAGAGCAAGTGAAGCCCCATCACCTCCATGTTCAGTTCCCCATGGTGTGCTGGAGAGGCACAAGTGTCCAGAGCTAAATGAAGGGTGTGTGTTTGTATCAGTAAATGTCAAAAAGCGAAAAAACCAAGCAGGACTTTAGAGCCAATTAAGTTTGTATAATGTGAAGGAAGTGCTGGTTAAAGACATGTTAGAAACTGAGCTGTATATCCATTTATTTCAATGCAGTTTTCCATGAGAGCAGACTACATGCATGTCATTAGCACCAAATATCTCTAATAAGGCTGTCTCCACTAATAAGCAAAAAAAAAAAAAGCTTAATTAACTTTGTTTTTCAGTGAGCCAGAGTGGCCCCTCCAATGCCTTTTCCTCCAGCTGGGAGGAAAATGTATCTTCAGACATGGATACAAATGTGGGAAGGTGGGTAGGGATGGCATGGCTGGGTTGTGCCATACAGGAAAGTGCCACCAAAGGCACCCATCTGGCCAATATCTGACACCTCTTAGGTGTGGGGGAGGACCTGCAACCAGGCTGTGTGCCCAAGCTCCACGGGAAGCATCAGAGCAGCACTGTGCATATCCAGAGCGAGATGCCCCTCAGGGACATGAGGGGCATTGCTTGCCCCCATGCTCCTCCCCACCAGTCTGCACCAGCAGCAGTGCTGCAGAGCACTGACGCTGCTGTGACATGTACCATGCAGGAGGGAGCCTGGCCTTTGAGAAGTGACGCTGGGGTTGGCACCCCAACACTGATGGCCCTGGCCACACTCAGCCCCTGCTGCAGGAAGGCTCAGTGCTCAGTGGAGCTTCATGGTGGCAGCTCCTCCAATTTTTTTCCCCTCCTGTTTTTCCAACCATGAGAAGCACTGCTTGGCCTCACCAGGATTACAAATTCTATGGATTCATAGGTCCAGGTCCCTTCTACCCAAACCCATACACGTGTGTATGTAAATACATCATACAGACGATTATATTTATGCCTTCTGTTTCATACAGAGGTCACAGCTGTGCAGCTGCCAGCCCTTTAGCACAGCAGACTTTTCCACGAGCCCAGCTGGAAGCAGGGGCGATTTACCAGAGCCCCCCACTCAGCAGTGGGCAGCTGGGGAACTCTGTGCCCACACCAGCCCCAGGCAGCACTCCCTACTTCTCTCACAAACCTCTTAGTCCCGGGTTAATTAATTGTCATCAAATAACCTGTGTGGCTGCAGCTGGGACAGCAGCTCCACCTTCATCTTGGCTCATCCCTGCGGTGCTGGGCTCTGAAATGCAGCCCCAGAGTGGGGATCTTGCTAGGAGAGGAGGGGGTTTCACTAGGAGAGGGGATGTTGATAAAAGAGGGGGGGTCTCAAAAAGAAAAGAAGGGTCTCAATTGGAGGGGGCATCTCAATCAGAAAGAGGTTCTGGATAGGAGAGGAGGGTCTTAATAGAAGAGATGGTCTTAATAGGAAGGGGGTCCCAGTAGGAGTGAGATCTTGATAAGAGACAAGTCTCAGTAGGAGACAGGAGTATCTCGCTAACAGAGAGGTCTTGACAGGAGAGGGGTCTGGGCAGCAGCAGGGCCTCACTGTTTAGCTGGGATGGTATTCTGTGCAATGGCTGCACACGACCCAAAGGACAAGTTTTGAGTCTGCTCCATGGGATTTACCCACTTAATGACCCAAGCAGGCTCTGGAAATGCTGCAAACCACAGACACTGACCTCAGCAGCTGAAATTCCACATATTTTGTAGCACCTTCCTTATCTATGTGCCGGCAGGCACTGACAGGGACCCTCCATAGCATGTCCCTTATGGCGCGGTGGTCTGGCTGGGAGAAGCTCGGGGATATGCTGGAACAGATGCTTCTGTGCCATAATAAAAGGTTAAATATTTTAATAAGGATTAGCCACATGTTGAAGGTAAAACGAGCTGCTTGCCTTCCCTTTTTTTTTTTTTTTTGTATGCAAATGAACTGGAAGCTTATTAACGAGATGAGAGGCTGGAGCCTAATTAGCAGCAGGACAAGGGAGCTGTGTTGGAGCTGAGTCAGCGAGTGTGAGAATCGCTGGCGCGGTCCCTGCCATCACCACTCGTCGCTGCCAAACCGCCCCAAAACCCAGGAGAATTGGGCAAAATCCACGTGTTTTTTGAAGGGTCGGGGGAGGTGAGCATCATTTGGGGTCTTGTCTGGATACAGCCCGTGTGAGTCACCCCAAAGCTACCTTCTTGACTTCGTTCTCCATGCTGGCTGCATAGCAGCTGTGCGGGGGGGGGGGTTTGTGGTTTTTGTTTGTTTGTTTCTTTGGGGTTTTTTTGGTGTTTCCAAGTGTATGTTGAATATTTGGGGGCAGCGCCGGGTAGCGATGGACAGAGCAGGACCTGAGGTGTTTGTGGTGTGGGCTCACGATGTCGCTGGTAGGGGGCAGTCCCTGTGGAATTAATTTTAGTGAGTATTCTGATTCTGTCTCCTCTCTCTTTTCATTCTGAAAACAAAGAAAAAAAAGAAAAAAAAACCCAAAGAAAACAAAGGGAAAAATCCCAACAAAAAAATCAAGGGAACTTTTTTTTAAATAATCTTTATTTTCTCCCATCCTTTTTCTTGTCACCTTTTCCCTGCTTGAGTTACTTCAAGCCGAGGAAAGACCAAGCCCAGCAGTGCAGGCAGGGGCTGCCCGCCCTGCGATGGGGTGCGGGGGGACGAGGACTCGGACTCCGAATAAGAAGCTGGCAATAAACCCCTCTTGTAATTTGCACCTTCGTAAAGCGACAGCAGCCGAGCGGCCCCATCGTTCATTTGCATTTTTAATTAGCTGGGCTCTCCCCTCGCCCCTCAGCTGCCCTGCCCGGGGCCAGCGCCGGCTGCAGGCAACCGAGTTTTATTTTGGGGCTGAGCGAAGTGTTTTGGTGGCCCAGAGGACGGGCGATGGGCAAGGCAGTGATGACGTTCCTCTTTTTTTTAATCCCGTTTTTTTATATACATTTCTTTCGCATGGTCTTTGTCCAGCCCTGGCTCTTTGCTATCTATCTCTCTATCTCTCTATCTCTCTACCTCTCTATCTCTCTATCATCTCTCTATCTCTCTAATCTATCTAATCTATCCCCTCGTCTGGGTTCCTTCCTCGCCATCCTCCTCCTCTCCTGGCACCAAGCACTTATTCCCATGAAAGCACGGGCAGCACACAGAAAGATGCCACAATTCCCCTATAAATGTATTAAAACTCTACCTCATTAGCAATAATTAAAAGGTGCAGCACACATTCTCAATAGCTCATACCTGCGGGCAGAGCATTTTATATTTTATTGTTTTGGTTTGGGTTTATTTTGTTTAATTTAATTTTACCTTATTTTTTTAATCTTATGTTTTATTCTTGTATTTTCTTTTATTGCATCGTAATTTTATTTTATTAAAACGTATTTATTTAATTTCATTTTCTGGGCTCCTACTCCCACCATGCCCAAACGTTGGGCAGCACCCACCCCTCCACCTCAACCCCACGGTGCTGGCAGAGAAGGGACATGGGGACAGCCACCACCTCCCACCCACCCGGGGTGGGGGGGGGGCGGCCTGCATCCAAGGCACAATAAAATATTTTACTACAAAGCAGAATTACTCCAAAGACTGATGGGCTGACTTGTGAGACCCACTCACATTTATGGAGGTCGTAAGTTATAGACTCCCGGTGAACTGGAGGAAAACATAACCCTCGCCTTTTATGGGCGAAACTTGTGCCGTATATTAAATTCTCCAGCAAGCGGACGGGGCTTTACTGCAAACTGTAACTTTAGCATCTCCCAACCCCTCTGTTACTTGGGTAGGATTATTAATAACCGGGGTGTGCGTTGGCAGCCCTCGCCTTGTCGTTTGATGGTGGCTCCTGCCTGGAGCTCCCGGTGTGGGGACTCCAGCCCGGGGGCTGTCGGCAGCTACCTATGGAAGGAAAATCCTGCCACAGGCATTGCACGGGTCAGGACACGCCTCTGGGAGCTTGGGATGGACCTGGATCACCCCAGGGCATCAGGACATCACCAAGCCGCTGGTATCTGCTCATCGAAAGCCTTTTGAAGCTTCTGCCGTGGGGATATGCGGGACTTAGTGCATGCCACCTCTTCCCCCCCCCTTCCGCCTAGTTTTTGGTCTATAGTATTATAATACGAAATAGAAAAAGTGCAGGAGCCTACCCCCGGGGTTTGCTCTCACCCAGAGAGCAACCAACTATTTTTTGTTGCCCAAATGCAGGGAAACGGGGGGGAAATCCTATTGGTAAGTGAGTGGCAGGAGAAGGAAAAGACGTGGATGCAGACAGGGGGAAGGGATAGCAAAGAAAAGTCCCATCCTGTGGGTTTGATTTCTCTTTGAACCACAAGCAGCCAGGAAGGGGGAACAGAGGTATGGATGGAGGATGCAGCAACCTCTCCAGCTGCCCCCAAACGCTCTGGGAGGCTGCACGTGCCCTCTTCCCACCTTAAAATCATCTATTTTTTTGCAGAGAGGGGGAAGGACTTCAGCTGGGAGAGGCGCACCCTGGCACCCAAAGGATGTATGCCAGGACCCCCCAACCCATAGGGCATCGCATCCCTCCCTCCCAGCACCTGCCACCCGCCTTTTTGGGCGATTCTCTCACCGGGGCCCGGTGAGACTTAGCATTTCTCTGTTTGGAGCTGGGATGAGCATTTATTAGAACTAAACAGCTGGGAGCAAGATGATATTTAAACTGGTATTAGGAGAGCACCGGCGGAGGGAGGTAATTCCTGGGGTGGTCTGGCAGCGCGGCGGCCGGGGAGCTCCTGGGGTCTCCTGCCGGAGAGCGATACAGTTAATTTGCAGCCGGAGCTGGAGGCTGGCCCGTGCTGATATTGCCGTGTTATTTAGAAGAGAAAGGTCAGGCTGGAGATTGAATAATCATTGACAAGAAATCCATGGGGGAGCGGGGCGGCAGCTCCAGGCGAGATGCAGCATCCCAGTGCTGACTGCCCGAGGGGATTGTTTCCATCCGCTCTGGGGTGTCGGAGGTGTTTGTGGCAGGGATCCTGCCCAGCTTTCCCCAGCTTGGGGAATCATGGCCGCCCCCTTTTCCATTTAATACTTCCAGCTCCAGGGACACAGCAGAGCTGTCGTGGTTTTCATCCTATGCACAGGCTCTTTTGTTAAAATTGCAAATTATTTTTAAATTTAAAATTGCGTTTTTTCTCAAACTTTTTTTTTTTTTAATAAAACTAACCCCCCCCCCCAGGAAAACATAAGCAGCTACAAAGCCGCCTCCTGCTCCCCAGGCATGCCCTAGCCCTTGGGCCTGATAAGGAAAATCCCCATTCTAGCTGTTTTTGCCACGAAGTGCACCCACAAGTCCAGCAAACCAGTGAAACAGCAATGAAAACGAAAGATTGAAGATACTGGTTTTTGCATGGACAAATCCATGTGTCCAAGAGCATTTGGCTCCTCCTGCCGAGGGAAACTGAGGCACAGGGGAGGCAGCAAATCTCATCCCTCTGGCTCCCACACTCATGCCATCAGGAGTAGGACTCGGTGTCATGGTATTTGTTATTTTTGCTCACCCTTCCCCACTGCACCCCAAACCCTTCCTGCCCCCTGCACCCCATGGAGAAGGCCCCCAGGGTATCTTGCTTTCCTCTCTCTTTTGCTTCCCCAAAAATAGACCAGATTTGGTTTCAGGATTTTTTTTGAATTTTCTTTTTTTT
>VXBA01004749.1:532769-657409 GCA_013399895.1 Serilophus lunatus | reverse complement strand
TTTTTTTTTTTTTTGCAACAAAAGAAACTATTTATTTGGAATATGCATTACCAGTACAAATCAGGAAACTGTAAAACCTACACCTTGTTAGTATCGTCATAGAACATAAAAGTCTCAATTGGGATCAGAAAGACAGAGGCCTTTTTTTTTTTTCTCTTTACAGAAGCAGAAAAGCTTAAAGTTTCAAAACCAGGTCGGAACAGAGAGTCTTTTTTTTTAGGGTTTTTCCTGTTTTGTTTTTTTTTTTTTATATTTGGAATCCATTGGGAAGAGGAAAAAAAAAAGATGGGGGAAAAAGAAAAGAAAAAGCAACTCAGAACTGGATCATCTTTACAAGGGATAGAAAGGGCTTTGCAAGAAGAAAAAAAGCAAACCGACAAAACCAACCCCCCAGGCAATGTCTGATTTACATCGTCTTAATAATAATAAAATAATAATAATAATAAAGGTGTACGAAAACAAAACGACTCCAGGAAACCTTGGGATTAAAAGTAACACCCCAAACCCTACACCGTTCAGTGATGTGAAAAGCTCAGGTTTTTTTGGGAGGAGCAGGGGAAGTTTTAAGAGAAAACTGAAGTGATGCCAACTGGTGTTTTCCCTAGTGCATTTCCTTGAATCTCATACCATGGCCACCGAGATATTTGGCTGTACTTGGGGGCATTTTGGCCATGTCCCACCATGGGTGGGGGCTGCCACATCCTGTTCCTTGTCTCTCATCCTTCTCAGCACACCGGTGCAGCCGGGGCTGAGGGCCAGGCAAGGCCCATGGGCAGAAAGAGGTTGGGACCTTCCCTGTTCTGAATCCCTCAATTTTGGGCCACGAGGGACACACGGATTCAGGGCAGAGCGTACAGGCATTTACACATTTGGAGAAGGATTCCAGCCCTTTCATCATTTCCAGGCAGCTCAGCAACACCCCCAGCATGGAGACCCCTGGGAGGTCAGAAAGTAACTCATCTCCCCAAAACCCCTCAGAATTCCATCTCTTCAGAGAGGTAATCCCACCACTCAGCCCCAGGCAGCCACATAAGGACCTTCTGGAGCTGGGAGTCAAGTGTGGAAAAGGGAAGCACCACCCAAAAAACCGCCACCATCACTTTTCACATCACTCAGGTCACAGCTCAAAAGCGCAGGGGAAGCGGCAAGGCCATCGTCTCAGACAGGTCAAAATAAACTCAGCATCATCATCAAAGTCCCACCCCACCCCACCCCCCCCCCCAAATAATGCCAAAAAAATAAAATAAAAAGTCATTTCTGGGTCTCAACGTTAAGAAACATAAAGTGTTAGACTGTACCTATTAATGCTCACTATTCCAACCATTTTTTTTTCTTTTTAAAGTTTTACAAAATGAATTACCGTCACTTTTTAAACATCGTGTAAGAAATGAGTGTGCACAACTCTACACTTTTCTAGCATTCTTGAACTAATTCACAAATGCGAGAAAATGGAAAAAAAAAAAACAAACCATGGGAAAAAACAAACAAACAAAAAAAGGAAGATGAATGTAGGTAGTCTGATGTTATAAACTATACAGGAATGAAGCGTTTGTTGCCACAGAAAGAACAGGGACGGGACCTTCCCCCTGTTCAATTTTGCGTGCTAAGAGGGTCATTTTTTATTCTTTTATTATAAACACTATTAAATTCCGACTGCGTTTTTGGTTTTTTTTTTTCTCCTTTATCTGAATATACAAGAACATTCATTATCAAATGTTCGTTATCATCAATACTACAAAGAACGAGACACAAATCGCAAGAAACAATGGAAAATGTTAATAAAGCTGAAAGAATCATCGAGTTTTTTTGTAGGTTTTTTTTAATTTTTATTTTTTTTTGAGTTTCTGCAGATTTTTTTTTTGTTTGTGGTTTTTTTGTGGTTTTTTTTTTGTTTTGTTTTGTTTTTTTGGTATCGAAGTCAGGTTTTTCTGGGCAGAAAAAAAAATAATAAAAAAAGACCAAAAAAACCCACAACACTCAGGGCTGGAGTAGGGGAGGAGAAACAAATTCAAAAATAATAAAAAAAAAGCAAAGAAAATGGCAAGCAAGCAGCTACGCCAATGCAAACTGGAGGGATCAACCAGAGAACCCAGGAGGTGATTTGCAAGTACCATGGAGGAGCGAGTGCCCTGCCTGGGCAGGGGGTGCCGCGAGCAGGGGGACAGGCAGGAGGGGCAGCAGATGCACGGCAGGGGAAAGGCAGCCCAGCATGGGCTGGCTGCAGTAAGTGGGTGGTTTCGGCTTATTCCCAGATGGCTTCCAAAAGGGACTGTGGCATTTCTGCAGGAACAGCACTGCTGCTGCTCTGGAGAACAGACCTGACCCAGTCCTGCGTCCTTGAAATGCTTTTCCAGAGCAGTTCCATGTAAAACAAGCTGGAAATGGATAAAAGGCAGCACCGAGGGAGGCCGCAGGAGGAGGAGAGCAGGAAGGTGCAAAGGCTGGGGAAGGTGGGCAGCACCTCCCAACTGTCCTTGCAGGGAAATCACCTCCTTGGTGCTGTTAAAACAGCTGGGAGGCAGCCCTAGACCTTGAATATCACATCCTGCTCTGCCACAGAGTCTCCATCCCCAAGATGGATGCAAAAAGACACATTAGGTCCCTGTGCTGCAAGGTGACAGTGTGTCAGAGCTGTGGGCACACCACCACCGTGAGCTGCAGGCCAAGGACCATTATGTTTTCCAGCAGTAGGGTGGTAATTTTTCTGGCAGAGCTTTAACTTAAATGGTTCCTGCTTAACGCTGCTCTGTGCTGGCAGTTCCCACCTTGAGACCAGCACAAGCAGACTGGGCATGGACATTTAAAAGCATGAGATGCAGCCAAGAGGTATTGGGATCCATCACAAGGTGCCAGACATGCTGCACCCACACCAGTCCCCACAACACCCAGGGTCTCACTGCAGGCTGGCTCAGCCTCCTTGTGCCTGCTGGAAGAACTGATGGCCAAAAGTATTGCCTTGGCACAAAGCTCAGCCTGATGCCCAGGGAAACTGGTGCTGCCTCTCCCTGCTTCTCCATGGAAGCCACATCCTCCCAGCATCAGACACCTGAAGGGGCATTTCAGCAGGATGAAACCTTGCTTACTAGCCATCATCGCTTGTCCAAACTGTTGACCAGAAAAGCTAGGCAGAAAATCCCATTATTTCTCCCATGGCCACTGTCCAGAGTAACTCTTGGGTAACTCAGAGTAACCAGCACCTTCAGCAGAAAGACATCCTCAAGCAAGGCACCCACCCATTCTTGAGGGCTTCACCCTCAAGCAAACCTGTTGCATTGTTGCCAAAAGCATCTGACATGCTCAACCCATCACATCCAGCCCCAGGGATCCCGTTGCCTGTCCTTTGCTGCAGGCTCGGAAGGGCTTTGGGAATGCAGCATGTGCCATGAACATCTGTGGGTCCTGCCTGCAGTGGGGAACCAACCTCCTCCTCTCCCACAGCACGGCACACTCCCAGAAACACGAGGCAACATGCCACAACACTTTCCTCATCAGGAAAACTCCATCGCAAGCCTCCCTAGGTGCTGTGAGAAACCCCTGGGGTCCCATCAACCATCCATCCCTGATCCTGTACAGCTCCACGGTGGCGCTCAGCACCTCTGTTATCAGCTGTGGCAACTCCTCACCTGCCTCTGCCTCCTTTCCTTCCCTCCAACAATGGGCAGGGAGGACGGTAGGGTTTCACAGCTCATACAACTCACAGCAGCCAGCAAGATGTGTGGCAGAGTAAGGCAGGGACCGGGAACTGCTGGTGGTTTCCCCAGGGCTGGGAATGGGCTGGTACCTATTGGAAATGAAGGGGAGCACATTGGCTCCTTCCATGTGCATGGGGGTTGTGCCCACCTGCCTTGTCACCATGGTGCCTGAGGGACAGCTCACCGAGGCAGGGCTGGGTACACAGGAGATGCTGGGGCCAGCAGAGACGAGGTGGCAGCAGGCCTGTGATGCCAATTCCCTGTGGAGAGGTAGCGTGAGAGATAAGGGGGGGTGAGAAGGTCTGCCTGCTAGTGAGGGAGTGAGATGTGACTGAGGTACTTTTGTGGCTCCTCAGAAAGACACCCATCATGAGGCTGTACACTGCTCTGGGGTTTGTTTGTGTGATGTTTGTAGTCGATTTTTGGTTTTCCTCCTTAAAATCCTTCTACCTGTTGATATATCCTTCGGTGGGAAGGGGTGAAGGGAAGGGAGTGGTGTTGTGGCAGTGGTGGGGAGGGGGAGAGCGCCTTCTACCCAGAAAAGAAAGGGAAGAGAGTATAAAGAAGTGTCCAGATTGGCTGAAAAAAGCATCCCGACGAAGAGAAGAGAAGAGAAGGAGTCTTCTTGTGTGTGCTGATTGGGTTCACCTCCAGTCTGACTGCTGCGGTGTTAGGAGAGGCCCCCTCCCCTCCTGCCCCCGCCGGGGCCGGCTCAGCCAGGGATGCAATTTGCTGGGAGATCAGTTGGAGGTATCAGAGTGAACGCTGCCAGGGCCTTCTGTGGGGGAGGTCACTGACGATGGGGTAGTAGCGTCTTGCCAACCTCCATTAGCCTGTGGAAAGGAAAACAGGGAAAGGTCAGTCACCCAATGCCACGGCACTCATGGTCCTACCCAAGTCACCCACCCAACTCAGACCACTCTGTTCTTTCCTCAGCAGGAACCAATGTAGGAGGCAAAGATTCCCCATTGGCTCCCCGCCACTCCCACAGGGATGAGGTCAGAACCAACTCTGTTGAAAACAGGTGTTTTGATAAACTGCAAGTGCGCATGTAAAGTCTGTCCCTCAAAAGAAAACTATTTCTCCAAAAACACTGAGCTTTGGCTGTTTGGGGGTTTTTTATCCCCTCATATGACCATTCCCCATATGGAAGGAGGAAAATAGCAAACACCTCACTCCAGAACCCCCAGCCCGGGTATTATCTGAACCCAAGTGCTGTGAACATGCAGAACAAACAACTGGTCCTAAAGAACTGCTGCGCTCTGCCGTGCCCCCCAGAACAGCTCCATGTCCCCACCTCCTTAAGGGGAGCCAAGCCACAGTGCAACAGAGGTGCCACCACCCCGTCCTGTCCAAGGGTTCGTATTGAAAAGCACAGCAGACAACTTGTTTCTTCTTCTAAAAACATGTGCCGAGCCAAATTGTCCAGCCTCTCAAGAGCATAGCTGGCGGAGGACCCCGGCTGACAGTGGAAGGAGCCAGCGGTGCACAGAAGCTCTTCATCCATGGCTGCCATCCCCTTTGGAGAGGAGCAGATGTCACACCCAACCTCCTCTGCTTGCTCTGACATTGATTCAGTGCTTGGCTAATTAATCCTTCCCAACCACTGCCCAAGTTCCAGTTGTCAGCAGTCACTGTCCCGCTTTAGCAGGTTAGCAAACCCCACTCCACCTTGGGTACAAGCATGAAACCAGACTATGCACAAGCATTACCAGCCCCACGTATCCCTTGCCTACAGAGATCCCATGCCCATGGCCCCCTCCAGCTTCCACCCACACACAGGCCCCAACCCACCATCCCTGTGCTCCCCGAGATGCAATATCCACCCTTACACATCTTGGACCGCTGCGAGAGGCAGCAATTACCGTAGATTATCAGTGCGACAATGACAGGCCGCGTAAAGAGAGACACAGAGCCAACTCCACCGCCCCGAGACTGGCATATTCAAGTACACTTAGGACATTAATAGCAATTTACGTGCCATCAGTGAGAGAGAACCACAATAGCTGTGCTGGCAGCCTCTTATTACCAAGCCTGTTATTTGTTGGAGTTACAAGCTATAATCACAACAGAAACTTTCAAAACCCTTATCTTCCGTGACGCACCAAATCTATTTCAGAGCCGTAATTGCTATGTCACCGGAGAGTTTGCTGCTTAATGCACTCAGATGCCATTTAGTGTTTGCAGGGTCATTACGGCGAGCAGGAGGGGGGAGAGTGGAGGGGGCCGTGTGGAGCAGGGCTCCGTCCCTATTGTGCTCAACTATTTTTAGCAAGGTTTTTGCGTGTCCGCTATGGTTGGAAGGAGTGAGGGAGAGCGTCTTGCAGGCAACAACTGCAGTGCCTCAAAGATTAGCACCCTAAAATGCTGAGAAGCCGCATAGTACTGCAGTCTGGCAATCAGCCTTCCTGGGCTGCTGGAGTTTGTGTGGCTGAACGCGAACGCCACCTCAATCGCATCCAGTCGAAAGTCAAGAGGATGCTGGGGAAAGGTCAACCCAGACTGGGGTACCCTTGAGAGACCTCACACCCTCCTGCTCATCCAGCCTGGGAAGGCCACAAGTTATGTATGGGTCAAGCGAGGCCCCAAGGTTGGCCATGACACCTTCCTTCGGTATGGAAAAGCCCTCCATGATGAGGCTGGATCCTTCCCCAAGCAGAGGGCATGCAGGTGCCATTCACACTCATCACGGACTTCACTCCATTGTAGCACAGACCAAACCATGTGCAGGATGCATCCAATTCCACCCAGATGGCTCTCTCTTTCTGAAGGAGATCTCTTGGGATCTGACTGTAGAAAATAGCTTGGGATCTTCTTCAAAGAGAAGGGACTCTTTTGAGGAGGCTGCTGCTCCTTTCAGATTCTCTGAGGAGCCCCTGCACACAGCCTGACTTTTGTCAGGGGCGGGCAGAAGCCAACAACAGAGCAATAGTCTCCATCTCTTCAGATGTCACCTTCTGATACCAAAGAAGAGGCAATGCCTTTGTGACTGTCCAAGTCTGGAGCCCTGGTGATGGATTGCTTAAACCACTGTGTTTGGTGCCCATTTCCACAGGTCTCAGCATTTTTGTCACTCTCAGCAAGTATGGTTGGCTCCCTGCCCAGGCCTCCTGCATGGGGCTGGGAGATGACTTTCTGCCAACTTGTAAAGACGCCTTCTGCTTTGCATGGAGGCTGTCTTGGCATTCCACCTTCTGTGATCAAATCCTTGTCCCACCATTGATGGCACAGGGTGTCAGGTCAGCCTCCAAATACACGAGGTACCAGCAACTCTGACAGATAGAGCAGTCTCAAAGAGGTTTCAAACCTCTGACCTTTTAAGAGCTTGGATTAGGGCCTCCTTAAAATATGCACACCAGAGAATCCAGCCTTGTCTGGACATCCCTTTCCAAGGGTCATGGCCAGGTATCCCTAGCCACCAGAACACACCAAGGCATCCCTGATGTATGGAGCTTGGGCACTAAAGCCCTGCCAGACCAACTCCCATACCCCAGCTAGTGGTCACAGTCATGCAAGGCCTGACCATGATGGTGAACCACAGCTTGCTGAGGAACGGAGCAAAAACTTTCTTCCCAAGGCTCAAATTCTTAGAGCAAAATGTCTCAGTGAGGAGTTCTCAGGTCCTGTGGGTACCCAACACTGTCTCTACCTGTGGAGGAGAAGGCATCTGTTCTCCCTCTGCCTCAGACATCACTGCAGGTCACGGGGATGGCAACGGCTGGGACATCACCCATTATCCTGCTAATGATGCAGAACCAACTCCAGCCTATTTCGCCCTGCGGAGTGGCCTGTCAGCCATCAAGCAGCAGAGCCACGGAGGGAGCCAGGCTTTGGGTCGATTCCTGCTCTCAGCTGTCACGACTTACATGCATTTAAAAATTCATCCTCCATCAAAGAAGGCAAACCCCGAGCGTTGTCTCCCCTGCCAAGGTTTCCAGTGGTGAAGCTGGGCAACCTGCTGCTGACTTCCCGGCGCTGACAGGCTCCGGGGATGACTTAACCTCAGCCCCGTGCAGACATCATTGTGACAGGGCTCTTGACTAGGTTTCGGCTCATCTCCTTCCAGCAGCTCACGGGGATGCTTGGGTAATGTGGGGACGGCAGCTTTCCGTGTCACTATCAGCTTTCCTCTGCATTCTGCTGCCCTTCCTTGGCATTAAAGGGTTCAGGGAGAGGCAGGGAAGCCTTGCCTGCTATGAGACAGCCACCCTGCCTGCACTTGGGAGTTCCCCAGGATCTTGCCCAGGACCAATGCTTCCCAGAGGGCAGCCACACTTCATGGTAGACAAACTGTGATCCATCAAGGGACCTAGCTGGATGGGAAGACACTAAGTGATGATAAAAGCTCCAGGCTGGAGCCCAGAATACAGGTGAAAGAAAACATCTGGAGACAGAGACACAATCCAGAAGATGCTTCCTAAACTATCTGCTCAGCTCTGGACTCCCTGCCTCATTCCCCATGGCTGCCACTTCTCTCACAGGGAAGTGAGGAGTTACCCACAAACCTGTGCCATAAACTCTTTGCCACTCTTTCTCTCGACACCATCCAATACAGGCCGATTTGGGCTCCTGCCTTCCCTGAAAACCAGCCTGAAGAGATGTCAGGAGCCAAACATGCCAAGTCCACATTTGGAAAGAAGAGGGAGCCCCTATCACTCTCAGCTCACCAGTTCCCAGTGCTGCTCATGGGAGTGCTGGTTATCCCATTACCACAGCCAGAAACACCAGTCCAGCTCTTCTCATCGCATTTAGCTTTCAAGTTTCCACTGTCTCTTTCTTCTCCTCTCCTCTATCAGCCCCTTCCTGCCGTGTAATCCCTGGCAGCAACCCTCCCCCTCCGAATTTTTGGCTTAACCCAGCCCACTGTTATTTTCCAAGCCAACTGCAACTGTAATCAGCTCAGCCTCTTTCCTTAGGGGTATTTTAATTTATACAAAAGTATCATCTCTTATCATGATCAGCCTGCGATTCATTTACTCTCCAAGTATTAAAAAGCCAGAAAGGGAATAAATTCAGCGCACGGAGAAATTAATGCGGAACGATAGGCTCTTTCATGTGGCATTTCCAAGCGCCGTATTTGCAAGGGGCTTATGTAATGAGACATAATTATCTGCACATGTTCAATTACATTACTTCACAAATCCTCCCTGCCTCGGCCTCCTGACGTCAAGCCTCCCACTAAGCCCCAGCACCCACAGGAGAGGGGAGCACAGCCCCCTGTCCCACTGCACCCCTACGCCTGCACTGGTGGTGGCCATCACACAACCATGGCCCAAAGATGGTCACATGCCAGCTGAAAAATGGCACAAGCCTTGGCTGGGAGGGTGATGGGACTGGACAGCACATCACACTGGGGTCTCGGCTGCAGGACCACCATCCCAACCAGAGAACCATCACCTCTCTGCCCAGCTCAAGACCACCTCACCACAACCTTCAGGATCCTGAATGGGGACCATGGTAGCCAGCCATGTCCAGAGCCAGCCGCCCCCTCCTCTGTGCCACCCCAGACACCATTGCCACCACCCACTCGGTGCTCACAGCCTCCTTTTCCAGGCTGCCCTCCTCTCCCAGCTTGCTGTCACTGCCACTGAGAGGGTGGACGATTGATCTGAGAAATGAAGTTGGATTGCTGTCCCAAATCTACACTGGGTTCTCCTTGTGTGTGTCTGATCGATTTCCCCCTGTGCGACACAGCTTGTCGCTACGAATTTTCATGCTAGTCAGAACCCGCCAGCGCACCCAAGAACAAGGAGAAGATGCTCTGGAGACCGCCCTCCCCCTCGCATCCTCCCCCCAGCCTGGTTGGGCGAGGTTTTCTTGGGTTGATGTTGGTTGGCTCTGTGGGCTTTTCTTCTCCTTTTATTTGCGGCCATTATTGCCGCCAACCCCATCGACGCTGCGCTTTCGGATGTTGACCAGGGATGGGTTATTTTTAGATGGTTGCTCCAGGACGGTGCCATTGGCCTCTGCATGGAGCCATCTCTGGAACAGGGTGTTCGCAGTGACATTCCCCACCGTGGTTACACGAGGTGTCACCTGTTTAGCAGCTCCTCTCGGCCGAGCGCGTGTGGCCGCAGGTGCCAGGCGAACGCTGATCGGCTCTGACAGTCCTAGACGCCAGCTGCCTGCACAAAGCCTGCCCCGTCGCCACTTTTTTTGTGGGCAAAGCTCTGCCGTTGGCGTGACCGATACAGAAGCAATAAACTAGGTGACCGTAAAAGCAAAGACAAGTCCTACTAAGTGGCATTCTGAGCCCTATGGCTTTGAAATAATTGGTAGTGAGATAACAAGAAAAAAACACCCCCAAAAAACAAGAACCCAAGCCTATTTTTTTTTTTTTTTTTTTTTCTTACACTGATGCCCTGCGGACTATACATCTGACTTGCCGCGAGTCCGTCACTGTATCCTCCTGTCTGGCTGATAACATGGCGAAGGGTATCCACCTAAACAGACCAATGACAACAAAGACACAAATTAGAGTGAATGAAAGGTTAGTGGCCAAAGCCGCTTCTGATTATCATTGGCAAGATAAAACCAAACAAAGAGTAATAAGAATAATAATCATGAAAATCATCATATTAAAAATAAAGGTATATATTCAAAGATGGGCAAAAGAGAGTCACAGTTGGCCTTGTGGAGAGAGACAAGCCAGAGGGCTGCTCCTGCCTCCCCCACCATTCCTTGCCTACCCCGGTGGCCTTGTCAGGTTCTCCTTGGTCCCAAGTCTTTCAACAAATTGTGGAGAGGGGGAACAGCGTGGCAAGCATGGGATGGGATCTCACGGAGCACAACGTTGCAGCCAGCCCAAGTTCCTACCTCTACCCCCTTCCACCCTTGACCCCAAGAACTGGGAAGCTCACAGCAGTGGAAGGAGAGTAGGCACCTTCACTGCGGAGGGCCCGGCGAGGAAATATACCTACCATGGCAAAGGCACCAGCAGCTCTTCTCCAGGTGGCCTGTTCCTGTCCCTTCATTCCCCCAGCCCAGCAGAGGTACATGTGGGAAGCATGTCTCATCACCCATGGATGACACGTATGCTCTGCACTCAGCACTGTGGGGCAGCAGCCTCAGCTTTAGAGAGCTCTCCTTGCCCAATGCAGAAGTATCAGAGTAGCTGTCATCGATCAACACAGAACAGAGCCTTAGATGCCAGAGAGGGGTCTCATGGCATATCTGGACATCGGAAGGGAGGTGAGGAGATCTAAGTGACATCCTGGCTTTTTTAAATTCTTTCTTTTTGCCCCAGGCATGGGTTGACGTGTCAACAACACTGCTCAAAGCTCCCTTTCTCTCTCCTGCTGGTGTGTGCATGGGTGGTGTGTCTGTGCTTTGGGGAGGTGGGGAGATGGTGAAGGGAGGCTTTTACTATAAAGAAATAAATTAAAAAAAAAATTTAGCTATGTATTTGAACATTTATTGCCTTTCAGCAGATACCTGGTTTGGCATCAAAGGAGTAAGCTGAAGTCTTGTAAAACGAGACACCAGTCCAAACATCTGGCCCCTTCCCTTGGAAGAATAAAGCAAGCAGAACCTAAACCTCAGCTGCTTCTGTTTGACTTTGTGCCTATTCTGCAATACCTTCTTTCCTCCTAGTACAACTATCAAGCCAGAGCCAAATGCATTCACAAAGTGTGGGCAAGTCTCCTCAAGACCATGGTTGTTGGTTTGGTTGGGTGATTGGTTTTAGTTTCTTTTGGATTGATTTTTTTTTGGTGGTTGTTGCTGTTGCTTTTTTTTTGGTTGGTTGGTTTTTCAGTTTGGTTTGCCTTTTTTAAGTGTTGGTTGGTTCGTTTGTGCTGGTTGAGATTTTCTCTTTTCAGACGGGAGGGAGAAGTGCCAATACAATCAAAGGCTCCTCCAACACTAATGCATTCACTGGCAGTACATCGGATGGGTCCCTACCTGTGACTGCACGTTGGCTCCAACCTGGGCCCCTTGGTAAGAATCCCCATTGAGAGACTGCACGCTCATGAACAAATCTCCAGAGTTTGACATGTTAAAAGAACTGGAAGAACCTGGAAAGGAAAGAGTGAGGCACCTGAATCACAGAAAGGAAAAAGATCCACCCCATGACTCTCAGCCAAGAGGAAGGAACAACATGCAAAGCAACCACAAAAATAAAACACACAGTCAGGTTAGTAGTATGAAGAAACAGAGCAAGCAAATAAAAGGATGCACTTTTGAGGTTATTCAAAGCCACATGTTGTTACAGCTCAATGCCAAGAACATTCTTCAACAGCTCCTCAGCTGGAGGAAGGATTCTTCATGCTTTGGACTGAGACAAACAAAATACAGCCTGGAGGACTCAAGACAGCCCTTTCCCTTCATTTCAGGGCATCAAAATCCTTCAGGCAGCTTTGAAAAAAATCTCGGTTGTTGGAGGTGTCCACCCAGCAGACTGCACTGAGGAACAGAACTACCCTGACAAGCCTTGCTATTGAGAGCAGAAGCCTTTTCAGCAGGCGAACCAAGCCCAGACCATGGTGGGTAATTCTACTCTGTGCCACTCTCTGCAGTATGAGTACATCCAGACCCCTTCCAGTTCCACAGCTGGAGCTCCAGCTGAGCCATAGGGAGCTCTGCAAGGAGTAGTGTGTGGGGTTTGCCTTCAGGACATTAGGAACCCATCACTGGTGGGAACTGCAGTGCACCAAGAGTGAAGGCTCACAAAAATGAGAAGGCACCTGAGCCAGACTACCAGTGCCCATCACGTTGGCAACTGTCTTTCTTTGTGATGGGTCATAAGAGATCACAATGGTGTCACAGCTCTCCTGGGCCAGCTGCCTCAGAGGAATGAGCTCTGTAGTCAAATTTCCCACTGCATGCACCAGTTTGTGCTAAAAAATGGTAATGGTTAAGACCCCTGGGTGGGCAGGAGGAAAAAAATCACTAATGAAAAGAAAGAAATTAATCCTGCCTTTGCAGAAATAAGGTTTTCTGCTTCCAGCTTCAAGATACCTAAGTACCTACTCAACCACTGAATGGGAGAAAATGCATCATATCGCAGGGAAGGAGGCAAGGGGGTTAAAAATAAATAAAAAGATTTTATGGGATTATTTCAGAACTTATCGTGCAGATCAGCGCATTGTGTGAGACAGCTCAACGTGCAAGGTTTGGTTATATACATGACATTAGCCTTGGAAAGGAGAGACTTCAGGGGCCCAGGTCAGCTATGCTTTCAGCTCCAGTCCCAAATATACTCTCATCATCTACACTGCCACTTGCAGCTTGGAATACTGGCAACCACAGTCCTGGTGGAATTGCCCAACTATGGCTCATGTGTATGCTCTGCAAAATGCCTGGCAATCTCTCTCCCCTCCCTGGAGAGACCCCAGGTCTGCCCTGGAGGTGGACCAGGAAGGCTCTTCTAAAGGAAGCCACCTCTGAGAAAGGTCAGGGAGCAGGTGAGAGGTCTACGCTGGAGACTTCATGTTCACTAAATTCTCTGCTGCTCTCTTGGCGGCTGGCTCTTTTGTCAGGTGCTGGCAATTCTCAGAATTGAAGGAAAGCAGAAACATCGCCGCTAGATACAACGCCCAAGACAGTCAAGAGAAAGCCTCATCTTGAGCACAGTGAGTCTTGGATCAGGACCCTCCCACCAGTGCCTGAAAAGAGTGAAGCCAGGAATAGCTCATTGTCTGTGTTCACTGTCAACCCTGCCCAACCCGTTTCAGAGAGAAATCCCACAGCACTGCATAAAATAACCAGGACTAGTCAGAAGGCAGCTGTAACCATCTCCTGCACTGCTCAGCTGGCAAAGGGCTCCTGTCACTTCCCAACCTCTCAGGTTACTTGCTATTTTAAAGGCAAAAAACCTAGGGAAACAAGCTGGCAGACTGAGAACAGCCCACCCTGACAATGCTCAACTTTAAGCATGAAGACAGACACGTTTCACACACACAAAGGTGCTCTGACCCCATTTTCTGAGTGATTGCTTTGACCACCTGAATAAAAGCACAGGGCAGTAGCAGCTTTGTACTCCTGCAGTAGGTGAGAACCAAAAGACTCTGCAGCTATTGCTCACAAGAAGAAGAGAATATTCTCCTATTATTCTGAGGTGAGCAGAAACCTTTGAGATCACACAAATAATCAGTGGCAGAGCTGGGAAAAGGACTCTGGAATCCCTATGCACCTGGCATGGCACTGCTATCGTTCTGCCCCTAGTACAGCAACATTTCATCCCACGTTTCCCTACCAAAAGAAAATTATAACAACAATAACAAATAAAAATGCCATAAACTTAACTGATATTTTATTGAAACTTAACAAACCTGGCCATAAAATTGAGACTGGGAGGGAGGAAATAAAAATAAACAAACAGCCACAAACTCTAGTTCTGAAGAGCGACGGTGTCTTGGAAATCATGAGGAGCGCTGGAAATGTCACTTACAAGATATACACTGCTATTGGCAAGGGGTATTTTTACAATATATGTGCATATCTAAACGGTAAATATGTCTTGCCGCTGATGTGGATGCAAAGATAAATATGCGCATACCAATGGCCCCACATGTATGGATGCATTTGTATCAGAGCTGTAATTGCAGAGCCCTTTGCGCCGCCGTGCTGCTGCTTCAGTGCTCCACTGCCTGTGTACTCACCACATCTGAAAATTATGATGGCCCAAAGTCTCAGAGACATGGCTAAGAGGGGCTGAGGCACTCAGAGGGGAGAGGGGACAGGAACGTGAAGAGCCTTGAAATTAAGACTCAGGTATTCTCCATGAAGACAAGTCAAATCCTTCCAGTAGAGGAGGTCCTTTGTAAATCTAACCTGTCCTGCTGAAAGGCTCCATCCTGAATGCACCACAGGTCTTTGGTGGGCATAGTTTGGTCTGGGGCTCCTCAGGAATTGAGCGGTAAAAAATGAGAGAAGCTCATCTTTGAGCTTGTGAGCACAGATGGAAAGGCATCTGATCTTGGCACGGAAGTCGCTCAATGCCACTGTACGTAGACAAAAATCTGCCAGAGAACCCAATACTTTTCACTGCTGCTTTTCACACCTGTAGCAGTGTGGATGAGTGGGTCATCTTCATCATCCAGACATCTTTTCAAACTGAAGACCTATCATCATTATTCCTTAGTACTGAGTTTCTATTCAGTCAGCACTAGCTTGAGAAGAGCTGGAAATGTTGAAGCAAGCTATGGCAGTCAGATCTTCCCCTGGGTGAAAGGTTACATCAAAACAATGCTGGTGAAGACATTCCCTTCACCCCTAATGCTTCTGATGAGGAAGATCTACTTCAGTTTTGCCGCCAATTCAAAAATCTTCACAAGCTTAACTGCTTGTATTTCTTGCACCACTACTCCAGCTCTTCAGAGAGCTCCTTCCCTATTTCTTTAATCCTTTTGTGTTCCAACACCCTCGACTTCCACCTCCAATTTTCCGTGACCTCTAATAAGTCACATTTCTCCAAAGTATCTGACAATTCAAACTGCATCAAGAAAAAACTAACAGGGTAATGGTGTTCATTGGAGCTGAAATCAAGCCAACCTCATCTACTGCCTCATACCACCTATCACCAATGAGGGACCCAGCACACAGCTGCTGAGGCTGACTTGGTCATGTCTATGAGACGCCTAACTTGAAGTCAACAGGAATGACAAACACACATTGAGAGCACAGGATTTACCCCTCTTGTAACTTTCACTTGTGTTTCTGCCATGTGTTTCATGGCTAAAGATGAGGGAAGAACATGATGGACCATGTAGCTCCTGAGCTGGACAAAGCCACTGAGTTTGAAAGCACGACCAAAAGCCAGGGATGATCCAGCAGGATATTTGTTCTTTTTCACTTGCCAGCTCTCAAAACAGTGAGGCCATGGTCAGAACAATTTCTGATGGAGCAGTGTCCCCTCCAGTGCTCTGCTCTAGACAAGGGATTGCCACTAATGAAACAAGGCAGAGAAGATACAGCTGGAAGATGCCTGATGAAGTACATTTCCAAACAGCAGCTTTTTAAAAAACAAAGAGTGAGCAGGAAAAAACCACCAGCTCAGGACAATTTTGGCTGCTCTGCATGGAAGATTTCACTGGATGTCATCACCTGTGTATGGCCCTTGAGGACTCTGGTTGGCAAAAGGGTCTGCCCACATAAAATAGCTTTCATTTGCCATGTGGTTTTTGTGCTGAGATTGTCCAGGCAATCAAAGTGAGGATGGGGAGTTGTTAGCCCAAATGAGCCAGACATCTCAGCTTATTTGAACATCTGGCTGATAAAGCCCAACTGCGTGTATTCAGGATGAAAAGGTGTTTGACATTCAGGCCTGGGTGACTGGGGATGGGGGACCCTGCTTTGAACGTACCAGATGGCCAGACAGATGCAATCCTTGCCCTTGTCAATGTGTGGCCAATCTCTTTGACTGACTGTAGCCATTCACTCATCTCCAGTAACATGGGCATCAATGCAGAGAACAGATGGGCCTGCACAGTCACCGCAGAAATGAATTTAGCTCCTGTCCCAGGTCCCATTGCATCCAGTTCCACCTCCTCTTCCAACATCATGGCCCTCCAGGGACTACACTGCTGGTCATTTCTTTCTCATGACCTGTCCTCTGCTTACTTTCTTTCAACGTGCCCTACAATATATTTAAACTAGAAGGTCTGACAAATTCTTAGCAAATCCTATCTTTGTTCAGGATCCTTCCTCACCCAAAGTCTCATCCAATGGTTTGGGAACAGATAGAAGGCCATGTTATAAAAGGAGAGGCATCGTCTGTCTTAGTCCTTCACCTCTTCATCCACTTCCATGTTCCTCCCTGGGGAATTCAACACATCTGGAAGGCTCATGGTCCTGGACATCATCCTCCAAAACTTCCTCAGACTCAGTGTGTACAGGTGTGCTTCTTGCTGCTAGCACCTACAGAACAACCTGAAACAGATCACATGACTCCCTACGTCTTCAGGGTGTGTCTTTGTCCCAAAATTTGACAATGCAGGAATGCTTGACTGAGCTGTTATATCCTTATGGTTCAGCTTGGGATATCAAAATTGGGCAATTCCAGTTGTTTTCTCAGGAGAGGACCTAGAAGGACACCCAGACCCACTATCTCTGCCAGCTGACCTAGAGACCACTGCAGTGCTCACATGTGGCCTCCCTGCTGCTCTTCCCCTGTTGCAGCCTACAGGCAGGGTGGTGGAATCCAGGCCAGTTTAGAAACATTTTATTTCTAGCAGAAGAAGGATCGCCATGGCCTGTGAGCTCCTCTTGCATTGCTTTAGCACTCCTGACACATTAGGCATGTGAAAAGAGGTCAATGATTCTGGAGTGCAGAGAAGTGAGCCAGAAAGAAGACTCAGGAACTCAAGTTTTACCTGTTAATAACAAGACTGTTTGTCCTTCCTTGAAAGTGCAGTGTTATCCAGGGATTATCTCAGCTGTTTACTGCAGGGTACTGGCCAATTTATCTCTGAAACAACCATGTTACCGCCTGTGGGGAAGGCGAAGAGCGAGCCTCGCACTGGAGTGCTGTTTAACTGGGCAGGCACTGGGGAAATGCTTGTTCTCCTACATACAGGCCAGATCTAAACCCACTTAAGTAAATTGAAGCTCTTCCCTTGCTATTCCAGACCTTTGGATCTGATTTCAGTGGAAGAAAGAGGAAAAGAAGGAAAGCTATGTCTCCTTGCTCCACATTGATGTAGGCTGCAGGAGAGATCACAGGCAGCAGGCATCTCCCTCATCGCACACAATTCTGCTGTCTTCAGCAGAATTCCCCCCAGACTTTTCTACAGGGTGTTGTTAACATCAAGAGACCCCACCTGACCAGGCATTTTAAGTGAGCTCTTTGGAAAGAATGACATTTTTTAAACTGCAGCTAAATCTTCAGCAGTTCAGACAATGGAAGGGGAACAAGAATCCCCAAATGAAAAAGAATCAAACAAATTTCCTGCAATCTCTCCCTGCAGAGTTCTGCAATATCCACCTAAGCCCTAAAAGCATCTCACCTGAGCCAGAGTAGGCAGCCCTGGGCAAGGAGGAGGTGGGAGAGATGTGTCCCAGCAGCACTTCTGACCTGCAAAATCTCTGCTCTTGGTGGCTCTGGGGGGCAGAGCCTTAGCAAGCAACATGTCCCCTGGAAATTAAGGGGCTGTGTGTGGGGATTTCTCTCCACTGCCTGAATGAATAAGCCTTCTACCACCTGCTCTGTTCAAGCCATTCACGTGAATCCCTCCAAGGTGTGAAGGAGCTCCCCAGGACAGATCGATCAACCCCCACTTATACACTAGCTCATGAGTAATGGACTGCCTTTGCCTTCCTGCTGGGGCACTGCTTTGGGATATCAGCCAGAGACCCATGCCACTGGTTCCTCCCTTTGTTTGACCCTTGGCTCTTCATTTTCCAATCAAATCCTCCAGATCCGGGGGTGCTTCTGGGGTGTGATTCCTCTGATATCTGCACAGGCAGGGTTGGGATCACTACAGAAGCACATCCTGACAGCAACCATCTTTTGCACAGTCTGCTTAACATACTGTTGCCCACCATCCTCTTTGCCCCCTTCCTTCCTCTTAGTACTTCACCTGGTAACAGGAGGCATCACATCCCTGGGAAAGGGCACCGTGAGCAGACACCAAGCTCAAAGGCACAAGAGTGGCACATTCCCACTCTCCCTCCCACCTCTAAAAGGAAATAGGCACACAGGTATTTGCATGGATCACAAAGTATCAGACAGCCATGAAGTTCACTTTTTCCTCTCTTTTAAACAAATCCAAATTTTCCATTACTCTGGGGAGCAGAACCAGCCAACTGCAGCCTGGATCATTTTTGGGTTGGCTGTCCTTGCAGCAGGCACCACACGCGAACTAAGCATCGTTCTCTAGCAGAGGAGTTGAAATCTGGGCAAAGTGCTCTGTGCCTTTGACCCTTAAAACAAACAAATGGAAACCATAGCAAATGGGAAGGATAGGGGGAAGGGAAGGAAACAACCCATAGATGTCTCTGGATTGCACTGACACAAAGGGAAAATAAAATTCACACAGAGCACACTCTTGCAGGTGATCCAGACACTGTCATGTAAGCAAATGAAGATAACCACAACAGAAAGAAAATCAAAGGATAAAAATTTACCCAAAACAACCCCCAAAATGGCAGGAGTTAGGACATCCCAGAAATGCTGGGTTTTATCCATTAGGGTCACTCATGCTTTCAGCTCCAGTGAAATAAAAACATTATGCAACAACTTTTCCATTACTTTTTCTCTCCCCCCAGAGTGCAAGCAATCCCAGCAATGTTTTTTTGATCACTTTTCTGGTTTTGTATTTACCATCCATGCATATAACCCCCAACATAGCATCACCAGTCACAAGGTTTGATCACATCCTTTTACCAACAAAAAACAGAAAAGGGAAGGGGAAAGAGGAAAAAAAAAGAGAAAATAGGAGGAAAAAAAAGAAAAGAAAGTACTTCTGACAACACAACCCCACAAAACTCATTTCTCTTTTTTATTTTTTTAAAGACCACAAAAGTGACCAAACTAGACCCAGAAAATAAATGACTAACAAAAAGGAGAAAACAAGAGAGAGACTGGAGGCAGGGGGGAGAACAATCAAAAAACCGAACACTTATTACCCAAAATAAAAGAAAAATAAAAACTAACCAGCTGAATTGGGAGTTGAGGGTGAGTTAGCCTGGCTTCCATGGGCTGACACATTGGTAGCTGTGACAGCCGTTTTGGCAGCATAAATATTGGCTTCCTCTTGGAATTTACCTATGTTCTTCTTGTACCGGATTCTCTTATTTCCAAACCAGTTTGATACCTAGAGCGAGTTTAAGAAAAGACAAAGATGTTAATGTTTTTGGCTCTGGCAAGATCACCTGGGTGAGGAAGGTGGATTAGTTCAGGTTATGAGTGGTGCATATTCTTTCCCCACCCCTCCCCAGTTTCCCTAGCCGTGGAAGGAAGCACCTTCTACCCATGTGTGCCACACCAAGATCACGAAAGGTGATGGAACTCCCTTGGGAGCACTGGATTTGTGTGGATGTATCTGGTTCCTCTATAGACAGAATGTCCACGAAGGGGATGTGATACTCCACAGAGAAACAACAGATCCAAGAAACAAGTGTGTTCCTTGGAAAGGGATAGGAGATGTTTCCATTGTGTTTGCCCAGAGGCCTGCTGATAATGATATTCCTGTTCACTTGTGGGCACTATGTCACACTGAACTATTTCAAAGAAGACATGGGAAATATTCATCCTACAGTTTGGGAAACAGCTCTCAGCTTCTTCTTTGACAATGCTGAACAGAGAATCAGGGGAATTCACATGTGCAGGTCTCTAAGCAGGAAGCAACTTCCAGCCACTACTGACCTCTGAGAAAGCTCATCAGGATGAAGAGAAACAACAAATGCTTGAGGATGCTGTAACTCTCCCAGAAGAGTTCAAACACTCCTAGAATTGCTTGGAGTTGCAATCTTGAGCTAGCAGATCAAACCTTTGGTGGGACTACAGGGATATTCTCCCTTTGCTTGCTGGCGAGCAAGTACATCAGTGCTCCCTCTTTCAAATGGACTGAACAAGCACCGGGACAAAGAAGACAATAATGGATGTTCATCCTTGGAAGCCCATGACTTTCTCCTTATCTTAGAGAAATTGTTTGGGCTTGGGTGTTGATAACTGAAATCCAAGCTTTTGCTCCTGTGATGATTTCTCTCTGATTTTCCCCTAGAGCATTCAGCAGCTTCTACACCGAAATGGCTTCATCCACCAATTTACCTACTACTGAGCTGCAGGTATCCAACCCCGCACTGCTGCAGAGCAGGAAATAGAAAATATAACCTGCAGAGACACAGATCAGCACCCAACCCAGATCTAGGGGTGAACATTTGGAAGGCACCAGGAGCAGGTGCTGTTTGCAAGGAGCTCCATTCCGCCTCTTGGTCCACCTTTCTCACTAATGACAATGTGCTCGTTCATGCTCTTCCCACTTGGGCATCTGCCTGCAACAGCTCTTCTAGCTTCAAATGCTGGAGCCAGTGGGTGAACTCTTGAGTGTCACAGGGTATGAAGATGGGTTACATGGCCACCACAATCAATCTTCATCTTAAAACTTGTGAAGCAAAGAACTTGCCTAGCCTTGCCAGCCTTTTTGTTCAGATAAACTTTGCTTGTGACTTGCCCAGGTTCATGTGACCCACGTTCTCACTTAGACTTAGCAAACCAAACCCAGATGTGTGTTTGTTTCTGCTTTCTCCAGATGAAGAAGGGAGGGAGATCCTGAAGAGAGGCACAAAGCAGCCTTCATACAGCACAGTCAAAAAACATCCAAAGTGCAGCATTTCTCCTGGGCATTTTGTCTTTGCAAGGGAAAAGTTGTAAGTGTGAACAGATGAATTAGAAGTGAGAGGGGAAGCATCAGGACAGCTGGAGCTTTACTTAAGCTAATATGTGCTGTTTCTTGTAGATAACACTGGGAAGATCCAACGTTTGGGTCTTCTGACCCAAGGGAGGCAACTGAAGTCACTCAGCAGGCCTTCAACACGGTGATGACACCTACCCTTGGATGCCGCTGCTCCTGCTGAAGGCAGACATGCTCTCACAAGGACACCAGATGCTACTGCTGTCTTCAGTTTACTCAAACAACGAGCAGGCACATGCCTGGGCCTGGGAAGCAGCCCAAAACAGGAAATCCAGCGGGAGCCTAGAGGGACCGCTAAACGCACACGAGGACAAGACTACCAGAGGCCACATAGACTGGCTCTCAATCACACAGCTTGCTCCAAAGAGAGGGGAAATAAAGAAGGGTAGACCTGAGCAATGTATGGCTGAACACTTCAAAGACTGACTGGGCTCCTCATAAATCCCAGCAGCTTCCAGGTCACAGCTAGAGAGTTCAGGAACTATGTGGCTGCCTTGCACGTATGGAAATAGGTCACTTTGTCTTTACTGAACACCCGTTTTTTGAAGGATTAGCAAGACAGAGATGTCATGTTCTGCAGCACAAGGATAATGACAGAGAGACAACCCTGAGAAAGCCCACCCTCCTTGAGCACAATCTATAACCTTAGCCTGTTTTGACTCAGACCCTTCCCATCAGGACTTGTCCATTCTACCTCACTGAGCAAAATCTGCACACAACTCTTCCTATTGTTTTTAATCCCTTGGATTCAAGAATGGACTTTCAGATCAAACAAGCTCTTCTTACAAACCAGCCAAGCACTAACCCTTTGAGAAGACTTCGCCTCTCTGGGTGGAACCACGGAGAGATTCTGTGCTGTTAACACCTTAGTTGCACAAACAGCATCTCTCCATGAAGACTTCATCCCTTCTTAAATCCTCTCCCAAACTCCCCTTTTCCATGCACGGCTTCAATCTACAAATGTCATCTGCACTCCTATCCACTTTCACTAACTTGCACTAAACTTACTTAGTAATTAAATGCTCAACACTGGACATGACTGACTCATCTGAAGTCTGGAATGCCCTTCACCACTCTGGTTTCCCATTAGCATAGTCTTTGATCTCTCTCACCTGTGAGACTGTGATGCCGCATTTCTTGGCTAGCTCTTCTTTGGCTTCCTCACTGGGGTAAGGGTTGCTGAGATGGGAATAGAAATACTCATTCAGGATTTCTGTAGCCTGTTTGTTGAAGTTTCGTCTCTTCCGCCTTCATGTGAAGAAAGAGGGGGAAATAGAAGGAAAAGGAATCAGTGCCAGGGATCCAGAAATAGGAATGCAATTTTAGATATTCTGACTTTCCCACTTCCCTCCCTCCTTTCCCTGCTCTTGGGAACGTGGGGTGCAATAGATTCATGGTCAGGAAGTTCTCATCTGCACCTTACCGGTGACTCCTCTCTTAGCACCTTTCAAAGCAAGTAATTTTCCATTTCAAAGCATCACCGTATCCTCCAGCTCAGAGAAGAATCTGAAAACTGGCACCAAGCTCCTCCACCTGGGAAGGTAACTCCTGAGACCTGGCTATTGTGGCCAAAGACATCACTGCAACTCTGCAAAGCTCTGTGCTGAGAAAGCAGCCCTACATATATCCTTGGGGAAGTCTGTTCCGTTTACACATAGGCATTACCTGTCTGCCATCTCTTTCCTTGTACTCCCAGAGTAGCTGCCTCTACTCCCTGTTGCAAGATGAAGCCCAAGCCTCAGTCTGCACGTAACTAGCTTGGGAAATTAAATCATTTTACAACAAATTGAAAATCTGGGACAATGGAAACAGTAAGAAAAGAGCAGGAATCTAGAGGGGACAGGATGGCCTGGAGGATGAGCTTTTATTCCTAACTGAAGCGCACATTTTCAGCACAGAGCTTTGTTGCAATATGGCACAGAATTTCCTTCTGCTGCAGCAAAACCAAGTTGTGCAATTCTCACGGCAGAGCTGGGAGCCTCCCTGAGACAGAGGCTGCATGTCTGGAATTGCTGCCTTCTCCCCTGATGAATCACAGACAACTAAGGATAAGGAAGGTAAACAGCCTCTGTGGCTCAAGACCAGGAGAAATGGCCCTTCAGATGGACCAGAATTTACTCCAGAACCAAAAAACCCACCTCTCCCGGACCTCAACAACATTGCATGGTGGTATGAGGAGAAAGGTTTGGTGGGATGAACTCACCGTGCGTCCAGGAATCGGGAGCGCAAGATCATGACGGCTTCGCACGTGCTTTGCTTCAACTGCATCTGGATGGAGCTGAACTTGCGGTGGATGATGCTCACCATACGCTCGATCTCCTTCGGCGAGATAGGTCGGGTCCGGCTCTGCTCACGCAGCAGGTTCATCACGTGGGTGGTGAATTCGTTGCATGCCTGGGATGGCAAGAAAAGCAAAAGAAACCCCAGGATCGGAAGGTCATTCGATGGTGTTGAGGACAGGGCAGAGACAGCACTGCTAAGGAAGGAGACATGAGGGGAGGCCTCAATGGCTGGGGCTTTTCAGGGCAGACCCAGACCAAGAGTGTGATGCCACTTGGGAGGAGAGAGAAATTTCTTGTCTGCCAAGCAGAGAACATGAGACTCCCAACAAACGTGCTGGAAAAAGCAGGAGCCGATTTCTTTGCTCTCAGGGGGATCATAGATGAAGCTAGGGCAGGTGAAGCCCTAGGATTCATAGAAAGCATGAAGTCCCAGCCACTGTTTTTCTGGTTGAGACTGGAGGAGTTATAGGTGTATATGAGGAATACCATGAACCTTTTGATCCACTGTCCCTCCACCTTCAGCCCCATCATATCCTGCAGAGCCCCCTGTGCTTAATAGGAGCAGATCCCAGAGAGATGCAGCCCTGCTCCATGCTCTTGGCACATCAGATAAGATGTAAATAATGATAATTAAAGCCTGAGTGAGGCAGGAGCCCTGACAAGGAAGGGCAAGCAGGTAAAAATCGAAATTAGTTTGCTGCTGGCACAGCACTGTCTTGCTACTCCTGCTGTCCCCATGCTGTGCCATGAGGACAGGGCAGCAAGAAGAGCCAGGGGAAAAGGGAGGCATTTTGAGGCCAGATGAAGGCCACTTCATCGCCTTCTCTTTCACACCCACAAGCACCTCATGGGCATGATAGGATACTATGATTCCCAGAACTAAGCTCCAAAAAACACCGATGGGTGGAGAAGCCTTTGGTGCTCCTGGGACATGGGCAGCTGCTTTAGGGGCAGTGTTCCCAGTTCCCACCCCATGATGAGGAAAAAGGGGCTGGCACAGAAAAGAACTACTGGCTTGGTGGATGAGTGACATGAGTTTGACTTACAATGCCTCATCCCACCCTTCCAAGCTGAATCCTCATGACAGCTCAGATCCAACAAGGAGACATCCCTGAGGCCAGCAAAGCCCCTCCAACTGCCCATTCTCAGCTTCCCATCTCCTGGGATGAGTACTGGGCACGAGAGGTCTCAACTGGGCTTCTGTTTGCTCCCAGACACACATGCAATTTCAGATCACCTTCTCTTGGTATGAAATAAAAGAGCATTAAAGGCAATACCACCATCAAGTGCTGGGCTGTCCGAGCAGCAGCCAGACACTGAGAAACCAGGTGCTGAGCTCCCAGCAGTGGGACTGGAGAGAGGGGGACTGAGGTTCAGAAACCCTGAGCCCTGGTTTTGCAGCACTGCAGGTCGTGATATTGGAGATGTGGACCAGCAGAGTCATTTGCAAAGCAACTTGATGGAAAAACCAAACCTGCCAATGGGTTGTAAGGAGGAAAGGCGTGGCCCACCTCACCCTGCAGAACTGGGTAAAGGCTTCTCTCACATGAGTGGCCCTTTGGGGAGCAAAAATGATGCAAATCCAGGATCAGAAAAGCAAACTTCTGCCCGAAGGGAAGAAGGAGCAGAGGGCCCGTCCCTGAAACCTGTCCCTGTCTGTGCCAAGGGTCTCCTTGGACTTGGGTAGCAGAGGACATGAGGTCTGTCTCTCTCCCTCTTCAGCCTGGGGCCTGAAAGATGAGCCCTGACATGCTCTTCACTCTCACCCATGTGAGATGGCTGAGGCTCCCTCTTGTCACACAACCCTGTCTCTGCTTCAAGGGAGTGACAGCAAGGGCTGAGGAGTGCCATCAAAGGTCATCCTTTTAAACACCCTTCTGCCTGTTCCCTGACTCCTCTAATGCTCTGCCAAAACGCTTTTCATGGCGTGATGGTGCTTGGCTTCTCCAACACCAGAGCCCTGCCTGGCCATGCTGACTCCAGCTCCAACCCAGGGGCACCCATCTAATGTACTTCAGCTTGGCCAATGTGGCACCTCAAGGGGTGAGACATCCCCCAGTCCCACCACACATTCAGTTAGCCAGGTAAAATGGGGGCTTTTACTGGCTCTAAACCAAAGACCTGAAACCCTGACAAGGCTACTGGCTGTGGAGCCCAGCCTGCACCCAAGAAGGAGGGATGCCTTCTTGCTCACACTCCATAAACCACATTTGGTTCTTCTCTGGGTAGAACCAAACGAGCAGCGGTGAAGATAGGCCTGCAAAACATCTGGAAATATTTGAAAGGAATTGGTTTTGAGCATTGGTCTGTGAAGCTTATCATGCAATTGCCAACGTCACCAATAGCTGCGTTTATGACCCAAATTGTTTTTCTTTTGCTTTTTAAAGAATAATTTTCTGCAAGAAAAAAATATATTTTTTTTTTCTGGAAAAAAGAGCTTTTCGAGCAGAAAATATATTCAAGGAAGACTATGATTCAAGTCTTGCTTGAAAAACTGTTGTAACCAAGGCCAGCTGACCGAAGAGGGCTCCTCCTTCACAGGGCAAATTTTGGGCAAGATATTGGGAGAGGAGTGAAAAGTGAAAATCCAAGGGGCAATCCATGCTGAGCATGTTCTCATGCCACATCCCAGAATAAAGCCTCAACCCTCAAACCCTAAAAAAGCACGTTTTCACTCCAATACCCAGGCGCACTTGCCCATACACTCCTAACAATAGATGTCAGTAGCGATCCAGGCTGTGCTCATGCACGCCACGGTGCCGGCACCAAACGGCAGCTCTCCCATTCTGGCTCCAGCTCTCACCATCCCATAACCACCTCCCCTCTGCCGTGAAGGAGCCTGTTACCTGCTCGTACTTCTCCAGCTCCGTGTGATAGATCTGTCGGATCTGGGAGAGCTTGGCTCTGTAGTCAGAGTGCTCCACTGAGTTGTCAGAGCCGGCTCCTCCCGATGCAGCGGCGGCGGCGGCAGCGGCGGCGGAGCCGCCTCCTTTTTCAGGGCCCGCTACCCCCTCGGCCAGGAGCATGTTGTCTAATCTCATCAGCTGGGGGTCTGTGGGCTCCTCTTCCTGTGCTCCCCGGATACTCAGCACTGCAGGAGACAAAAAAAGGAGAGGGAAGTCTGAGTTGCGCCGGTTAATTCAGGGAAGGGGACACTCATCCGGAGTTGGACCGACCCCACCAACAGGGCTTTTCTTCCTTTCCAAAAGGTACCCTAACAAGCAGTCTGCATCCTGGTGCTCCAAGTACTCATCACCAAGTGCAGCTACTTAGTTCTCCAGAGACACTACAGCTCCCTGTTTCCTTCCCTATCTCTTCCCCTTCTTCCCGCAGGAAAAAAGTAGGGCAGAGCCACAGAGCTAACCCAGAAAGCCACACTTTCTGCTCAAATAGGCAGCAAAAGTAGCAACACCAACCAAAAACCAAATAAATGTACCCATTCTTGCTGCCAGAAGGGATAGGGACAATATCCCGGCTCAGGCATGGGATGAGAATTTAGGAGACTCCAGCCCTGATCTCATCTCGCTCAGGGGTCCTCTCATGTCACCCAACATGTCATTTACATCAAACCCAGATGGCAGAGAAAGACACACAGAGCCCAGGGCTGACGGTGCCTAGGTTTCCTCCTCTTTAAATACAGACAGAGAGGGCTGGAAGGCCATGCTTTTAGCCACACAGTGGGAACACATACAAAAAAAAGTATGAAATATATTTTATTCCTTGGAAAATGCTTTTTTTTAAGAATCCAGACGTTCCACTGAAGTCTAACCCATGCTGAGAAAAGGAACAACAATAAATTAATCCTTCCAGAGCGACTTTGCAAGTAGAGAATTTTCCACTCCTCTTTGTACTCCCTGCTTCAATTATTGCTCTAACTAAAAGTCCTTCTCCTGTGAGGGCTTTCCTGGAAAAACAACACGGGATCATTCTGACTGCTTGAGATGTCCCAGGTCTGAAGAACGGAGATGCCCTACGTGCCCCCACCAAGCCCCTCTTTCATGGTCTGTGTTTAAAAACAGAAGGATAACTTGAGATTTCTGCATGCATACACACAGAGCTGCAAAATAAATAAAATAAACTCTTGGTGAGCGAACAAAAAAGGCATTTCCTAAAAGAAATTAATTTTCTTTCCCCATCTCATCTGGCGCAAGAGCTCAAAGCACTTTGTAAACACACGTACAGCCCCTGAGAACACACTCTTTGCACACCCAGAACTAGGAAATGTTATGCGGATTTTGATAAAGCTGTGCCCGTTTACACCTGACATGAATTTGCCTCCCCCCATCCATGGCACACACAAGAGTAAGTAATCCTCCTTGTCACCTAAAAATTAAAAAAAGAAAAAAGGAGTGGAAAATCAGTTGGCAACTAGAACTAAAACCAGAGTAGCTAAAAAACTCTGACAAACTACTGAGAAAGGTCTTCCTCAATCTGAAATAAATTAAAGATACAGCTATTATAAGTCTAAAATTGAAGTAAAAGACCTTGTTGAGAGGTTTGGCTTAGACTAAAAAGAGCTCTTTTTTAAAGCCTCGAGGTCTGCTAAAATAATTATTTTCAGGGCATTTTATTCATTCATTTATTTATTCATGCATTTATTGGCATTTTTGGGATTAAAATACTCACTGTCAACAAAGGTGGGAAGGTCAGAGAAAAAGAGAAAAAAGAGATAAAAAAGCCCAAGAACAACAAAACTGCCAAAAAGATGAACAACCAATAAATAATTCCATGCAAGGGAGGATTGTTTCTATATGTAAGAATGGGAGCCTAGTGCCAAAATTGGAGCTGGGTGCCAGTTGCCAGAGCCCTGAGGAGACAGGATCGGCATCTCCCTCCACCACGGGAGGCTTCCCACGGCACTGTCGGCACCCAGCCATGATGAATAAATCCAAGGGGAGAGGACAGATTTAATCAAGAAAATGGTTTGGGATCTGTGGTCCATAAACTGAAGTAAGAGGTAAAAGTAGCCAAATTCCTCAAAAAAAAGAAAAGGAAAGGTGACAGGCTTCAGCAGCAAGAGAAACTTGCTACGAAAATAAAAGAGAATAAATCCCTATTCTTCTAGGATAAAAAAAAAAAAATCAGTAAATTAAAGCACATCAAAAGCCCAAATACAAAAGGAAAGCAACACAGGTTAAAAATAAAAAATATTAAAAAAACTCTCAAATAAACAAATCAAAAGCAGAGTTGCCAAAACAGGCGCATCTGGATTTCAAACAGGAAATATTTTTAGATTAAAAATCTCAGGAATCATTGACCTGACAGGTAGGCACGAGTGATTAATTAGTTTATGTTTAGAGAGCTGCTTCCTGATGAAAAGCACTGCATATTCCCATGAGCTTTACTGCCGCGCCACACGCACAGACCAGCACCCGCTGGGTGGGTGCATTCCCAGCATCCAGTGGAGGGGCTTGTGTCCCCACAGCAGAGACCTGAACCCAGCTGGGGACTGTGTGCAGACAGACTGGGCTTGGCTGTTTGCTCGGAATAAGGCATGGGAGTAAACAAATGGAAAGGCCAATGTGTCTAAGCAGGACTGATGCTGCCTATTTATCCCTGGAAGGCTGTGCTCAGCCGAGGAGAAGACAAAATGATTATTTAAAAGCTCCTTTTTTATCTTCCAGGCGGTGTCCCTGCATCCAACACACCTCCTGTCAGGATGCCCAGAGTTCTGGGCTCCTTGACAGCTCCGACCCTCCAAACTGCCCCCCTGTGATGGGATGTGGCTCTGCTGGCTGGGGGGCTGGTGGTGAGCTGGTGCAGGCAGCACCCAACCTGGAGTGCCCGGGCAGCCGACGGCAAAAGAACCCCATTCTCCCACCAAATTAAAACAGAATAAATTAAGCAGAATGATCCTCAGTGCGCCAAGGGGCTACAGGCATGTAGGCATCCAGGCATTCCCAGGACCTGCCATTTGCTGCTCCTGATTAAAGANNNGGGGGGGGGGGGGAGGCGGGAGACAGGGAAAAAAAAGGAAGAACAAAACGAAAGATAGAGACTGGCAGCTGGGGAGATGAAAATTCACACAAGACTTTCTGTCCTTGGCCGCTTTCCTGCTGGCTTGGTAGCCCCCAGAACTGTGGCACAAGCCACTAGATGGTGCTCGGCCCTCACCCAGGTCCCCCACTGATCAAAATGCATTTTTATATGTAAATATATACCTATGCACACACGCAAATATACATATATATGTATGTTAGTTATATATATATACAGATGGCTTTAAAAGCAAAGCCAAGCCATGTGCCTTGTCCCTGCTTGCACCGCCTGGCTGACTCTGGAGTGAAACTGAGGAGCGTGGCTGTCTGTCATGGGGTCATCACCTCTGATGGCAGCAGTGGGAGCAGCTGGGGACCACTGAGCCACCAGCCTGCAGTTTGGTCATGGACACCAACAGGGTCACAGAGACCTGTTCCAACAGTTGGGAAGTGCCTCCCAGCTCACACACTTGCTCCTTCTTCCTCTTGAGGAAGGTATCACAATCATTGAGTTCAGAGGACATCGACAAGTTCCAGTCCTGGGCTGGCTTGGTGGTGTGGCTGCAGTGCATGGCATAGAGAGGTGGTAGCAGGACTGACCTTGGAGAAGCAGGTGAGAAGACAAAGCCAAAAAAGAGCTCCCAAGGCTCTTTGCCTGCCCTGTGATTCACAAATGTGGACTGCAAACTGCATCGAGTCACCAAAGCTTCTAGATGCTCCAAGACGCCTCCCACCAACTCCTCCAAGGAGGACTTGCAGAGCAGCCAGCTCCATGCTCACCTGAGACGGGCAGCCAGCACCCTACACGTGTCTGTGTCTCCACACCACTGCACCCGTGCCTGGTGTACCCTCAGGCCACATAGCCTGAGGTACAGCCAGGGTGCGGGGACACAGAGCATGAGACAGTTGTTGCCGGACACCCTTGGAATGGACAGCACCCTGGGGTTGGCCTAGGGCTGTGAAGACACTTAAGAAATCCACAAAGGAGGGCACCAGACTTCTCTGGTTCACCATACTACCATTTACTCCGTTTTTGTGGAAGCAATTTTTCCAAAGCAATCTGAAAAGCACAGGAGCTGAGCACACAGCCAGCTCTTCTCCAGGGCCATGGCAAAATGCTTCCACTTAGCAACCCTTTGTTCTCCACCCGTTCCAAACCCTCCCGACTAGAGGTGTGCAGGCAACACAGCGAGAACTACATCATGAAGGTTACTGAACATGCTGGGGGGGGTGATGGTGGAAGCTTAGCAGGAGACTGTGGCTCAGCAGAAAAGGATGCTCAAACCTTCAAACTCCACCTTTCCTCTAGAAAGGGCAATTTATTGTACCTACAGTGGTCACTGTCCTCAAACTGTGGAGATGTGGAAAGCAGGGGGCTTATCGGAGCCAGACTCCCAGCATGGGATATAGTCCCTCACAAGAGGCTGTAGGCTGGGGTGGTACCACACTCCCCACCATTTCTCATCCTCGTATCTCCCCCTGGGTGCTGCTGCATGTTTGTGTGCTCATCCCCAGTTAGGTGCCAGCCAGGACTTATGGGGTGGAAGCCAAAGACCAAGCAGAAGACACCAGAGGCAAGGTGGACCAGTGGGCAGTGAGGACACCTTGGAAAAAGAAGACACGGTGAATGCAAATCCAGGAAATAATGAAGGAAGAGGCTCCCCAGAGCTGGCGTGACTGCTCTCCGCTGACTTCAGCAGTCAGAAGTGCAGTCCCATGGAATTTCTGTGACTGTCTGGTTAAGATTCCCAACAACGACGTGAGCTGGCATCATTTGCTGACACCCTCAGCCAAGGGCTGGACCCAATGTCTGGATATTTAAACAAACCCACCCTACAAAGAAACCTGCTGAGTGGTTTGAAGGAGTTGGGGAGAAGCACCCACCCTCCTGCCCGAGCTGGGCTGCTTCTGGATGAGTTTTCTCGTGGCTGTTTCTACCCATTCCCAACTTGCTGAATTGCCTTTCCAGGGGGACATTTTAAAGGAGAAGGAGATTTCAAGTAAATGATTGCAACTTATCGAAAATAATGTGCTACTTAGCATCGGAGACAAGCATCCTGGCAGGCAGAAATGGGAAGCAGTGTCGGAGCAGATGGGAGTAATTACGTTGTGATTTTCAGAAGGGTTTTCTTTCCTGCCTCCACTGTGCCTAAGATGTACTGTGGGGGGGGACAGGAACAACCCGCCCAACAACACAGTTTCAAGAGAGATGGACAGACATTTCCTCTGTTGAGCTGTGAGCTAGCCTTTGGTGTGACTTTCCCATGGGGAAACCAGAGATCCTGGGCACTGCTGGAGCACTTCTGACTGCTCTGGCTGTCCTCTTGCGCAACCACAAGTGGGGTGAGATGTCTCTTTCCCCACCAAGGCACTCATCTGACACCAATGACACCTAACTCATGCACTAAGGTGTAGCCCAAATCCTTTTCTGGACCAGTGGGTGCCCCTGCTGGGTGGGGCAGACCAGGAAGGCTTCTCCCTGGGAACCCCAAAATTCCTGCACGCAGCGCACAGCCAGGATTTGAAACACACCTTTAACATCAGCCCTCTGCCAACCTTCCACAATTTTGTCACCATCAGCAACATCTGCCTGGGGAAGACCCAGCTTCAGGAGTCACATGAGTTCACAGGAGAACGTTTATTTTTTAATCACGTTTTTACACCTCCAGGTTTTAAACAACAGCCAGCACACACAGTGACAGCTGAGATGCCTTCCTAACAAAATCTGCAACTAATCACCTTATTTTAAGCCCATCTCAATATTCCCTGTAGCCTGAGACTGCATTTGTGAACGCTGAAGATCAACAGCACTGAACTTGGGACAAGAATACTTGCATCAACCTCATGTTTGAGGACAGTTCCATGTTCAGTGGCTTCCAGCTGGCTGGCTGCATCCTCCTCGTACTCGGATGTGTAGTTGCAACCATGTCAGGAGAGTTGGGGTTTGCTTCCTTGGCTGATCCATGCTGCAATGGGTTTGAGCTGCTCTTCCCAAACTTTCATTGTGCTGCAAAGTCTCAGACTCTATGCGTACACCTAAATCTTTAGGGTTTTCCTCCTATGCAAGTACATTAGCAGCCTACTTTCTTCTGCAACAGCAAATCCCCCAAACCAAGGAAAAATCCACTGTTTTGGATATTATCGTAGAATTCCAAAATGGTTTTGGTAGAAGGAATCTTAAAAATCATCTTGTTTCAACCCTTTACCGTGGGCAAGGACATCTTCCACTATCCCAGGTTGCCCCAAGCCCCATCCAACCTGGCCTTGAACATTTTCAGGGACGGGGCAGCCACAGCTTCTCTGAGCAACTTGTGCCAGGGTCTCGCCACTCTCACAGTGCTCTCCTTAAACACAATGTTGCTTTCAATATCCAATGCTCACAACAAATAAACTCTCAGAGCTTTGTGGAGGATACTAAAGCACCTCTAGATGGGTCTTCACACTCCCAGGCCAAGGGTCCACACAACACAATGTAAATGACTTCTCAGCATATGATGAGCATCTTCAAGCACTTCAAGCATATGATGTCCACCTTACACAGGAATCACAGTCTCAGTAACAAAGGCAGAGCACTTCAATGTCAAGTAATCACAGGGAATTTTAAACCTTGGTTAGATATATTCACCGTGTTTACATAAAGCCACTGTGAAAATCAAATCAAAGCATAAATACCTATTTCCAACATAAATAGAAGCTGGAATTTCTAAATACACTGACACACACCCTTCCAGGAAGTAGGAATTAAGAGAAGGATATGTTTTTTTCTTACAATTGACATTAAAGTTCCCCTCCTCACTCCAACCTTTCCAAAACTTACAAATGGATGAACAGATTTTTTGCTCAGATTTTCCAAAACAGGCTGCCGTGAGATGAGGCATGGAAAAATTCAGCTGGCAAAATGGCTTTTTGTGCATCTACTTATTTATTTATTTCCCGTGAAAAGAAGGAACTCTCTGAAAGCAATGGGCCATTTCTGCCACCAATTTTCAGTCTAGAGCCATGAACCAAGCCAAAAATCCCAGCAACTTATCAAGAGAGAGGCTTGTACTCACAACCACTGTAAAGCCACCCTGGACAACCCCAAATCCACCTCCTCTCCCAGCACAGGAGTGTGCTCTTTGGAAACAAAGCACTTAAGACTATTTTGTGAGACATGTTTTTGAAGCTGGAGAAGTGTTCTTTGAATCCATAAAACTGTGGTAAGATACTCCCACAGATATGGGAGCAAGACACATCCGTTCAGAGTAATGGTACATGTAGCCCCAGGTATCGGCTCCAGCTGTGGCCAGTGAGTCCAACTGCAGACCCAACCAAGGCCATGACCAACAGCAGAAGCATCAGATGCTCAGGGCAGCGTCACTTCCTCCAGCTCCCTCCTACCCACCACCAGTTTGGGAACTTGCATGGCAACCCAAATTCAGATCAATCAAAAATTCTTCCTAAATCAAAAATGAAATCTCCTCCCACTTCATGTTATACTTTTCCCTCTCCTTTTTTTTTTTTTTCCCACTCAAAATCTGGGTCCATTTCAAACTAATCAAACTGCTTTAAAAATCAGTAACTTCCCATCTTTCTGGGGTGCAGCTGTCCAAATTACGTGCTGAATTCAACATAAATAAACTAAAAAACTCCACTGAATTAGCCTCAAAACTTAATTTTGGGGTGTGGGAAACAGGAGAAAGGGATTTATCACATGCCAGAAAGTTTCTCAGCTCCTAGCAGCAGCTCTCCATCACTGTGGAGAATGCAGCTTGCACATGCCATGGAAGCTCCAGAGCAGAGACACTTATTTCATTGTGCTGGCAGAGAGTCTGCACTAGTTTTCTCCTAACCCCATCCCAAATGCCAAATGGGTTGCCATAGTGAGTGAGGATCTGGCAACAAAATGATCAAAAGGTCTGGAAAATTATTACTAACACATTGGGGTGGAAAAGAATATCCCTCCTAAACTGGACAATGATATAAAATAGCCACAAAAATAAAGCACATTGTTGCTCTGATTACTGAAAACCAGATTCTCAACGAAATGTGACTCTGTAGGGAAGCTGAATGAACACAGATGATCTCGTCTTGCCAGTCCTTCCCTGTATTCTGCTCCTGATGACCAGTTTAGCTCATGGCTAGTAACTGAGACTTGTATGGAAACTGCTGACACTAGCCCCACATACCCAGTTATTGCTACATTACGGTCAAGTGAAACACTGTGGATCAAATTTAAATATGTTCTATTTTTCTCTTTACAAGCAATGTGTCCTCAAGGATGTTTCAGGCTGGTGGCCAACTCCCATAGGCAGCAAAACTCTCTGCTGTAATTTTCACACGTGAAATTCAGGGACAAGGTAGCACTCAGAGCCAGAGCTGACTGAACCTCTTGCACCACACGCAGATTATCAAGCAGAGGGTTTAGCAGCAGAAAGCAGGCTGGAAGTGCTTGCAAAGATTAAAATCAAGGCAATCAAAGTCAACCTCTCCACCACTGCACAAACCACCTCCCTCCCTCCCTCCCAGTCACAGCAGCTTCAAGCCCACCTCTGCCATGTCCCATTGAGCAGCAGACCCTAGAAACTCCACCTAATTAGGCAAATCAGTTTCACCTGCCCCAGTTAACACTGCAAACAACCCATCACCTCTGGTCTCCGAGGGATCAACTCTGCACTACTGGCACTCTGCCCTTGGAAAAGCATGAGTAAGTTTTGGCCACACAGAGGTCCCCTCCCCATCTCACCGAGCACCTCACACATCCCTGAAGCAGGTTGATGCTGGGGAGCAACGCTGAAGTTAGCTGGAGCAATCCCACACTCAGTTTATCTCACAAAGCAGTTTTCCCTTTCCCAAGCAGGGCAGGATTAGCAGGCTCCAGTTACAGCTGCGAAGCAGAATCAATCCCTTATCTGCATAGGCAAACCCAGCACATCTCAAATTTTCCAGCCACACCGACTACAGGAAGATTGTGCATGGTCACCCAGACTCCTTCATCCCACCAAGACCAGGAGCTACCTCCAGCTGCTCAGAGCTACAGTGGCAGGAGTTAAAGGAAAGCAGAGTGAGATTTAGTGCTGGCTCTGCTGCTGGGCCAGAACTCAGAGGAAGATCGACCCCGCTGATTTACCACGGGCTGACCCGGCCAGGGGAGGTACATATACCACGGAGAAGAACCTCAGTCCCTCCAAGTTCTCCCAGGCCAGGATCTCACCTTCTCCTGGTGGAGTGATGGACCCGAGTCCCTACTGCGGCACCATGAGAACAAATGGTCACTGGGACAGAGTAAGCCATCGTCCCCACCCCAGGAGATGGCTCAGATCTGGCACTGGACATGCTGGAGACAGATCCCAGACTGGAGCATGAAGCAGATTTGAGGCTCCTTAAGCCTCGAAGGAACAAATCAGCAAACAAAGGATGGGATTGCTCCCAGGTCAGGTCCAGCCATTAACACCCTCCGCTGAACGCCAGTTGGGCTGGGATCTGTGCAGTGCTTTGCATATGAATTCTCCTTGCTGAAAAGAAGTGGGTCCTTTGAATGAGCTGAATCTGTTAATGAAAAGCTGGGGCCTCCAGAGCTCCTCTGAGGACAAGGGTCCCATTTCGACTGCCCCAGGCCAAGCCCTGAAACCCGAGACTAAACAAAGAGAGGTTTTCCCCCAGAAGGAAGCTGCCTTTCCAGCCTGCTACTCTCTCCAAAGGTCATCTCCCCTGGACACGCTGCGTCTGTGAATGGCTGCTCGATGTTCAAAGTGGCTGGGGCAGGAAAGTCGTAAGTGAAAAGACTGGCAGGAGCTCAAGCTGAAAAGCTGCATTTCAGGTCCTCTTCTTGTGTCATCTTCAAAAAAGATGACCTGTGAGATTCCATCCAAGGAAAGCTGGCTTGGAACTCCTTAGATGGCAGTGTCCCACTCAAGTCTTGGGTTTGCTAAATACTCAAGGTACCAATTGCCCATCACACATCCAAGAGGCTGCTGCTGCATTGCCAAGTTAACGGCCTTGCCATGGGCTAGACCTATGACTTTGTGCAATACAGGAGAGATTTTCCAGGTCTCGGAGCCAAGCTAACCAGAGAATACAATGGTTTTTCCCTCCCTTCCTCTCTAAGTGGGTAGCACAGAACCATGACAAGATATCTTTACAAAAGCTGGGACAGACATGCAACTGCTCCCACTGCAGAGTGCCCTAGGGCCATGTCCTCTCCCTCCATTGCCAAGGGACCTCCCCACCTCCTGCTTATGGGCACTCTCTCTGCTCAGAATCACCTTCCCATTTCCAGCAGCAAACTACTGATACAGTTCAAGAGCTGAGCGTGGCCCTTGTTACTCTTCCGCTCACTTGAAGGCAGCTTTTTGTTCCTTGTTGTTTAGAGAAGGTGACTGCAGGAACAGTACATCCCTTTTTTGGTGAATGCAAACAAGAGGGAAGCAAAAGAGAAGGAAGGAGCAACTACTAAGGACTATTCATCCACAGTGAAATCTCAGGGATGGGTTTTGCAGTGGGAAACCTACTGTCCTGGCAAAGGGGAGTCTGCAGTCACTACTGAGTACAAGTGCATCAGAAGTGTTACCATTGGTGATCATTGTCTCTGAGGTCAGTTGTGGCCCAGGGTCTCTGCCTTGTGGATTCTGGACACTACTCTTCCCTGGCAGACAGGGTCTCCTGTTCCAGAAGCATTAGAAACCATCACTCCACACACCCACCTCTTCCCAGCCATGGTGCAGGCAATTCAAAACCCCCTCCATGAAAAATCTGAAAGTAAGCTATATGCGTGTGAGGACAGGTCAAGTGCAAAGCCCAAGAAGCAATCACTGCCAAAGGTATCACAAATCCCACCCCATTCCTGCAGTGTAGCCACCATTTAGATGCAATGTATCAGCCAATGGACAATTTCAGGCATCTACTTTCAGTGTTACAGATGTCACATAGATCACAGGACCAGAGCCAGCCTCCCTGGAACTTCTATGCATTTGTGCATGTATTTATTGCAAATAGCTCATGGCTGTATGTGTGTTTCTGAAGTACCACAACTCTCCAGAATCAAATGTTCCTCTAACTCCTTGCAGACTTCCCTTACGCACAAGGGAAGTGGTGGAGCCACCATCACTGAAGGTATTTAAAAAGACACGTATATGTGGCACTTAAGGACATGATTTAGTGGTTGAGTTGGCAGTGCTGGATTAATGGTTGGACACAATCTTAAACGTTTTTTTCCACGATTCTGTGATTCTAGGTCTTTCTCTCCATGCCATACACAGATCCCACCAAAACCTACTTGAATGCTCCTCTTCCATGTGCTTGGTTTCCAAGCTTGTCTGACTCACAGCACCACAGAGAGGTCAGCCTAGACATTCCATCAAGCTCCCACGGCTAAGGCGGGCTATGCTCCCATGGCTAAGGCAGGCTGTCTTGAACCCAACTTTGCTGTGATTCAATGATCTCAGGCAAACAAACGAGCACATTTTTTGCATGATGCTCAGTCCCTCGCACCCCCACGCCGACCTGCTGAGCCTGGCGTCAAACCCGGTCCTCGAGCGCGCCAGACAAAGCCCAACTCTTTGAAAGGCAACAGCCGGTCGGCAGCGTTTTAAGGCCAGAAAACAGCTCTGAACGTTCAGTTCCTTCTTTAAATAGAGGCCCCTTCTGTAAACGATCTGTTTGGACAGGAGGGAGAGTGCTGCAAGAGTCCAAGCGCTTGTGAAATAGGATCGGCTGCCTTCGCTCCTGCTCCATTCAAAACATGTGGGGGGAAGAAAGAAACCCAAAACTGGCAAGGCAAGACGGGAGGAGAGAGCCTCCACACCTCCGCGCTGCTGGAAGGGTGCGAGACACCAGAGAAAATGGGGAAAAATAATTAAAAAGGATCAATTAGTGGCATTTCTGTTTCAAGGCGCCTGTGTGTGTTTAATTATATTCCATGCAAGAGGCTGTTGACGCATATTTCCGTGCTGTGGGGCAGTGGTGTAACAGGATCCGGCTCTGCCTTCTACCTCAGACAACCCCGCTCAGGGCTTTACCATCAAGCTCACCTATCTCCAGGGTTTGGCAGTGCCCTGGGGCAAACTGGGGGTAATACCCAGCCCCACCACACACTGGCCAGACAGACGGACACACAGCTCCCCTACTCCTGTGAGAGGCCCCTGCCAGAACTCGAGAAGAGATTAAAAAGGGAACAAAAAAAAAAAATATCTTTGCCTGACTCCGGCTGAGTCCCAGATCAAAGATCATCTCCAGCGAGGCCATCTGGTCCTTGTAAATGTAAAACCAAATTGAAAGCCCTGCCCTCACCTCCTCCGACTCCCTCGGCAATATTGCTTTTGCCGGCTGGGGATGGGGAAGGAGCTCGGAAAAGGCATCTGTATGTAATATAGAGCCCCCATGCAGCTGGGCTAGAGGCTTGCAACCCCCCTTTTTGTTAATCACGAAGCAGAGGTAAATGTTTTCTTTGGATCTCTAGGGGCCCTGTTACTCCCAGGGCCTTTAGGAAGAGTCCAAGGCAGCAACCCTGGGATGAAGCAGGGCTGCTGTGCATCCCCATCACACTTCTCTGTCTGCAGAATGGGTTGTTGACCCTGTCAACAAGGATACATTGGGAGGGAAGACTCCCTCCCCACTATGAAAGCCATGCAGCACCCTGCTTCTTCCCCAGCACAACCAGGTTTCTTCTACCACCGCTCCTGTCCTGGGATGCAAAAAGGGATGCAAAAAGGGATGCAGAGGCTGCTAAATAGAGAGAAAGACGAGGACTGAACCGAGCACTTCCAAAAAGGGGACACACTGCATCTGCACCAAAAATGACTTGTGAAAAACCCCACCATTGCCAACTCAAATACTCCAGGCTCAACTTGAAAGGCAAGCGGGATTTGCACTATCGAGAGGAGAAAGCTACACCAGAGACGTCGAAGGCAAAGAAGAGGCAGCTTGAGGAATTCTTACCCATCAAGCTTTATTGTGTTATTCCAACTAAGCACAGACAAAAAAGACAAATCTCAGCTCCCTACTTTCATTTATAATTGAACCCAGTCCAGAAGGATGGAGCAAGTACCATCTGTAATGCAGAGTGCATTAGCAGCCGGCAGAATGAAATATTCAAATTACTGTAGGCTACCTCGCATTTCAATGACAGGGTTACAAAAACCTGACTTGTAAGTGGAGATTGGACTGGAAGAACAGAAAGTTTGTTTCTCCAGTGCATGAATTAACCTAACAAAATGTTACTTTCAGGGAAAAAAAAGCTTTTGCCTGGATAATTCTGCAACATATCCCAACAGGCTCAGGAGAAAAAAAATATTATTCCATTTAGCTATCCTAATTGATATATTGTCCAGGGAGATGAAAAAACCTGTGGAAAAAAGGGCAAGGCTTCTCCTTTTGGCTGAAGCCACTGAATGGATAGACATAGTTGCACACAATCCTTACCAGCACGTACAGGTCCACGTATGCAGGGATGTGTGGCAGCAGGGATGTGTGGCAGCAGGAACGCGCATCCATGGGCTGTGTCGGTGCAATACCTGCACGGGCCACAACCTTTTGATGTGTTTTAGAGTTTGAGTATGCAAATCATCCCTTGATTTTTGTGCTTGTGCCTGTGCTGGGATCCATTCGTTTTGATATCGTTAATCAGGGCTGCCGAAAAGCCTGACACAGTAAGTGGCTGTAGCCCCTAGCAGTAGTCAAGATAGAGTGACAGGCTCCATTTAAGATGTCACAGCATATAATAAAGTGTAAAACTATACTTAAAATAAACGAGATAGAAACAATAAACTTGACTCCAGCTTTGAACTTTCTGGGAATGCAGCAGGGAGATGTGAGCAAGCGGGCACAGGGCTGGGGTGGCTGGAGAGGACAGTCCCTCACCAGCCTGCTGCCCAGGTAGAGCAAGGAGGGGTGCCCCCCACATCCTCTGAAGGATCCGAACTTCTCAGCAACCTTATTAGGACAATCAGTCTGCACGTGGGACATCTCTAGTGCTTCTGGATGTGGACATTGAGGAGGAGGAGAAAGACAAGAAGTCGTAACTGGGATCTGCTGGGGACTGAGGAGATGGCCAGGCCATGATGGGCATGTAACTCTACGAGGACCACTGAAAGGGCTGAGCTTTGCTTCCAGCAGCTCCACAGAGAAGAAGGGATTTATGCACTGCAGGCGTCACCTCTAATCTCCTGAATGGAGACTGAGACAAGGCGGTCCAAATCACCCTTTTGTCCTGGGCACCAAAGGAGCAACCCCAGCTTCCTGCCATGGTCTCAGGATATCCCTTTGCCTCTATTCCCACACAGTAATGCCAGAATGGGACAGGGAAGCAGCAATGTCCTCAGCATCTTCAGCCTGGACTTGGCCACATGCCTCAGGACCAGGAGCCACAGCAGATGCTGAAGCCCTTCCCTGGCAGGATGAGGATCAGGCCCATGGGGGGGGGTAGGGGGAAGAGTCTGAAAAAAAAGCCCAATTTCATTCCCCAAATCACTTCTCTGCACCCCAAACCCCCCAACAGCAGCTCTTGGTGCTGAAACAAACCAGTCGCTCTCCCTCCTGCTAAGCAGTTAAATTAGAGAGTATTCAATTAATAACAGCTGAATATTCTGTCACATTTAGGAAGATGTATGGTAAGACAAGCGAGTTGTGATGTCTGTGACAGAAATGATAAAAGTTCTCCCGACACAGCCTGGCAGATACTTGGCTGGAGGAACCGCTTGCTCTCATGGACTCCAACGTCAGCACAGACACCAGGCCCAGCGCCGCCTTCAAAGGAGCGACACTCCAAATTGCAAGGGAGAACCACTGCCAAAATGGCTTGGAGGCAGCTTTCTCCTACCCTCCTTCTGGGATCCATCTGAGATGCAGGGACAAGACCTTGCAGAAGACCTTGGCCAAGAGAGGTCCGAGAAGCACCTGCCAGCTAGCACATGGCAAGCGCCACTCATCAGAAGCTCAAACCCCCACGTGTCACCAAAAGGCCACCACCCTGTTTCCAAAGCTGCCTCAATTTACCCATTTGCAAAAAGAGCAGCGATCATATATGCCAAGCCACCCACCCCTGAGAGACTAGGTCAGTGCTTGCACCACAACCATGGACAAGCACCTGCTGTCCAGTAAGAGACATCCTTCATTTAATTAACAGATGCAGCATGGCCAGGGAACACATGGGAGCAGTGCTCTTGAGGCCGCCTCCTTTTTTCTGGGGAGTTGTTTTTCACCGGTGTTGTTTGCGAACACAGTTTTGTTGCTAAGAAACTACCTTCCTATTGCTCAGAGAGCAAAGACAAAGCAACCGTCAAAATAACACCCTATTTTGACAGTAGCCAGATCGTAACCATAAATGATCCATTTTCCCTGCTTTCCTATGTGCTCATTAACGTGATCTAAATACCATAATCCCATATATAACCCACATCCTATAGGTACACATGCATGGCATGTGCAGGCACCATGGACCCCATGCGCAGGGGACCCCATGGCATCCATTCACCTCCAAGTAAAAGCTGAAGGAATCAGACCTCAGAAGAGGAGGGGGCTCCTCAGGGAGGCCCCATGGCTCCCTTCTAGGCAGAAACACGGCACAAGGTCTTTAAGCAAGAGATACGTGAAAAATAACAGGGAGAAGGTAAGACCTCTGCCCATGGCCACAGCAGACGGCACTGCCTAGTTTAGGGAGAAATGTAATTTGGCTTTGGGTTTTTGGGGGGAGCTGGGGTTGCTTATTGTGGGCTTTTTTAAGTCCCAGGGGAGAAAACTCAGGAGGAAAATAAAATCCATTCACGGTTCAGTTTTCAACATGTTTATGCCTTTTGCTGCTTTAAGTAGGGACATCTTATCACATGGGGAAGATCAGAGCACACCCCTCCTCCCCACCAGCAGATATGTTCCCAAGTCAAGTACTCAGGATCCTGAAAACCAGTTTGCCAACACATGTAACTCCTAGGGCAGGAAGACATCTCTACCTTTCCTGCCAGAGCATCTCTGGCCTCTCTTTGCTGGTCCTGCTGCAACCTGGATGGGTCCCAGAAAAGGTGTGAAAAGCAATGCATCTGCCTTCCTCAAAGAAAAAGGCAGGAAAGGCTGAGAACTGCAAACTGTTGTACCAAGGCAGCCTGAAGGGCCTCCCATACTTTAGCAAACTTCCGATGCAAGGAAAGATGCCCAGCGTCACAGCACAACTGCTGTGGCTCTCACCACCCTGGCAGGACAGCAAACACAGACCTGCTATCCTCGACCACCACCCAACCCCTGGAAATAACTGGTTGAAGAGGTGACTGAGAGCACGGACTCACTGTCAGGGAGGGATCACTGCGCTCTGATTTACACCCTCATCGTGCACTGGTGCAGCAGCAATGCCTGCAGGCAGAGACATGGCTTGGGAGAGCAGCGCCTGCCTCAGATGCTGTTTAGGGCAAATAAGGAAGAAAACTGAAGCTGTGGGAAGCGATCTTGCAATATCTGTGCTGTTTTTTCCTCTTCCTCTAGGCCAGCTGGAGTATGGCTCTGGCTGATCCCTTGCTCAAGCACAAGATGCTTCTGCACGTATCCAAACCCCAGCCTAGCACCAAACAGTCCATCTCCCATAGAGCAGCAGCTTGCCACGTGTGCTTTCCCTGCCAAAACCCTGAACTCCACCCCACAGTAGGAGAAAAAGGGAAGGGCGAGAAGAGCTCTGTCAAAACCCACCAAAGCCTGAACAACATTTCTCTGCAGCAGAACAAAGCCCTTGGAAATCTCTTCTCCGCTTGGGTCCCCCGACCCACATGAAAGCGGCATTTTTCTGGGCTAATTACACAGGCTGCTCTGAGCCTCCTGGCAGAATATGAGCTGCAAAGGGAGACATCAAAGGACTCCAAACTTAAAAATAAACAGAGAGCAAAGACAGTGCAGTCCATAGGAGATGTCTCCCTGTTGCCTGCATTGGCAGCCCGGGATGAACATTAGAGGTAACTCAGTTCACAAGACTGCCCAGCAAGGATAGATGGGGGAGAGGGGTGCAGCTTATTTTTATTTGCATGGCAGGCTCCCAGCAGGCACAGGCAAGGAGAGGGGACTGATCCTTCCAGGACCAGCCATGGTACTAGCAACACTTTCTTAAGCCTCCATCCAACAGAAGGACCAACTGTGGAGCCTGTCTGCTATCTTGGCTGGGCAAGGTGTAGGGCACTGGACGGAGCAGCCAAGTTCAGAATGTGGAAAAGGGTGGGACAGGAGTCGCTGCCACATGCCAGGCAGTGGTGGCTGACATCACAGTCAATTTGAGCATCAGCCCCACGCACTGCATGTCTCAGTTTCCCCAGGACTAAATGCACCCAATGCACCTGGAGCTTCTGAGATGAGATTTTCCAAACAGGTAGTTACACCTAAACAGCAACCTTCTTGAGGAAGCCTTGGACTTACTCAAGCAGAGACACAGCATGTGTCTCCAGCTCCTGATCGACAAGAAACCTGAGCCGTTCTGCTTCCCATTCATTTGGGAGAGACAAGATACCTTTGCTGTCTCCTTCAAGAAACGGACAATAGTCCCAAGCAACTGGCACCCCATGGCCATCCACCCTGCTCCTGGTCCAGAAGTAGCCCATTCACCTCGCCCTCAGCAGGACACCCTGATGTGTTGGGCGTGATTTGCATCGGAGATGACTGGGAAAGGTGAAGCCCATCCAACCGGCTACTCTGCCCCATCTTTCGCCCTCTCGTTTGGGCTTCATAAGGCCTTGCAGCACGGCCAGAACATGCTCCCCCAGAGCAACCAGCCTTCTTGCTCCTTCCCACTGAGCACACGGAGATGCTTCCAAAACAGCAAGGCATGATCAGCAATCCTATGGGCCTTCAGGCTCGGGTCCTTCCATGGGCAGCAATTACCCAGGAGTGCTGCAACGAGACATTTCCGCAGTGCTTTGGAAAAGGACAGGGGCAAGAAAATCCTCAGGGGATGCTCCGATGTTTGGAAGATCGGCGCACACAACTGTCACGTGAGAGACGCCGGCTGCACTCCTGAACCTATCCTGGTCTGTTCTTAAGTCTCCCCACTCTTTCCCCAGCCATGGCTCCTTGGGGGCAAGGAGGAGGGCTGGACCACACCTCACTACCTCCCAGGGAGGAGAAGGGAGATGAAAGGAAGGATGAGGCTGGGACGGCCGAGCGTGGGATGTGAGGGGAAGGTGTCAATTAAAGCAATGAGGCCCTCTGCATCCCTGTGCCTGACAGTCGGGCTGAGCAGAGCTGACAGCCGGAGCGCCGGCTGGCTTCCCCGTCTCGCTCACCGGAGCGTGCTTCCCCCGCACACCCCCAGCTCTGAACCGGCACGGCCGGGGCATGTGGACACCGGCAGCAGCATGGTATCCCTTCCCCTGCCCCCAGAGAGATGCTCCCGATAATGGGAATTATCTTGATTTGGGGCTTAAGCAGGCCACAGCCAGCCTGGAGGCGGATGGCAGTGAAGCGGTTGGAGCTGGGTGGGATGGCAGAGGGAGGCGCTGGATCACCCTGGGATAACTAATGAGCACTGCAAGGTCTCAGCCCCTAATCAAGTTGGCATCACTAGAGTGCTGGGATGGTGGAAATCCAGCAGACGTTAGCTGGGAATAGAACCCTCGAAGCCTCCCTGGATGGTCAGCCTACATCTCTGCTTCCTCTGGCTGACCCCCGGGAATCACATCCCGGGAGCCCCTGCTTCGCCCCCTGCCTGCCCTCCCTACAGGCTCAATCAGATTACTGCTGATACACATCTCCTCCTGGGCTCCCAAACACACTCTTCCCAGCTGAAGGATTCGCGCGGACACGGAAAACTTGTCCTGATTGCGGCATTAATGGTCGTGTGGTCCATGTCATCACCAAAATGGCCTTAGGGGGAGAGTTGATGGGTCTCTGAAGTCATCAGGACTACCCCACCTCATCTTGCTCCCCTTATTAAAACCATTCATCCTGGGAGCTAAATGAATATGTTTCATCTTCAAATGCTGAGACACAACAGCAAGCAGGCAGAGATCTAATAGAACAATACCCATCTAATCATGCCGATTTTTCTCTCCCCATCCTGCCTTCATATTACACGTGTGGCCACGAGACCGAGCCAGGGCCGCAGGCAAGGCATGAGGACTGGGCATGGCCTGCTCTCGGCTTTGCTGCTGTTGCCACACCTCATGTCCCCCTCCTAAGGCTTTTCCTCCCTCTGATGTGATGGAAAAAGCTCCAGGACTTTTAAAATTAGTAAGGCAAATACATACAGAACCTAACAAGTCTAAGGGAGCTGGGGAAGCAGGCCAGGCCCTCTGCCACCAGTAGACCCTTGTTTCCCATGAGAATACTGCACACTGCACTGTCCATGAATCATTTTGGCTCTGCTTTCCACACCCACGGCAGGTTTTCCTGGCTCCTGTTCCCTTAGATACAGGGTTGATTTCTTCCCTTGCTTGCTAAAGCACACCTTTTGCTTGCATGATGCTGGGGGAAGCATAACAATTTTGAATCTCTCACATATCAAGGATCTTCAGCAAGGCTTCTGGTTGGGGACGGCAGGTGGGAGCACTGGGAAGGGCTGATGATGGGAAAGGTAGTTAATCAGCTGCATCTTTCCAGAGCCTGCCGGAGACGCTGCTGGCCTCCCCTTCCTAACCAGGGTTTGCACAGCAAATCCCTGCTCTACCTAATTATTAACGATAATAACGGCGGCTGGCTTGCTGGATGCCATCTGGAGCCCTGCCATGCCTGTCCACCAGCCCTGGGAGGGCCAGGAAGGGGGTGATCCGTGGGGCGAGGGCCAGGGCCAGGGGCTGGCCGGGCGGTGGGTACCAGCTCGGGATCACCCTGAGGACCTGGTGGGCCCACCCAAGCTGCGGTGGTTGTGTTTGCTGCTGTGGCAGGATTCATAAGGCTCCGCTCTTTGACTGGCGTTGAGTTTATGTGAAAGTAATTAACAGTAATTAATCCTTAATTACAGTAATTAGCCAAGTCGCAGTAAATTAAACCACATCTGGAGCAGATGAGGGCTTCTGAACGGGAGGCTAGTGCAGGCGACAATCGGAGAGATGCTGAATTCATCTGACAGCATCTGATTAAGGCTACCTGTTGCAAGCAGCTCATTTACATCATGTTTTTGTTTGTGTTTGGCAGTAACCCTTTCTGCCGGGCGCCCACCCCCATGTCCACTCCCCCTGCCTCCTTCTACCTCCCTATTTGCCTGGATCTGTGAGGAGGAGGCAGCAGTTCTAACACAAGAGCCAAAGGTCTCCCCACCATCACCACCTGGTGCAGATGAGCCGGCGTGGGGCCAGGGAGTCACGGAGCTCCCTGGCACCCTCCGGGGAGCGGGAGCTGCTCAGGGGTTGGTACATAAACCACCCACTCCACAGGCAGGCATCGGGCAGGGGGTGATTGACCAAGATGAAAGCAGAGAATGGAGGCAGCCAGCTCCACTCCTCAGATTCCCCACATCCCACATTGTAACAGCCACAGTAATAACAATAATAAAAGACCTAGACTCCAAAGGGGAGCACATTAGCAAAAAGGGGCAGGTTATTATTAATACCACTCGGCATTTACCCAGTGCCGTGTAACCTCGGAGCCCTTTACTGATGTTTAGCCACGCTCACAGGGAGGGGGAAATCCTGCCCTTCCCTTTCTTCCTACAATGGAGAAAGCACAAAACAGAGAGGTGAGACAGGCTATGGCTTGTTGTGTTTGAACACTGAAAGAGCAAGCTCAGAGAGCAAGTTGTGCTGTCCTGACTCAGTTTCATGACTTCCTCCCACATGGCCAGGATGCATGGTTGGCTCGAAGCTATTAGAAAAATACTGGGGACAATTCATAAAAGTATCTTCTACTCTCCTGGTCTTCAGACTGCGACACTCACCAGGACCCCAAATCCTGGGACAAGGATTTCCATCAAAGCAGGGAGGCTAATGGAATTTCAAGAGCAGAATTGTAAGCACGAAAGCAATTGCGTGATTTCAGTAGGTATTGCAAAAGCTTCAGGGCTTAATTACACGCAATTAATGAGCATGAAGGTCCTGTGTATCTTGCCTTTTCATCACACAGTACAGAGGGGATGGCTGGTGTATCCAGGCTCCCGAAACCTAGGCAGGGAGTGTTAAAAACCCTTTGATACTGAAATATTGTTTCTTCTCTGGAACTAAAACCATTCGGAACTGCCAAAGCCAACAGCTGCAACAGGCTCTGGAAATGATCAGAAGAACCTCATTTAATGAAACACGAAAAAGAGCTACATTTGCCTCTGACTGCAAAATGAAAGCAACCTTTTGAATTTCCTGTGTGCACATGAGCCTGGAAGAAAAAAAAACGTGGTCTCTTCACATATGCCTTCATTCTGCATTGGGTAGGATTCTGCTGTACTGCTGAAATCCAGTGAGTGCTGGAACAGCCAACGACCAGCTGACGGCTATCACCTGCCCACACACAAACACACCTTGCCCTCCATCTTTGGAGTGGAGAAAGTGGAATTTGCAACTTTCCTCCCCTCCCAGGGCCACCAGCTGACAAATGGAGCATGAAAAATTAAGTAGACTGAAGTCATGCTGCACCTAATCTCCCCTTCCTAACCCAGGTAGATCTCTGAACATGGATACTACTTGAGATGGCTGTGCCTGCTGCAAGAACAACGTGTGCCCAAGTGGAAGAAAGGATTTTGCAGTCAATTTAAAAAAGTGTGTGTGGGGGGTCTTGAATCATATCCCCAAAATAAACTCACACTGTCCTCTCAGTACAATTCTACTTTCATTCAATAGTTTTCTAAGAATATATTCCATCAGCTTTGTGCTTGAGATCCTTCACAGCCATGGCATTTACAGCAAATCACATTATCTTGCTGCATCCAGATTTTTGGCTTAAAAAAAATAAATTAAATTTGTATGAATAAAAGATTCCCTTCCAAACGCCTTCAAGAAATTCACACTCCAAATCCACAATGCCAACATTTTGCCTTTCACAAAAGTAACATAAATTGAGAAGCTGCAATCAAAAAGGCAAAACCTGCTCTGGCCAGGCAGAAAGAGACAGGACCTCAGATGATTTAATGGTGGAGGCAGGAGAGCCTGGCTGAGCCTGCCTCTCCTCAGACCACAGATGCTAAAGATGGGCCCCTCAAAGCTACAAAATAATTAACACCTCAGCTTGGGTGAATAAGCAAGTTTTCAGTCCATGGACAACTGAATACTCGCGGGAAGATGGTCATTCCAGACCCAACCAAATGTCTCATTTCAGCTTAGGCATATCTTCCTTCTATCCAGATTTCCTCCAGTCTCACTTGGCTCCCTGCAAACACAAGGAAACCTCTTCCCCATGCATCAAGAAGCTCAGAGAAATGGCTACCAAGACAACTCCCAGCTGTCCCACCCTGGATCAGGATGCAATGAGACACCTCTCTCCAGGAGACAGCACAGGTAAACTGGTGAAACCTCCTCTGCTCACCCTTGCAATACTCCTCTCAGTCCCGGCAAAGACTTGCAGGAATGTGAGGCCTGGGTCAGTGCCTCCTAAAAGACGGATCAATAATGCTGATCCAATGAGACTCAAAGATAAAAGCTCCCAAAACTTCCAGTGCTGCTCAACCTGGTTGTCCTATCTGGTTGCAAATGGTACCGCTCAAACTTCCAAGTTTATGTCTTTCATGGTGGCTCTGTGAGTCCTTTTGGCTTTTATTTATGGGGTTGGGAACACACATCACTGCTCTCTGCACTACAAATTACTGGGAAACCACCAAGGGAAACATTCTTGGCATACTGGTGAGGTGACTGTTAACTCCATCAAGTTGACCTTCTCCACCTTTTCAAGCCCAAATAGCCCCTCAGGAATTTTGTGCTGCAGGAGTCCTTCAAAGAACAACTCAGTGGCTCCTCCATTTCTCTGAGTGAAACTACTGGAAAACAAATACAGCCACAGAAATACTAATGACACTGTGAAGGGGAGAGGCGCATCTTGCTTCTCCTCCCCAAGGGGATGGGAGATGTGGCCAGCGACGTTCCCCAGCCATCAATTACCACCATTTTTGAACAAAATGCTAGTGTAGAAATTTTAACCTGAAAAAAAGAGCATGTGCTGAGAAGCTCCCAGTTAAAACCAACTAAAACTGAGCCTCTATGCCTTACTGAGCCATGCCCTACATGGCCCAAGGACCTGGGCTGGGGAGGTGAGGAGTGGCAGATCTGCCAGGGACCCAGCACGGATGTCCCCTCGCTGCAAACTGACGCATGCACGTTTTACAGACATGTGTGAGCTCCTTTCAGGCCGAAGACTCAGGTCTCTTCTCATCTGCACAGTTCGAATTAATTATACACTTTAATTTCATGAATTATTAATTTGATTCTGACTCGGCAGCTTACGATTATCCAGCGCTACAGACTACGCAATTCCAGCTTCATTAAAACATCACCAGCTGCCTGAGAGACAGACATTAAATAGCAGAGAGTAATAATAAAATTAAGCTCCCTGTGCATAGCAACAGAGTCTTCCCCAGCCGCACGCAGTGAAGGCCCAACTGGTAAATAGGTCCTTTCCAGGAGCTTTATTCCCTTCCCAAGGCTGGTCCCACCCCGTTCCTTCGTTGGAAGGATGCTGCTGCTGGGATGCATGGCACCAGAGAACAGGGGGTCTGCAAGAGCACCCCTAGGATGGGGGGCAGAGCTGGGCAATGAAGGTGAGAGGCATCCCCCTCCCAACGCCCTCCTCAACGCCCGCAGCAAGGACGGGGAAGGCTCCAGGGCTAACATTGACTCCAAATAAATAAAGCCAGAGCGCTGCCTCTCAGCGTCTCCCTGGCAAAACAATTTATAGAGGGAAAATGTCGGAATTTAGACATTCCATTTAGCTGCTTCAGAAATCTAAGGACCCCAAACCTTGTGGGATTTGAGAAATCGATGGAATTAATTAAGGGAGATGTCCAGCGGTCTCCGCTAAGTAATCAGCAGGTACAGTAGACCTGAAATTCTATAAAGAAAAATGGGAAGGGATGACATTGAAGGAGGCAGTGGGGATTAAAAAATGAGCATCCGAGTGGTAAAGGCGCACACCCATTGATCGCTGCATTACGGATTAAGGCTTCAACGAGCAGCCAGAAGATTCTGTAGCAGAAAATGGTTACAGAGGATGAGCATGAGCAGAGCGGATATATATAACCTCTGACAGCCGGGAACAACTGAGACGGAGGACAGCACTGCGGCGAACCCCAGAGCAAGAAAGTTTTGGGGAAGGGGAGGAAGAGGAAGTGGGGGGAGCTCGGAGGGAGCCATTTTGTGCAAGGGAGACCTGCCCAGGAGGAGGGAGCAGTGTCACCTGCCCAACCCAGGGAGGAAGGCACCCAGAACCAGGGGAACATGGGTGTGGGCAGTGAGGTGGGAGGAGGCACTGGTGCGCCGGCTTGGGAGGTAGCTACATCAGCAAACAATTAATATCTGGGAGTGTGGAACAGCCCAAGCAGACACACATGCACAGACCTAGACCTGCCTGCCTGTCACAGGGCTCCCTAGACCATGCTTCACCTCTCTGCCCTGGTGTGGGCTCTCAAGGAGACCACTGCCTTCAATGCTATGCCCTTGGCAGTCCTGTGCTTTGGTTTCCCAGCCACCCCACATCCCATGGGATGACTGCATCCAAGCCTGGGAAGGCACCGTCACCACTCAGACCATGTCCACGTGGCAGCAGCTTCCCAAGTTGCTCTGCCATAGCAAAGCCCCTGGATGCAAAGCTACCTGCCTCTGAAAGCCAGGCTGTACCCTCGTCCAGGGACAGCTGTGGACAGCAGCAGGCAAACCTGTGTTCAGGGACGAGTTGTCAGTAAGCACCATTCAACCTTAAGAAGGAAACAAATAGGGGATGATCATGTCTTCGGACACTCTGGGTACGTACAGGAGGGAAATAAAACAAGATCGTGTAGGACATGCCACCTGAAGCCTCCCAGCAAACAGCCCCTCACCTCCACAGCACTAGCAACACATGATCCACCATTTGGGACCAACCACAGAGAGGATGGTGCTGCTCCAGAGGTCCAAAGCATCGCCCAGACCACAAAACCCGACAACACTGCATGGCAGCTGGTTCGGACAAGACTTCAACAGTGTGGTGAACTCGATTTTCCATGCTTAAAACAGATCCTTGCTGGGAACATTACAGCTGCATCCAATGCCTTGTGTGAACAGAGCTGCTGCCTGGAGGAAGCCCTTGGGAAGCAGCAGCACCCCAGCCAGCCAGCCCGCTTTCCCGGCCAAAACTGAACCAGGATTATTGGAACATTTCAAATAGAAAATTCAAAAATAAAGCCAAAGCCCCTAGAGCCACATGCAGCAGCTTCGTGTCTGCGGGGTCGCGGGGCCAGCCCCCCATCACCCTCCCGCCTGCTCCTCATACATATGCATTGTTGCAAGCCAGTCAGAGCTAAATGTCAGCGAAGCCAGCACTGGAGCCAGCACTGAACGCAGCCGGAGGGGACCCTCGCTTCGCAGGACAAAGGCAGGGGCTTTGGGACACAGGAGGCATGGACTGCCTGGGCATAGCGGGACAAGGGGTCACCCCATGCATGGATGTGGCTGTGGGCACCCAGCTGCTTCGGGAGGCAGCTGCAAGCCAGCGAGAGTGGCAAGGCCAAAGGTGAAGGTGAAGGGCTGTTTGCAGCCCCATGGATGCCAGGATGGGTCTGGAAGCTCCTGTGCCACTACCCTGGCACTGCTGCTCCAAGCACCACCCACACACAAATGAGTACCTCCATCCTTCATCCTGCAAATACCTTTCAAAAATCTGGTAGGGACCAGAAAAGCATTCCTGAAGGTCACAGGCATTTTGAGCCAAACTCAGTGAGAGCATCCTGGATGGGGAAGGATCCTCAAAACCATATTCCCAATCCAGCAGGAAACACTGCTGTGCTTCGGTGGTCAAACTCCAGGGAGCAATTGGGTCACCTCTCCTGCGTGGCTCTGAGAGACAGAGCAGGACATCAAATGGACTTTGTCCCCTTCATCATCGAAAATGACAACATCACCTTCTCCACTGCTGGTTCAGGGTCAGAGAAACCCCAGTGTCTGTGCCAGGCAAGCCACAGGGACCAGGGAACACAGGAGGGACAGTTGCCTGCTACTGCATGCCAAAGGCTGGACACCATGCCCCCAGATCCAGCACGACAAGGCACCAGCATAAAAGAGCTCATAACCTCACAAGGAAGATGGCTGTAGCAGACACAGCAGCATAAACACAGCTCATCCTTTCATCCCAGAAAGGCTTCCTCTGTGTCTAGACTGAATTTTGAAGACTCTCTCTTCCCCATGCCCTCAGACCAAGCCCCACCAGCGCCAGCTCCAGGTTCTCTCAAGCCAACCCCAACCTGCCCCCAGGCAGGAGCTGCCGAACCCACAGCCCAGGCCAAATGTGACACCCTGGAATCACACGTGGGAAGCACCTTACGGGTGCCCAGCGACACGCCAGGCGGTGTGTGTTTTACAATCCATGTGTCGAAGAGCCCTGAGCAAAGGCTGTAGCAGATGCAGAGTGTTCAGCAGCTTCCCTCCCCTGGCTGCATTACAGCAGGAGGCAGGGAGCAGTCCCGGCCCGCTGCCCCCCGCCTCCCTGGCCCCAGCAGGCACTTGGCATCCAGCACCACGAGCTCCCGGGGCTGGCGAGCTTGTCGCCACAAACATCCTCCCTCAAAGCAGGACGCCTTCTCCCATGGGGCAAACATTAGTGGGACAACTGGAAACGTTCAACTTGATTATAATGCTTTAAGAAAAGGTCACGGTGAAATTTCAGTGCTTTACCTTGAGCTCTGTTTGTTCTCTGTGGGATGAGATGGGAAGAGTCAGCTTGCCCTGGCTCGTGGCATCTGCGTAGCTCTGACTGCATTTCATGGGCCAGCAGTAGGCTGTGGAGCCACAGCAAGCCCCCCAGCCCCGGGGACTGAGATAAGCCACAGAAGACAGGCTTGTAGGGGCACACACTGGACCGCCACACCACAGCTGCCCACTGCGCCATAGCTGTACCATGTTTTCATTCCAAAAGTCATTCTACCCCTCTGCTGATTTTGCACAGGGCTTGGATTTCTGCAGTCAAAACAGGTCAAATACACCAAAAAAGCATGGAAAAGCAGCCAGCAATTCCTAGACAGCATCTCCCTTGGAGTTGGGAAGGTTTTCCAACACGCCATTTGGCTTTATCTTTTCAGATCTCATAATGAGCCAAGGCCAAAGCTGCAATGAGGCAGCAGCACTGTGGGACTCCAGCATCACACTAGCATTGCCCAGACCACCAGTGACCCTCAGCCACCATGTCAGCGCCATCAGCATCCTCCCCAACTCCTAGAGAAGGAGAACAAAGCAAGGAGAAGCAGTACTAATGGACTGTCACAGTTTCTGTCAGCACTTTGAGCAAGATCAGGTCTCAGCCCTCACTGAGCAGCATGAAGCTCAGGAGCATCTCAGCTTCTCTAGCCCCTATCCTTGCACTCCTGCATGATTGCTTTGGGACTCATTAACAAGCCACTTTGCTCTCCAAGATGAGATACAGAAGGATAACTCACTGAAAAGCCCATACCTGATACAGAAAGTGGCTCTCCCCAAAAATGTATGGACACAGGAGCATCACAGCCTAGCATCTATTCTCTTCTGCATGTTCGAGCGGGAGCAGCTCTGACCTGCTATGAAGCGTTTTCTATCAGCTGGGCAAGAGGAAAACCAAGGTCAGTTTTGTTTGTGGCCAACTGCCCCCAGCAATGTTCCTGCTGCAGTAATTAAATTTGTCATCAAATAATTTGCTGCCAGGGCAGTTCTCAAAAGGTCTTCAAGCAGAGCCAGGAGACGACTGCTACTGGACTTGGAGCCCTCTGCACCCACAGGGCTGCCAGGTCCTGGTGGGTGAACAGTGGAGGAAAAGACACTGAGTGCTACCTTCAGCTGGGATGATCCCCAGGAAGAGGCAGCCAGCAAAGGGGTTTGGGGAGTGATTTTAAAACAGCCAATTTCAGCAAATCAAACTGAAAGCCCAAGGTGCTGGGTCCACTTGCAGCACCTGGAGGTGGCTGGGAAGGGCTTGGCATCCTTCCCCAGAGGCAGCTGCATAATCCAGCCTGCTAAGTGATCCCCAAAGGGGAAAAGGTTCAAGATGCTAGTGCAGCGCAAACGATCCTTTCCTCATGCAGTCAGGAACAGGGCCAGTGTGATGCTCCTGCACGAGCTGTGATCCAGTTAGTGGGTCCCCCTGGCAGCATCTTTCCACTGAAAGTCAATCCCAGTGAAAGTGATGCCTCCTTTAAAACTGGAGAGGACAGAATGAACGTCTCAGCTTGTCAGTGGGGCTGTGGTGAACCCAGGAGGCAGACAGACCCTCGTCCCCACAGCACTTGCTCTCGCTTTTCCAGAGCATGCAGACACACCTGCCTGTGGAGCCAGGATGCTGTATTCCCACCACTCCGACAGCGCCACTCGCAACAACTCCCAGCTGCTGCCAAAAGGTATTTTTAGCTGCATTATTTATTTGAACACCTGCCTGAGACTTCAAGGCAGAGTACGGAGCCTGAGCAGTGGAGGGAGGAAGGGAGGGAGGGAGGAGTGGCACTGGGAAATCTGGACCATTTCCACTGGAAAATTCGAGAGGGGTGACACAGGCACGATGGAGGCAAGGCTCAGGCTATGCCAAGGAAGAGGATGGCATGGCCAGGATAATGCAGCTGCCCCACAAACAGCACCAGATTAATCCAACTGCTAAGAGGTACCAAGTGCAGTGCCAAGTACAAGTGCAGATTGGGAAGATGCTCCAGCCAGCCTCAATGCTCCCTTCAGGGAAATTGGTCTCTTTGGGTATCCAACCACACATGATTTCAAGATGCCCTGGCCCAACATGGTATCTGCAGCATGAACACCCAGGTCTCCCTCCTGTACGTCACCTTTTATGCATAAGCCCATCCTGGGGAGAAAACTTAGCAGAACTGCCCTCTTCCAAACTGCCTTTCCTCCATACAAAAACAATTCCACCCTAAAAGCAGCCTGTTGCCCTGTTTCAGACAGAAAAAAAGAGGAAGAAGCAAGCAGAAAGCAAAGGAAGAAGGGATGCTGCAAGGGAGGACATACTCCATTCTTATTTCCAAATATGGAGATTCCCTCAGGGTCTTGCAGGGACCACAGGGTAATTCAGGGGCACACGGAAAGCCATACAACACCACCGTGTTATTTTTGCATGCCTTTCTTGCCACCTCATTTACTGAAGTGAACAAAACCCACCACCTCCCTCCCCTTCTGCTGAAATAATCTCCTCTTCTCTCTGAAACCAGCCAAGAAAAGGAGGAAAAAAAAAAAAAAAAGAGAAGAGCATCTAAAAATAAAGGCCAGGCCAGGGTTTGTGCCTCTTGGTTGGGCTCCTGTGCTCACAGATCTGCTTATTTTGGCCTATCTCTCCCCAGCGATAAGGCAGCTAACAGCCCGTTATCAGCCAGTCGGTGAAAATGTGCTCCAGCCTGATTAGGGCTCAGTCTTTGCCAAGGTTATAAACAGCCGTTATCATTCTCCCAAACAGAATAATCCGGACAGTATCAGCTCAGAAACATATGGGCCACACAGCGAAGATAGCCGCTGACGGACACTTCATTTTAATTGTAACGAGTGGTTAGCAGCAGCCTCCAGACAACAGACACAACTGCCCAATTGGCAGTGGGTTCGCATCTCCTCCTGCATCCCTCCTCCCTTCCGCTTGCTGCTGGTTTTCTTGTCTCCCTGCTGCTCTCCTGCTCCCCTGGACTTTGCAGACCTAGGGTCAGCGTCCCTGCAATGGTGGCAGAGCCCTGTCCAGTCCCCGTGGGACCAGGGGGCAGTGGGGTGGGCAGCACCCTCCTCTCTGCAGGTTGAACACGAGCACGGCCATGTGGCACCTGCTGTACTCACGGCCAGGCTGGCGTGAGTGGGGAGTAAGAGAGTGCATGAGGCCACTGCGATCGTGGGGTGGCATCCACACCCACCTCTCTGTGGGGATGGAGGCAGAGCCATGGGTCTGAGTGCAGCAACCACGGGGCTGGATCCCACCTCAGTGCAGCATCCTGGCCTTTTCTCATGCCAGCTCAGCAGCAGGCAGGGTGCGGGAGGAGGGGCAGCAAACCCTCATTTCACATTCTCTCGGTGTCCCTTCTGTGTCATACTTCTTTTTTTCTTTCCCCCTTTCCCCCCTCCCTCTTCCCAAAAGGGGTGGTTTAGCTCAGAGAGTCTTAAACACATTTGCATTCCCAAGACAAGCTTAGGCATAAATTCATCTCAGAGCAGGGGTCTTTTTTTTTCCTTCCCCTCCCCATCCTCCTTCTTTTCCTCCCTTTTCTCTCCAAACCCGAAATGAATTCACCGAGAACCCTTGCAATTCCAGCACCGTCGCGCTGCGCAACGCGGGATTACAAGGGATCCGAGGGCTTTCCTTTTCTTCCAATTCACAGCGTGCGGTGCTGCCGCTCGGTTTTGTCATTAACAATGCACAGGGATAACGCTCTTAGCCCCATTAGACACACTAGCCTTCTTCCCGCTTTTTCCTCCAGCCAGACCTGGCTCCCAGAAATTGCACCTGAGCTCCATTCCTCCTGCAGGAAAAAGGCAGGAGAAAAACAGGGATGCCCTCCCCCCCAAAAAAATGACAGCAAAATGTTAATATGGGGAGACAAGCTAAAAAACTTAGGAAGACCAAGGATTGAGCTTTAAGTCACGGACGCTTTCTCAGATGATCTGTATTCCTATCTCAGTGCCAGAGGAGCTGTGATCAGAATATCCAAGGTCTCATAAAAGATTCAGGGCTTATTGACTTCTTTGCCTTCATTGCCAGTTCATGGTGCTCCTGCCTGCTCCTGCTCAGCCTCCAAAGCTCCTGCTGCCCCTTGCAAGTTGCCATCACAGACGCCAGCTGAAGACATCTACTTCTGCAGCGTGCTGGACCCGCAGAGCGGAGCGGTGGAGGAAGGCTCTCCTCCTGAACTGAAGGATGCATTCCCAGCACCAAGCCCCAGTGAGAGCCATCTATGGAGAGTCTTGTGGATGCCCACTGTGGCAAAACCACAGCAAACTCCTCTTAGATGTCCTCATGGCCACCACGGTGGGCAGGCAATGCTCCACATGCAGAAGAGCAGATTTATGAGTTATTTTAATTTCAGTCACACATTTAGGTGAAATCATCCCCAAGCTGAAAAACGAAAACTTACAGCAGGAGCCTCCCAAGAGCAGCATTCCCCCAGATTGCACATGGATGAGCTCTCTGAGGGCTGTCTCCTGCAGCACTGCAACCCAGTTTTGCTGCATAAGCAGCCCTGAACAAACGTGCCAACTAGAGAACTCAGTCCCCACAAATTTATGACGAGTGTTACTCGGTCGCAGCCCTAAGGAAAAGGCAAGGGATGAGGGCAGGTGTTCCCTTTGGAACACACCATCCCACTGTCACTCGTACTCACTGATTTTAGGCACAAAATACTAGGTGAATGGTTAACCATGCTATAAATCATGGAGTTTTACACAGTAGAGGTCTTCATACCTGAGCTACACAGAGATGCCCATGAACACCACATCAACCAAGCACGATAAAACCATCAAACCCACCCAGGCACCTCATTAATTGTATTTATGCATCACCTAAAAGCCTTGTGTGTACGCCAAGACTCCATGCTAGGAAGCACTGTACAGTAAAGGAAATAAATCCATATAAAAATAAAATACTGTACAGAAATACATAGATTTATATATACGTATATGCTCCAACACACACAGGCACTTGTTTGTTTCCATACTGTATGTGCACACCCCCTTGTAGAGCAGGAGTGTGTACACCCTGGAGGCATAACCACGTACACACCTATCTGCATGTAGATATCAACTACTTACACATACACAAACCATATGAACGCTCTATGCAGCCTCTCAGTGACAGCTCAGATTTTCAGTAATATCATAATATTATTTTTTAGATCAGTTAAGGTATAAAATGTGCGCTCTCTCAGTCTTTAATATTAATAAGTCTTGTAACTAGCAGTTTCTTGTAGCTCCGAATTCTTGAGCACAACTAGAAAGGGCACTTATCCTGAAAAATCTAATAAATTTACAGTTTTATATACTTCCTTCAATTGTAAAAGTCTTGTTCAATAAACTTTAAAATGCCACTATAGAGCAATAACACAGACAGTATAAACCCAGCCCTGGGAAAGCTGTGCAACCAGAAATTGTTCCCCTTTCTGCTACAGCAATAAAGTTTTATATGTTTGAACTGACTGTAAAAAGGTTTGAATGTTGGCAACTGGGGAATAATCTGTCTTCTTTATAGTTATTATCATATTTCCCACAAGACCCTTTGGTCTGTGTCAATCCTTCTCGTATATGACACCTTTGTACTGTCAGCGAAAGCAAGAATACTTAACTTTTTGCGTGTGCGCGCGGCTGTGACTGGAGGTCCTTCGCTCTGCCTTTCTTCAGATTACAGTACCCGGGAATAAATTACCTGTGACGTGCTGCAATGAGGCTTTTGCCAAATCAAGCTGATTTGGAAAGCAAGGCTCAAAAGAAAAAAAAAAAAAAAAAGGGATTTGTGGACCAGGTCTCAAAGTGCTGAGGTAAGAGCAGCTGCCACCGTATGGGGGATGATGACGCCACCGTATGGGGGATGATGACGCCACCATAGCTCCCCAGGACACTGTGGCTGCACCCCCAAGGCAGGCAGCAGTCCCTCATTGCTCTTTCATAAGAAAGAGATTTTGGGTTGAGATTGGCTCCTCCTGTGTCTTCGCCACCATCTGAAGGTAAGAGCAAGTGCAATATCATCCTCAGGTTCAAACACACGGACACCTGGACAGAAAGATTTTGGGGACTCCTACTGAACTCCTAAGAAATCTAACCCAGATTCCAGACACAGCAGGCAAATACAAGGAAATTCCTCAAACTCACTCATTTCACAAACAGGTTATGCTTCACGCAGTTCCAAACTTTAATGAGTTGGGAGCTCACAAAGATGAGGATGAATTTTGTCCTAATACCTAGAGCAAGCATAGACCTTGGCACCATCCATGCAGGGCCAATTACTGGAGCAGTGGCTCCTGCAGTGGCCGCAGAGTTCAAGGATGCAGGGGAACCTGGTCTCAGCCTTCAGCAACCCAACATTGAGGTGATCCCTCACCGTGGGCCATCTTTCAGGTGGCAAAGATGAGGCTCAATCAGTGATTGAGATGTCAGAAGAAGTGATGTTAAAGCACGTTTGGAAAATGAAAAATGAGGAGTCACCAGGACCAGATAATACCTGCCTAAGAGTTCTGCAGGGACTCAGAAATAAAATGATTGCATATTTTCATTAGCAGCTCAATCTCTCATTACACTAGAGGACACAAAGTGTCATACCCTATTTTTAAAAAATGGAGTGAGATGAGGCACAGATTCACCGACTGGTGAGTCTCACTTCAGTACCAGCTAAGATGATAAATAGATAGGATAAAGCGTTGAGATGGACACGATACCACCGAGATTAACTAGCAGTGCCCCTAAGAAAGAAGAAAACGTACCTGGTTAATCTATTGCAATTGCCGTGCACCCAACAATGGGAGCCCCGGAGCACTGTTGGCATTGTTTGGAGTCACCTAGAGTTTCATCGGTTGATAAATTTAACTCTTTTCCCAGCAAAAATGAGGACTAAAGGTTGGTTAAGAGTTATCAGAGAGTAGAAACAAATGGCTTTTTCAACAAGACCAGGGGTGTAGAAAGTTTGCCCACTGCTGCTTAATAAGTTTATTTCCAGAAGAGGAGCATGAGCAGCAGTGGGTTTGATGAGACACGAGCAGTGGGGGTTAGCAAGGACTCACAGAGGCTGAGGGACTCCTCCAAGGATGTGAATGAAGCTCCATGAGCTGGAGATAAGATGGTGTCAGCAAGGGTAAAATGCACAAGGAAGTAATTCGATTACTCACACACACTGACTACGACAAACTTTGCGCAGTCAGGCCGGACATCCAGCGAAGCGTGAAGGGAAGGGGCAGTGAGAGCTGCCAGGGCTGCCCCCCGCCCTGAGGCTCCTCACCTCATGCAAGCCCATCATCCTTGTAAGAAAGACAGAGAGAGACTTTTGTTCCAGAGCCTAGTGCTGGGACACGGGGGAATGGCTTCAAACTGACAGAGGATAGATTTAGATTAGATACTGGGGAGACATTCTTCCCTGCGAGGGTGGCGACGCACTGGCAAGGTTGCCTGGAGAAGCTATGGATGCTCCATCCCTGGAAATGTTCAAGGCCAGGTTAGTTGGGGCTTTAGGTAGCTTGATCTCCTTAAAGGTGTCCCTGCGCACGGCAGGGGTCTTGGAATGAGGTGATCTTCAAGGTTCCTTCTCCAACCCAGACCACTCTGTCTGTGGTTCTGTGGGCAGGAGGCAACACCATGGAGGGAACTATGTCAAGATGCTGTAAGAAGGAAGGATGGAAACAAGACCGAACATTCAAATTGTGTTTTGAAGGCTAATGATAGTTAACTGGATGACTGGAAAAAACATTGATGTGAATCAGAAGAAGAACCACGGAAGAGATGCACACAGCCTGCCTTCACATGACGAAACCACAGTGCTGGAGGAGACACGGACAGTCACAGCTTCTCCACACCCAACTCATCCCTCCAGACATAAGAAATGACGTTTGAAACACAAACAAGCATCATAACCATGAGGTTTCAGTTCTGGATCCCCACTTAGCACTTTGCACAACCAACCAAGAATGAAGGTGAAGCCCCTCAGCTTCCCAGCACCTCTGCCACTGACAAAAGAGCGTGACTAGGTGGAAGGCTACCTGTTCTCTTACCCTATGCTCTTCATCTTACTGACTGAACCCCAAGCCTTCCACAACCATCCTCAGCAGGATCCCAAACCCAGATACACCCCAAGTGAGCCACTGGGCTGCTGCCGACCAATGGCTATATCATCTGCGCCTCCCAAGCAGCACACGCCCCTTTGCTTATGAGTGATGAATACATGTCTTGATGCTCACCATTAAGATGCTCCATCCTGGGCTTGTGGCAAGCACAGCAAGTACTGCTTGTAGAAGGGGGTCTGCAGGGACCCAAGGCAGTGCTCCTCTCACTCCACAGTGACAACCCAGCTCTTCCCATTGCGCCTCACCATCCTGGCCCCAAACTGGCCAGAATGGAGGGCAACAGTCAAGCAGGGCACACCACCACCCCCCATCCCATCCTGTCCCACCAGTGGAGTGGCGAGGGTTAAGTCCAGCCAGCAAGGCGCATCTCTGTTGCAAGAGTCCATTACCTCCCGCCACATTACCTCATTCATTTCTTATATGCGGATGGTTTATTCTCCCATGAGCACCCTCGCTGGCAGACATGGCTAGTGTAAAGTCCCCTCCCTCCCCTGTATTTCTCTATCCATCACATTTAACACTCTGACAGTAACAGTCTATAATGTTTCTATTCTACAAAACCGCTCTGTCAACTCCGGGCTTCCAGAGCAGCAACTGAGGAAAATAAATAACATCAACGCCAGGCCCGACAGTATCACAGCTTGCTTTCTGCTGGGGGTTTAGTTTATTTTTTCTTTTTTTTTTTTTTTCCCTTTTTTTTTTTTTGAGGAAGCAAAAAAACCAGGAGAGCAAGAGAAAAAGAAGAAAAAATTGTGCAGGCATGTTATATGTAGTGAGAGAAAGACATGAATTTCCTTCCCAACCAAATGAAGGGCTGAGAGACCCTCAGAAATGAGCACAGCACTTCTGATGCAATGGAAGGGGAAGCCTGCTGCCCCCATTCTGTGCCCATATTCCCTGGGAATACAATGCCTTAGGGAAGGGGAGACGGGACCATACCCCATGCCCCTTCAATGCCAGTTGAGGGTGAGTGCAGGCAACAAGGGAACGAATGGGCTGGGCAGTACTCACAGAGGCTATTTGGGGAAGTGGAGGCCAGGCACTGAGGGAGAGAGACGCTGCAGATATTGGAGATGAAGGATTCAACCCACCATCTTTCGACCATAACTCCACAGCAGCAGCAGGCAAAACCTCATCTGCTCCACACCAGCCCCTGGTCAGAAATCACTAATCCACTTAGATAATCCACTCTGGCTCGTGGCTTAGTGGCCTCACAGTATTTTCCATCTCCTTTCACTCCTGTGAAATTCCCTGGAATTGAAATCAGGCACACAGCTGCCATGCCAGGGTTTGCCTTCATCTTTCTGCAGCTTCACAGGTGACTCCAGCAACCAGCAGTAGGGAGGGCAAAGGGAAACCCACTCAAAAAGGATTGCCAGCTAGTAATAACAACAGTAATAAACAATACCTTAAGAAATTGCCTGGCACTTTAGAAAGCAGAAGTCCAGCAGAAAAAAAATCCACTTTTCCCAGTATTTTTTGCTTTTCCTTGATAAGATCACATTAGTTTCCATTTTAAGACCCTGTCTGCAAGCTCACCTCCCTCCTGCATGAGCTGCGCAGGCCTGATAGAGACCTGCTCAGGTGGTGTTCTTCACTGAAAAAAAAAATTAAAAAATAAATACATGCACAAGAACTTTTCCAATCAATTGGAGAGACACAGCCCTTGACAGCCTGCAGACTTGGGAGCTGTGCTCACTAGGCAGCTTACAGAAACCAGCAGGGATGCACCTGCTGGCAGCATAAGGATGAAGCTGGAGGGGATGTTCAGAGGAGAGATGAAGGGTTGAAGGCTGGGGAGCAGGTAACCATCCTCACAGCCTCCCAGTTATTCACTGCCCCAGCTCCTTTGTGTAAAGTGGCTTTAAAAATCAAGCTAACACACTGTAGCTTGACACCAGGCAAGGCTCCTTCCAGCCCCAGATGGACATGTGCACACGGTGACATAACCCTGCATTGCCTTCAAGTAAACACAAAAAAATAAACAAAAGAGAAAAAAAAGGAAAAAAAAAAGGGGGGGAAAAAAAGAGCAAGCAGAAAACAGTTCCCTCTTTTGTTTACATACCTGCCAAGGGCTGACGCTGGCTGCTGTCAGTCATTTGTATGAGCTGACGGTTTTCTAGCCGAAAGCAACCCAAGCGATAGCAAGGCAAGCAATAAAGGGACAGATCCTGCTCCAAGAGCCCCATACCAGCCCCAGCTCACCCTGCAAACTCTGCTCTGGGAGGAAAACACCAGAATGGCTTTGGGTTTGAAAATGAACCCTGTGCTCTGACTCCTGGTAAGGGAGAACATCCCCTCAGGACCCCAGAGCAACACTAGCACCAAGTGCTGCTGAGTATCCAAAATTTGGAGAGCTCAGCCAGAGATGGACAATGTTCGCATATGAGCATCCTCTCCATGATTCCCCCAGATCTGGGGGGGGGGGTGGGTGGGGTGTGTGTTCCTGCAACCCCCACCACAGTTCAGCTTCACTGGCCAAACCCTGCCTGTCCTCTGCATCACAAGCTGGACTGTGTTACAAAGCCCTCAGAACTGCTCAGGAAACCCTAAGCCTGGAAGGATGGTAATGGGATTTGGGCAACCATCTGGAATGAGCTAAAGGCTTAGGACTCCAGGAGCAACTACCTTGCCACAGACTCCTGGTTCTCCGCTGCGAAAGGCCTTTATTCTGCTGCGAAAAGAAACTTCCCACTTGCAAAAGCAAGAATAAAGCTTCCCGTGGCGGTCTGACAGCATAATGTGCGTGCAGCCCCTGTGCACACACACCCCCACACAGGCGCCCTCGCAAGGGAACGTGCATGAGAAATACAAAGAATTAACGTGCAATGAAAGGTGCAAGCCAAACTCCGAGCTGTTATGTGGAAAAATGCACAAATGCTTTTTTTATTTTTTCTGGTCGAGCTGTATTATTTTCCATTCATAAATACTCCTTTCAATAGCTATATACATACCCAGATAAAATTTGTATTTAGCTAAGCCTTGTCACCAGGAAGTATGTTATTTGCTTTTTGATCGCTGTCGTTATTCGCTTTACAGGGAAAAAAAACAACAAAAAAAAACAAACTCCCTTTGCCCAACACAAGAGGAGAAACTGGGCGCTGAGACTTAACCAGAGAGTAACTCTTGGAGAGAAATGTTTGCAAGCAGCTCACAAACTGAGATTTGTTTCTGGAAACCAAGCATGTTTATATAATTAATCCATTTCCTATTTACTTTTGCATCAGGATTTGCTGACAAACAGTTCACAAAGCTATAAAGCAAAAGCAGTGGGTTTGGGAGCAGGGGGGAGGGCTCACAACTTATTTACTCCCCAAACTCTAGAGAGATGCAACGCCCTGTGGATAGACATGGCAAGTTTGGCTGCTGTGTGCAATAGCCAAATCTTCCAGGTTTTGGCTAACCAAAATTCAAGGCCGGAGACTTGCTTGCAGGACCAGCAGCATCTTCTGCTGGCGCATGCAGCAGAGCCCTCCAATGGCCAGAGATGATGGAAGCAGTGGCACAGGGAAATCCAGCCTTTCCAGCTTCATGAAATGTAAGATTTAGGCTGTTTTTTGCAGGCCAGAAGAAAACTAAGGAAGTAGAAAACCCTCCAGTTATAGTGGATGCAGCACTCCGGGTCCCCTGGGCTCCCCAGGGAACAGCCAGAGTGGCACCAGAGGGCAGCAGTGCCAAAGCCACCCACCACTGCAATCTCAAAACACTCAGTTCCTATAAAGACATTTCTCACCAGGCACCCATATGGAGAAAGAGGAGGCAGGAAAACATCACCACCGGCCATTTGATCCCTTTCTTTTATAGAAAGCTTGGAGCCACTTACCAGCTACGTACCAAAACAAACTTTAAGCCCTTTTTGCTGCTGCTTTGAGAACATCCTCAAAGACTGGGAGTTTCACCTTGATGACAACAGCTGCTTGTGAGGGGCTGTGCTGCAGCAGCACTTCCCATCAAAGCGCTCTGGCGGGGTGGTGGCAGACAGTCCCCGTGCTTGGGTATTTCTGGGTTCTGAAACATCCAGGCACTACTATCGAGCAAAGGCAAAGAGGGTTGGGATGGAAAGCCACGGGAAGAGCCCAGTGCGCAAACAATGCGCTGTTGCACTGTCGCGAGTGAGCATCACTGCAGCACCGCCAGCATCCATCCCGCAAGAGGCCGCAGGGCAACACAATGGCACCCACAGGTCATGGCCTCATCCCACGCAGCCTCCTCTTGGCATGCTGCTGCCTTTATAAAGCCCACCTCTGGAGATGATAATGAAACCCGCGGCCCGGCGATAACGGGAGATCAGGCGAAGCAGCGGCGGTGGCGGCAGCAGCCAGGCTGCCGAGCGGGCTGGGATGCATGTAATCAGAAGGGTTATCTAATGCTAGTTTCATTCTGATTGAGTCACTACCATATGTCACCCTGCAATAACAACGCAAGCAGCATGCAACTGAATACATATTTAATTCACATAATGGGTACAACAGTAGAAGTAATCAAGGCAGTTTGCCATAAGCCATAAAGAAGTGTAGTGTGTTCCTATCGAGGAGCAGCCTGCGCTCGGGGAGAAGGGGATGGCAGGAGCATCACGCTGCTGAGAAAGCTGCAAAGGAGGGGGGAACCCCCAAAAGTGCTCCAGCATGGATTGAAGGCAAGGTGGTCATTCGATGCAAAAGGGAATCAATGGTGGAATATTGTCGACGGATCGTTAGCCCCTTCAATATAATTAACAGTAATGGATTTATTGGCGGAAATTTAATGATTTGAATGTTAAATACCGGCCTGGAATTGCAGTGTGCAGTCCAGCCGAGGGGCGGTCGCTTCCTTGCCAGTTTCTAAGAGGACCAAAATAAATGAAAAAACCAGCCAGAACCAGGAGAAGGTAGAGCCCTGGAGGCAGAGCAAGGCAGCCATGGCCGTCCCTGCTCCTGGTTCACCCTCCTCTTCCAGAGGCACCTGCCGGCCCTGCTCGCTGCCTTCATTTCCTCCCGCAATGAGAAGATTAATACGATTGAGGACCACTCATCAATATCTTTGGACAGATCAACTGGAGTTTTCATTAAAGCCGTATTAATGCTTTTGGATACACAGCTGCGGATGGGTTAGGCTTCAAAACTAAGGCCCAGACAGAAAAGAGGAGAGGAGCAGTGCCTGCTCCCAAATGGGAATTAAGGGAGAGCTGTCCGGTTCTCTCGTTAAAAGCCTCTCCCACCAACATGTTTTGATGTATATTTCATGAGGATAAACAAACATTCATTTCACTTTGGGAAGGTGCTTGCTGTAATGTATTGGCAGCCTCACCAACAATGAGGGGACATTAATTTCAATTCTGGTGTTTAAACACCTTGTTGATTCCCAATCATTCATCCCTGGCTCAGCACATCCCTGGCTTGGAGAAAAAATGGACAAGCAGAGCCCCAGCCTCACCCTTCTGCAGAGCCTGCTGGAGTTCATTTGCTATTTAAATTACTTAAGAAGGACCAGACATTAGGAAAGAGGCAGCTCTACCTGGCTGCTTGCCTTGGGGTACAGCCTTCAGCATCCCATAGAATCATCAGAGAAAAGCTCCCAGCCCACAGCAGGAAATACCATTCCTCGAGAACAGGCTCTGATAAGCATTTGTAGATACAATGAACCATGAGATGTGCCAGAGATGGAACGACGACACATGTGCTGGAAGACTCCTGGATCTTTCAGGACTCCTCAGCCTTCCACCTCCGTATCCCCATTCTAAAAACTGAGGATTCTCAGTCCAGTACCAAAAGCCAGACCTCACCTAGCAAACAGCCTACTCAGTCCATAGGCCTTGCCTTGTATGGACAGGAGACCAGATGTGCTGGTGAGGATCCATTGCACATATCTCCTGCCAAACCAGCCACTGTCCTGGGGTAACGCCTGCAGCCAGCTCCCAGCCTCAACTGTTTGGGTAGATTTGCTCACTAGGAGCCTGCACTCCTCAGTAGGGTTCCAGAAATGCACAGGCTATGAGGTAAGAAAATGCCCACAGCACTTCCCAGGGAAATGTAGATATGGATGTAGAGGGCTGTGTCTTCCCTCCATCCCTCTCCACCTGCACTGCTGAATAAATGGAGCTGGTAGAAACTGCACAGTGGAGGGACTAAGTTGAGCATGGGAAGTGGGAATATCTGGGATTGGGAAAACAAGATGCAAATATGGCCTGTAAAAGGGCATAGGGCCCTGCTGCACAGTGGGGAGTAGGACAGGCTGAAGAAAGAGTGGTTGGAAAGCAACACCTCATTATTACTCTCACATGTGTACAAGAGGCAATGCTCCTTGCAGAAAGGCTTTTTACAAATAAGTTGTGGGTTAAGATGCAAGGAAACAGGAAAATAGGAAAATGATGCCTTTATGAAACAATGACATGTCATTCATATGAATGCCATGGGGTTTGCTTATCCCATCCTGAACACACTCATCACCACCCAAAAGGAAGACAGGAGCTCCAGCACAGTTCTATTCCTTTCAAAAAAAAAAACAAAACAAAAAAGAGAGGTCTCATCAAAAGACTAACAAATAAATATTCACTGGAAAAGCCAAGAGAAGGGAGAGCAAAGAAGACGACAGTGCACACTGGGCAGGCAGAGTTGCCTGCTTGTTAATCCTCTCACTTTTATTCTCCTGCTTCTTCTTCTGATTACCAAATATGCCAAACACCCTACACATAAGGAGACATAAAAGTAAATTTCAGTACCTGACACACATCAACAGCCGTCTGGGAACACTGTATAGACATTTCAGTTGCTTTATATTATGAACTATGCACAAGGAGATAGACAGACACACACTCCTTGCCAGATCCACATAAATGCAGGCAATGCCATAGAAACATTTCTCCTTTTGCTGTACTTTGCATGATCTGCGTCGTGAGAATGTTGTAGAGGCAGAAGCACTGTTTCCCTTCTCATGCATGCATGCCTGTTTTAAAGGGTAAAAAGCTGCATTAAGAAGAAAACACATGAATGCCTACAAAGGAGCTTATGACAGGAGAGCTGCCATGATCAGCTGTGCAAGGCAAGCCAAGCACCAAGGGACAGAAAGCACCATGTCCCCAAACAATGTCTAGGGTCTGATCGCAGCGAAAGGGGTTTCATATGCACCAGGTCCTTCAGGAGCCAGGACAATCCCTTGGTAGTGAATGGCTAATCCAGCCCCATCAGAAGGTGTCTTCCACACCCTTCACCAGAGGCTGATGATGGTCTACGTCCCTCCCAAAACTTCCTACCACGTCTCCATCCTGACTCCTCCAAAGACAGATGCTTCCAGTAGCATTGCAACACACATAAATGACCTGATGCCAGTTCCCATGGAGACACAGCTGGACTCCATGCTGTTGGATAAAATATGTATTTCTTCACGGTAGGGTTAAAAACTGCCAAATTTCCAATTTAAGTTCCTTGCAAGGAGCACATTTTATCAGGCATCCCAAAGAGCTCCTCATCTAACCAAACTGGCCAACGAGGCAACACAGAGGGTGAGACCAGATCAGACCCCTGTGACCCCAATTGTCCCACCACAGCTTAACAAGTGGAATCCAGCAAAGCCATTCCAGCTCTTGATGCTTCCCCATCCAGCTGGGATGACTGGAAAAGATCCATGGTCTGAAGTCATATGGAAAATCCCAGAGCCTTCTTCCCTCTGCTTCCGTCCCACCCCACTCAATAATCCTGTTAAACTGAACTCTGCCTGGATTAATCTCTTTCCCCAGACAAATGGGCGATTATTCAGGCGTCACATTGGGATTTTTAGGGTTTGTGTGCATTTCTACTGATCTTCTCTTGGCTTCTTTTGTAAATGGCTTTTACTGCTCCCCAGACAGCACACACGATTCAATTCAGCCTCTCTATTAACATTTCAGATACAAATACCTGCTCCCCAGGGCTACCCTGCAACAAATATTGGCAGAGCTTTGGGCAATCCTTACTTTGCCACCAGTTTGGTGGCTTGAAAAACCTACACCTCCTCATACTTGCCCTCAAAGTCCTCTCTCCTCTCCAGAGCTTGCAAATACTCAACCTAAAGCCAGAGCATCAAGAAATTAACTTGATAACTAAGCCTGGCAAATCCAACACATACCTTGGGCAGCCCAGGATAAGGAAGGTCCTACTGAAGGCCACTGAATTTGGTGCCTGAATACCTGGTGTAAAGCATGTAACTTGACCAGGAAACTCAAGCAGGAACATCGGGTGGCTGCTGAACCTGATGAATGGAGACTCACCAGAAAAAGCAAGAAGGAAATACAAAGTGACCCTGAAGACAGCATTCAAGTTGCTTGCCTGGAAAACAGGAGATGTGACACCACCTGTGTGGACCCACCTGGGTCCCACATGGCCACGTTTCCAGCAACTTTTTTTTTTTTCAGTAACCAAAGAAAGGATTTGGATCAGGACACATGGCCCCTACCTTGCACAAAGAACTGTAACCATGAGGTTTCTTTACTCCCCGAAGCACTTCTATAAAACAGCTTTTTATATACCAGACCAACAGCTCATATTCCTACCATTCCACATTAGCACTCCTATACAAGCAATTACAAGTGTGCATAGACAGATATATGCATGTGCAAACACATAAACAGAACTAGGCAACAGTAAAACCATCTTTTTGCTCTTTGAAAAAAATCTGCTGTTAAGCCCCAACTAATGCCATCACATAAAAGCCAACAGCCCTTTCGCACTGCCCAGATGTTTTCCTCGCATGTCCTCAGCTATATTTCTATACTTGAGTGACCACACTAAGTTGAAACTAATTTATACTCTGGTTTGCCCTGCCAAGGCAAGACAGTGAGGGAGGAGCCAGCTGGACCATGGAGCTACAGGACTGTTTACCAAGCCCTAACCTGCTCTGCCTGTCCGAGGCCAGCAAAGGAGCACGTTGTCCTCGGTATGCCAGCACGATCCTTCCGCTGCCAGCAAAGAGAAAGAGAAAAACCAGGAGTTATCAGTTCTGCAGCTGGAAGGAAGAGTTCACTGCTACTGGCACTGCTGCCTGGCTCCACTTCAGTGAGATACTTGCATTTTTTGTCATTGTGTTCCACTCAAAGCCCTAGCGGTGTCGGGAGAAGCAGGGCTCACAGCATTTGGTGTCAGAAAAGAAAAAACAACACAGAGTAATGCTGATCCTCAGGGAAGACCAAGCCTAAGCAGTGAGGTTTCCCTTGTGGCTTAAGACATCCTTAGAAAACACAAACCAGTATTTCCAAGTCCTCTGGGAAGTCTGGTTTGTGGCACTCTGGACATATGAGATGCTTCTAGACACTGCTAGGGACAGAGGGTGTTCTGCCAATTCCTGCCCAGGTCAGGGAGCGAGGATGGCAATGGAGCACTGGCAAGTGGCAGGGGTCCTCAGGAGAGACCCAGAAAACCATAGATGGATGCTCTGCAACTCTTAAGAAATCCTTCCCATTCACTTTGCAGTAAAGGACAGCCTAGGGTGCGAAATAGACCAAAAAGCCACAATATCCACACACTCTACCTTCTCTTCCCTAATCAGGATAGACATAACCCAGGTAAAATTCCCACCGACCAGATAATGTGTATAGCAGCGTTTCCCAGCCAGGACTCCTTGTGCCTAAGTAACAGCCTTTATCCCCCCATTTCCCTTCATCATTTGTCATCTTCCTTCAAATCAACTCAGTATTTCCTGAATTCTGCAGTACTAACAGGCTTGACAAAAAAAAAAAAAAAAAAAAGAGGAAAGTGCTTATGACCTAGAAAACTCTCTTTTCACACAAACTTCTCCCTTTCCACCCTGGGCCTCCAAACACTTTCTGAACAGCCATGGATCAGCTTACACATGCCAGCCTGGGGGAGGAAATACAGAAAGAAAGAAGGCAAATGAACCACAGTGCTGGGAAAAGCAGCACAGAGCACTGGGATCTCCACCAGATATATTTCCACTCCTATCCCACCCCAGGACAAACCCATCCCTGCATGGAGCAGCGCTGGGACCTTTCCCAAAGGACAAGGGCAGGAAAGTAGCTCCGCACAGGACACAGAGCACACAGCCCCCGCTCTGCCAGCAGCCCCCTTCAAACTGACCTGAGTTTCTGCAGGAAAAACAGGTCTGTGAGGACGGAAAGGGAGAGGGACTGCACTGAGGGCTTGGCAGCTGGGCATGAAAACAGAGACAAGAAAACAGAGCATAGGAGGGTTTCACACTCGGGGGGAGTCTTCCCCCTCCACATTCATCCATTGGCTTGGTGCCAGGAGTGACGGTGTGGGTGACCAGGGTATGGCCCCATACAGGGCTGACAGTAACCCCACCTACACCATCATACTACATGGCAGCCTTATCAGAGATGGAGACGTCCAGTTCCTGCAGAAGGCAATCTGACCCATTCTGCAGTCTCTAAAGCAACACAGAAAGGAATGGGTAATTTTTTTATCCCCCTCTTCAGTGTTTCCCCCTGGCCTAGGTTTGCCTCTCTCCCTTGGTTTCCTAATGCATCACCACATGCCCACATAAATTGTATAAGGGCAATTCAGGGGCAACCAGAAAGCAGAGCAGAATGGCTGCAGAATAAGGAAATGACGAGAGGAAAAGAAAAAAATACAATAAATAAAAAAGAGAGGAGTTTTAAAGAGAGACAGGACTAGGGAAAAAGCAATGGCAGCACAAGGAAAGGGGAAGGGGGGGGAATTCCTCTGGAAATCATTAATACTCCAGGAACCTTCAGGACTAAACCTGAATACAGACACTTAAGCTCTCAGCTCTGCCATTAACGCTAGGGCCTAAATTATTGATCTTTTGCCTTTATCAGCATAACAGTCACGTCCCGGTATCAAGATCTAACTACACTGCGGTCCCTGTGCTGCAGCCACTGAAATAATTAGGAGAAATTCTCATTAAAGGAGAGTGAAAGGTTCAGAGATGGAGACAGAGAAAAGGGTCTGGGAGGGTGTTTAATGTCTTCCACGGGGTCGAGAGAGCACTCTGATCAAATCCCTGTGCAGGGCTGGGGGATGACAGCTTATCAAAAGGAGAAGTCCAAAGCCTGGGCTGGGCTGCGCCATACCAGCGTCCACCCACAGCCTCCACCACGCACCGGCAAGGGGGCCAATGAAGGGAGGTGGAGGGGAAATGCATGAAAAGTAAATAAAAGAAAATAGAATTAATAATGGAAGGGCTGCTGCAGGCTTGGTCTGAGTCTAAAAAATTCAGCCTGGGGTAAGAGAAGGGGTGCAGGGAGGGGAGGTGAGTACAAGAGGGAGCTGGAGGAGGAAGGAGCCCAGCGTGCTCCTCAAGGCACACGGAAGCTCTCACTCTCTCTTTCACCCCGCACTGCACTGCTCAGGATCCAAAAGGAAACTACCGAGTGGAAAGGGCAAGTAGCAAACCCAAAGCGACACTGTGTGTGCAGCTGAGAGGATGGAAGAGAGAAGCCAGGAGGACAGAGGGAAGCCCAGCCTGGTGGTGGCACTGGTCCCAGCCTGAAACCACCTCGGAAAACATTAAAAAAAAAAAAGGGGAAAAAAATGCACCTTCCACCAGTCTGAAATGTCAGGAAATATTTCACAAAGCCTAGGGTAAAAAAAACAACCCCTGTCTGGTGGGCAGCAGAAAGAAGTCACTGGAGATTTCAGTGCAGTTGGGGAGGGGGTGATGGAAAGATAAGAGGAGTGATGGAAGGGGAGGGAGAAGGACAGGGATGAATGTCGAAAGCCTGTTCCCTCCCCCTGCACACACAAAGTTTGCCTATATTTAATGTCAACGCGCTGTAATTTAAAAGAAAAATTCCATTTCACTCGGCTAATCAGAATGGTTAGAGAGACCATTACCACAAACACTGGGAACATCTGAAATTGATTATTTTTTACTTGGTGCAGTTAATGAAATCCTCCAGCGACCGCGGCGGAGGGGTCTGCACCGGCGCCAGGGGTGGGGAGGGGGATGCTGCGCCACCACCGCTGACCTCTGTGCCCAGCGCGGCGGGGGAGCAGTGCGGGGCTGCCAGGGCCAGGCTGGGCTCCCTGCCCACCATTTTGTGAAGGCTAGGGATTAGTTAGCATGGGCGGCACATCCCGTAAGGAGCACCACATCATTAAATGTCTTGGGCTGGTGCGGCGGGGAAGAGAAATGCAGGATGTCACTGCCTGATAGGGAGAAGACTCGGAGGTTATTTATTAGCGGACACTTACCACAAACTGCATTTTCTCCATTTGCATTCGATACGCTGCAGCTGGCTTAGCGCTGGGAAAAGGCGGGTGGCACGGAGGGAGCTGCACCCTCGCCCTTCCCCTGCTCTCCCCCTGCCACTTCCCACCCACTTCAACCCCTCAAGGGCTCCCTTGTTCTTCGCCAATCCCACCAGAGCCACCTGTCTATCCATGTCTATGACTGGGTCATGCCAACTTTCTCAAAGAGGCCATGAGGTTTCCCATTGATGCCCTACATCACCATGGTTTGAGCAACCAAGCCTCAGGCTCCAGCCATCAAGCCCTGTGGTGTCCAGTCAGGATCCCCAGAGCTCTACAGTGGTCCTTAGGCCACTAATGCAGGACACATCCCTTCTCCAAGGCCATCTGCACCAACACACTGAACGGTCCACAGGACACTTGGACACTCAGCCCATCGCAGCTAGGTAACAAATCCTTCCTGGAAGCATCATGAGGGCCTCCTAACACATCCCTGTCTCAGAGGCAGGCACAAGCAGGAGGCCACTCTTCCCTCCATCCCGTGGCCACAGCCTCTCTCCCACCTCCAAAAAGTGGCCGAGTGTAATTACGCAGAAAGCTCCTCTGGAGCTATATCAATAAGACAGACGTCTGTTGTATCATTCTCTCTCAGTAAGGCATTTCTTCTCCCCAATTGCTCATATAGAATCATAGCCTAATAGCATGCTATTAACATAATTGCCAACACAACTAGTGTTCCGTGTCTCACAGCCATTTGCTTATTTTGCCATAAAGAATATCAAAAAACAGCCCCCAAACCCACAGCCAGGCTGTGTGGCCAAGGGGACCGGCCGCTCGGCTCTGCCGGCGGTTTCGGGACCCGGCGAGGAGCCGCATCGGTGGCCGGCCCCAGCCGCGGACCACGGCACCGGCAGCGCGCTCCGACCGGGCTCCCAAGCAGACGTGTGCGAAGATCTAAACGGATTCTGCCAGGCGAAATGAAATTCCCATTATTTTTAATTAATCCTTAATTAAAATATATTACTCCGCAGATTCCGCAAATCTCTCTTAATATGCAAATGCGGCCCATTCAAGGATATTTACATATCATTAATTAAAACGGCACATTCTTTCAGTCTAACAAGCTGAGAGCCGTGTCTGTTGCCACACTGGCAAGAAAGCCCGGCCTGGCACTGCCAAATTCATCCACGAGAAAGATGTTCAGAGTCACGTGGGAGTGGGAGAACACAGGACAGGGCTGCGGAAAGGAGATAGAGCTCAAGGAGATGAGTTTGGCAGACCCCAGTTCTGCAGCAGAAGAGCACCTCGGACCCTGGCTGGAGCAGGGGATGGGAATGCACATCAGCACGCAACAACCAGAGAGGAAATAGGCGTTTTGGCAGAGCCGGGGCACAGTCCAGACTTTCACTGCAGCAGCAGTGTTCACCAACACACCATGCTTGAGGTCAACCAGTTCTCCATGGCCTTCACTGCCAGGGATCGGTCTGTCCCACCAAGATTGGCTAAGCACGGAGGGGACAATGAGCTGGCTTGAGGAAAGAAATCTTTCTGTCAGTAATCCTCTCCATGGCTCTCAGAGTACTCTGACTGCTGCAGAGAAATTTGGTTTTTAATACTCAAGGCTGATCAGGTGACTGACTCCAGGCACTAATCAGGCACAAATCCACCCCTCCAAAGAGCCACCAGTTTTGCACAAACCATGACAAATCCCTGTTATTGCCAATTGACCTGTGTCTTAAGTCTCCCACAGGCTGGTGTCAACCCAAATCTCAAGCGATCGAAACCCAGGGAGCAGCTCCATCCCAGAAAAAGAAGGCCAACACCAACCAGTGTCTATTGCTCCACAAGTGCCTGAAAGGAAAGCCTGGCCAAGCCTTCACAGTGATGTGCCAGGACAGAACCATGTCTCCCATCACAACTTAGATATAATGCTCCTAGAAACCTGAAGGCTTTCAGCCTTTGGGACTGATTTCTGTGAGAATGACAGCCCCATTCTCCTTGTCTCAGTACCATCACTACCTTCTCCCAGGCAGAAGAGACAGCAAAAATTCAGACAGTAGCTCCTCACACAGGACTGACAGATAATTCTCAACAACAATTAATAAGCCTCTGTCCTCTTCCAGCACCTTCCAGCTGAGGACTTAAAAGTGTTTGAATGAACTTGTCTCCACTACGCTCCAGAACAGGAGAAAAAGCATACCAGCCTCTCTACCCAGATGGAGAAATCGAGGCCCAGTGCAGGGAGAGCTGTCCCCTGCCACACAAGCAGCTTTACACATAGGGCAAAACAAAAGCCACTCAGCTGGGTGAGAGAACTTGTGCTGAGCATTGCCAAATATATTGCTGCTCAGAGATGAGATTTTAGAGCAACACCAGCAAAGAGGCACTTCACTCTCGATCTGTTCTTTTTTGCTCCCTCCCCTGGCAGCTGCCACCAGGCTTTGGCACAAGGGCAATCCAGCTGCGTGCCACACAGGTATTTGCCACGCAATACCTTCACACTCTCCCAATAAGTGAGGCTATTCGGATGACATGAATCTTTCCACTCTCAGATCTTCAGAGGAGGAGGAGGCAGTCGCACTTTCATCAGCCAGCTGAGAGGACACAATATGAACTGCTCAAATAAGATGACTTGGCTGCATTTCAATGCCTCCTGTGGTCGGGAAAAGCAGCAATACCTCCACGTACCAGGATGATACATTAAGTCCAGCTTAGGCCACGCTTCCCCTTTACGCTGCACAGAGTTTTTTGGTCTTCTAGCAGGCTGAACCTTTAACCAGAGAGGTGTGTCAGAGGGGATGCTTGCTTTTCCTTTCTGTTGTCTTTTTGTAAGATAGTGCAGGGAAAACATTTCTGCTTTGTCTCCAACTGCCCCTTCAGTGAGTTTTCACATCACTTAACTCCTCTTCAGATTTTCAGTGCCATACCAGTCCAGAGTGTCCACCAAGGCCCATGCAAAACGCAGTAGCTGCCAAGCCAGGTGTTGGCCAGAGAGGCTTATCCGGCCTCCACAGCATCTTTAGTCCAAATGCTTCTGAAAAAGCAAGTGGCATCAGGCAAATCATTCAATCCCTGCATCAATCTGCTGAGGAAGTGGCCAATGCACCAGGAGCTGCAGACAAAACCCACCAAGAATGCCTTCCTCACCAAGAAACAGGCACTTCCAGAGAACTTTGCACTGCCCCCCAAGCACCACATCATGGCCTCAAGAGCATTCTGGGCCACAAGCTTTCACCTGCTTTCCAAAACAGCCTCAAAGCTCCCCAAAATCCCCCCACTCCAGAGCACCGGGACACTTCGAGGACAACCCACAACGAGACGCCAAATGGTTGATGAATTATGCCAATTAATACTCCCCTGGCATCTCTTGTGACGAAGAGGTATTTGAACCTTGGTGGTCTTGGCCCAGGGCCAGTCGAGGTGATTAAATCGTGCCTCCCTCCGCTCTCCCTTTGCAGTTCCAATTGCACATGAAATTGCTCCTCACCTCCCAGGGCACCCAGCTGTGTTCCGGGCACCCGCACAGGGTTAAAAGTCACTGTCACAAGTCACAGCTCCAGGCCATGGGTCCTGCACTGGTCAGCTCAAACAGTCCCACATCCAGCAAGTTGGGAGAAGGAGGAGACAGACACTTCTGCCTTCTCCCTCTTCTGAATCTTCTTCCTTTCATTCCTTTCACGCAAAATTTGTTGACGTGGGCAGTGGAGAGTCCCTACTCCTGTCCCCAGGCTCAGGGGCCAAGACCCAGGTTCCCCAGGCAGGCAGTGATGCTGCTCCATCCCTTGCAGAAGGACAGGCCTATCCCCTCTCTTCTCACCATGCACTCATCTCCCAGAAAACAAGGGAAAGCAAAAACAAATGCCAAAGACCATCACAGCTCCACACCCAGTGAGGGCTGCAGGACAGGACGTAATTGGAGAGACCCTAATGCCACTTTGTTACCCAGGTTTGAGCTCTCCAAGACAAATCCTCCCAGCAGCACCCCCTCGAGATTGGCCTCGAGATGCCAAACCTAGGGTGCAAAAGGGTCCCAGCTTTCCAACATTCTAGAAAGGCTGGTCCCTGTCTCCCTCGCCTCTTGCTCTGTTCCTCCGTCCCCAGCAGATACAAGGCTCGGCACAGCCTCCAGTCACCCCAATTCAGGGGGACACCAGGAATAGTCACAGTGAAGAGGGCTGTCCCTCCCTGCCCACTGCTGATACTCCTCTGCCATGGCACTAATCCCACATTAATACATTCTCCACAGCTGAAGCAGCTGATGTAATGAAAAAGTCCATCCACAAGGAGATAATTATATTACAAAACTATTTTAAATCAACAAGAGCCAAGACAGATGGGGCAGGGGGATGCTGGGCCGCCATCACTCCAGGTATCACCCATGGTCCAGCCACCTCTGAGGGCTGGACAGCCTGGTTCTGGAGGGTAGGGGATCCCCAAGCTTCCTGTGCCAGGGGCTGGGCAAACCAGTGAAAAATGGCTCAGGAGAGCATGGCCTGAAAGAGCTGGCGGGGGACTGTCAGTGTAGCTTTTGGTGCCCCAGCTCTCAGGGCAGACAGCAGCTCACTCCAAATTCACCAGCTCCTAGAGATAGAGGTTGGCAGCTTTCATCTAAAACCACTTGCAAAACTCATTCCAGCTTGAGGACACAATCCAAGAGGTGAAGTAGAAGCTGAGAAATAGCCACTTGGTTTTTAAAATGGCATTTCCACACTCATAGGTGTCTCCTGTGCGGACAAGACCGAACAGGGGTTGAGCAATTACAGAATCATAACATGGTTTTAGTCGGAAGAGACCTTAAAGATCATCTTATTCCAACCTGCTGCCATGGGCAGGGACACCCGCCACTACACCAGGTTGCTCAAAGCCACTCTGCAGTGGGGTTAAAAAAAGCAGACATCTCTCCTCCCACCCCAACAGAAGACGACCAAGGACAAAGTCACCACCTCTCCTGTGACGACACATCCAGTCTCAAACAGAAACTCCAGCTGCAAAGGAAAAGGCTTGAAAGGAAAAATAGCTGAAAGAAGGGTAAACCCTGGAATCAAAGGAGCCCCTACAACACACATCTTCCCCCTTCCCTCCTCCTTTCGCGCCTTGTTCTCTCTCTCCTTTCCCTGGCCAGGTTTAATTTGACACCTTGAGCTTTGGTAACGAGGTGGGGAGAGAAGAGCCACAGCGGAATTCATTAGGCTGAGCACTGCAGGGCCCGCTCTCGGCGCGCTAATGACATCGGAGGATAGGGAAACGAGACAGCCGCCACGCAGGATGAAATAAACATGAGCACTGTCAGCCCTGACAGCAAAAGGGACAAAATAAGGCAGGTAGAGACCTTTCCCCAGTCGTGCAATGCAAACCGACAGCTTCCGAAGTCCCCAGCTCACTGATCCCCCTCTACCTTCTGCTTGGGAAAGGGGATGGAAAAGAAAGTGGTGATTAAGCCACCCTTCCCACGATTAAGATACCCTTCTCATAATTAAACCACCCTTCCCCAGGCACTCATACTCCTTCAGTCCCCTTCCACAGCAGGAGGAAGTCATGCCATCTCCTTCCAGTCGGTCAGCGCAATCCCGAACACTGCACTGCACTGCTGCTCCCCGGGTGGGGTTTTGGGGAATGTTATCCCTGCCTGGGGTACACTTCTCCCTCCCCCCAACAGCCCAGGGAAGTGAGAAGAAGGGTAAGATAAGTATTATACAAATCTTCCAGGCTCATCACACCAGTGATCAAGAGGAGAAAGGACGAAGCTCTGGCATGTCACAGGGTTGATGTGCAGCTACAGACAGTGCTCCTGGTGTGCCATGGTGCTCCATGAATCTGGCACCATGGCTCTGGCACAGCTTCTCTCAATACTCACTGTCATCTTTGATTCTGGAAACACCAAGGCAGGCAGCAACACCTTACTTCGCTCGCTTGCGAACTCTCGTCCCAAGTCTGTGAGTACTCACGCACATAATTCCTACTGAGACAGTAACGTTTGAAGGGCAATATGCAAGTAACAAAGTGCAGGAAAACGGCAAGATCTACAAGAAAAGTATCTATGTACCTCAGCTCACCAGTTTTGGTGCTGTACTGCAGAGATACCAGGCCAGGGTGGTTCCAGCCTGCTTCCCTCAGAGGGATCTGCACCTGCAGGACCATCAGGCAATGCTGAGGTCTCCTACTGTGTGTAAAATGTGAGACGATGGTCACAGGATTGCTGCCCACCAGCAAGGTGTCAGAACCTGGCTGCCCAGCTTAGGTTCCAGCACAGCTCCTGGCACGGCACAGCCTCTCCTCCATCTCCAAAACCACTCCAGCAGCCTCCTCACATGACTCCTAGTCCCCTCTCCCCAAGATATTCTTCAGGAGGATGAAGCTCTTCATTAGCATAAGACTACTCCAAGCTCCAAGGTGACAGGAGAGTCAGAAAACCAGGCATTATTTGCAGTGGATCAGGAAGACTCACATAAGCTTTGAGAAATCTGATCTCAGGGAAGACTGAGACACTGACCTCATCTGTCCAGGATTAATTCTGCCCAATGCCAGGTTGAGCTCAAGGCTCAGCACGGCTTCCCTTTGTGCCTCACTCTGTCACCACTTCTCCAATTCATCAGCCAGCACAACAGCCAAGTCAGACATTCCTTCAACACTTCTGATGCTCTGCAAGGTGAAATACTTCTCAGTCCAAGAGCACCACAAATAAACTTTTCCTTTCCTCCAAAACACTGACCTGCCACATCCCTTTGAGCTTCCCACGTGCACCAATGCACAACACAAGAACTCATCTGCTTGATGCCAGGCAGATCACTTGGGTTGACAGATGCTCTCTTCCCATCAGGAATCTGAATTTTCTGCTTGGGTTTGGGGGCAAGTTTTTCTGGCTGGGCAAAGTTTCCAGAAGGCTCTTTTACAGCATTTTCACTCCAGTGCTTTTAGTGCTCCCAGTTGTTGGCTCTGCTCCCAGGACACAGCAGCATGCAGGAGGGAAGGGCACACGAGGGAAAAAAGGCAAAATTCTGGAAAATAAGAGCACTGAGTGCTACTCCTGTATTGGCCATTGGCCTTTACCCGATCTGAACAAGTCACATGTAAACATCTGACTCAGTTTCCTCACCTATTAAAATACCCAAATCCTCATAAGGCCCTTTTCTTCTCTTGTTCTGAGCCAAGGATGGCACCCATCAACATACGCGCTGCCGGATTTGCTGCATCCTCACCACCCTGATTTACAATCCAGCAAAGAACCCCACACGTCGATGAGAATATGGGACTCATCATATGATTTAAATGACCCAGGGCTGTTTCTCAATGTACACTCAAAGGCCAGAAACACTTCCAGGCTCAGCCACTCAGCCCCTGCTAGATCCTCTGCTTTTACTCCCTCCCCCAAGCTCCCCCAAGCATACCTTGAAAGCGAATGGCAATTGAGTTTGTAAGTCCCTATTCATCAAGGAAATTAATTCCTTATGCATAATTCATTTCTTTTGTCAACTATTTCCCCCCCCCAAATGCTCCAAAAGCGTCAGCAGTGGAAGCAGCAATAGCAGAATAGGAACACAAGAGGCTGAGGGGAGGGGAAGAAACAGCCTCACTAGGCAGTGACCAGTCCATCACTCCAATCCCCAGCTCACAAGGTGTTGCAAGAGGTGTCTGAGGAGGAAGGCCACCACGAAGTCTGAGATGCCAGCAAGAAGGGAGTTTGCTGGTGGGACAAAGACTTTGTGGACTAAAAGTCTATGTCGCATCTATGTTGTTGCCTGTACCGGGAGGTAGTCAGGCTGAGGATGGTCTTGCTGTAGTCGAGCAGCATCTTGAGTGACAACCTTGAGTCCTAAGACTGGTCCAGGGCTGGTATCAAGCAGAGGAACAGGGTGCCCAGAAGACTAGAGATAGAGGAAGCTCTGATGGCATGAAATTAGTGTTCTGGTCCCTGAATCTGAAGGGCTGGCAGCTTCTGCTAAGGCTCTCTGTCCTCACAGTAGGTTATGCTGGCCTTGTGCTACGCTGGATGGATATGTTCCTTCCCTGGGTCCAGAGCAAGCTATCCAGCCTTCACCACAGGTCCTGTCTGTACGAAGGCATCTGCCTGTCTGGGTTATTTATGGAGGAGAGCTCTGGAGCCATGTCAGAGCCCTGCTGACTGCAGAAGCATTGCACATGCACATAGCTTTACCTTGTTGCAAGCACAAGTCTGGAAGGAGGCCTAGAGGTAACGCTCACACCTTGCCAGCTCCTGAAAGCACCATCCAGAAAGATAAACCCAGTGGCAAGAGGAAGAGCTGGCTGGAGATGAGCTGTGCCCACACTCGGAGAGAACCCTGAACCCTCACTTCCTCCCAGTGTCAAGATGAGCCCATGCCCCCAGCAGCACCTCGTCTTATTTCCATGTGGCTCTCAGCATGGCATGAACAGACCAACTCTCCCTGCCAGCTCCACCTTCCTCCTCCTCAAGGTGAGGAGATCCTGTCTCACTCCAGCATTGGCACAGCCCAGCTCAGACATGGGGATACCATCACAAACTCAGACTGGAAGTGCTGGAGCCACGTACAACACCGCAGTGGGATCGGGCAGAACGAGATTGGGTTACAAGGGCTCAGTTTACTGCTGACCTATTGACATTTACACTTGCACATAGCCAGTAAACCACCCTCAGATACCTGACCAAAAAAGACTGTGGCACTCAGCCCGTGCTGCTAATCTCCAAACTTGAGGAGAGGTTCACATGCAGCACTCACACCCACGTACCATCACTTCCCACCTGGCAAGCTGGGAAACCCCATATAAATAAAGCTTAATTGCTGCTACTCCAACACAGCACGCACAGGCAAAACGCGTGGTAGCTGAACAAACAGCAAAGCCTCGGGATTTCCTGACTCCCTCACAGACCAGACCCATCAGCACATGTTCAACCAAAGTCAGCAGGTCCACTGCCTGCCTTACCTGCACACCTGACACGTTATGATCAAATATCTCCCTCTGCAAGAGAGGGGAGGGCATTTGTACAGTGAAGTTGAATTTGCTTCTGCGCTCCTGACTCTCAATGGCACTAATGAAAAGAGGAAAATAAGTGATGTCCTGAGGTGCCACTGCCATCACTGACTTTCCACAGAGGGCACACAGCCCTTGCTGCATCCTGCCCCAGCCCATGGAGCAAAAGGCAGAGGTTCATGCTGTTCCCTGCACTAAATTTGGACAGTAAGTAACACTACCTTGTCACGGGGGTACAGAGAGCGTTTGCAACGCCCCATTTAACTGCACTGTACTCCTATCCACAGGCTTCATCAGCATATTTCAGCGGCGCCTTGATGGATGAAGATAGATGGGACATCATCATCCTTGGTGAAATCACTGTTTTATCAAGGTTAAACCATACTCACGCTGCACCACCTCCCTTTGTTGCTTCGTTTCCAATCACAAAATTAGCGGCAGATGTAACACGTGTTTTCACAGACCCCATTCCTTCCTCCGCTGCTCAACTCTCCATTCTGTGGGATGGGGAGGGAGGGGAAGCATGAGGAGACTTCTCCTGTCTTCACATCTATGCCTATACAGCTCTGTGGGCTCAGAGGACCCAATGCAACCCAAAATCTACATGGATTTCATGAAGTTGCCTCTGCAGCATGGAGGAATGGTGAAAGCACAGCTACATCACCCATCAGCGCTTTCCAACAGCTCCCACAAAAGCCAAAGGAACACGAGCCCTTCTCCTTTCACCTTGGCACACCACATCTGCTGTCACGTTTCTGTGGGCTGAGAGCTAAAACCATGGCAAGCAGAGGATAAGGAACAAATGCAGGAGTCAGGTAGGCTTTTGGTGGAGCCAGATGGTCTCATGGTGAAGGTACTAGTGGGAATGGGATGCAGAAGGGCAGCAGCACAATAAATGACCTTTTTCCATTGTAAGTCTGGCTGAATGTGGGTGGGAAAGCCTGGGCAATTCAAGGAAAAGAGCACAGGAGCTGGGGAGGGAGGAGAAAGGCTTTTATCTTTGGGTCAGAAGTTCAACCCCAGCCCAGGTCAGCAGCAACAGAAAGCTGTTCCCTTCTGACACCACTCCAGCAGCCAGCTGGGCAGGGTGATGGATGTCCCAGCACCTCCCAGCCCCAGCACTCCACACATCCACCTGGCAGACTGGACATATCTCCTTCCAGCTCCTCCCAAGAGCCAGCCCTTCCAGACTCAGAGGACATGGCCCAAAGCAGCCGTGTTGGGCTGCCCTATTTGGCCAGCTCCCCTCCAAATCCCAACCACACTTTGAAGCAGTATCAAACCCCTTGCATGCATCCCTCTGCAGAGAAAGGCTTGTTCCCTTGCCCTGTCTTAACAAAAAGGAGAAATACGTGGCCTTAAGCAACATCTCCGGTGGATCACCTTGAATCATCCCACTTTTCCAAGATCACGCATGGGACTCTTGCCACGGAGATGACCTTGTGCAGGGTCAATAAGACCTCTACACATCCTAGGCAAAATCATTCAATGGGGAGCCCTTACGACTTGGAGAGGCTGTCCTGCTGGAAATCCTAGATCACAAGCTCCAAAGTCACTTAGACTCACATTTTGGAGACCTTTTGAGATTGAGTCATCCCTGCCTGGAGCAAGGCCCCAGCAGAGGACAGCACCTGTTATCCCTGCGGCCTCGAGCCAGGCACTCACTGGAGGAACATGATCCCAGTGGCTTGGGAATATGTAAAGACAGACAACCAAGGTGGGCAGCATGCAGTTTTTAAACAGTCTGCAAGACATCCCTCCCTGTAGCCCCAGGCTTCTACATACCTTTTAAAAAAACCTGTACCCCCTTTATAGCACTGCTTGACTCTGCAGGGCGCTATTAAGTTACAAGAATATCCTTGGGCCTGGGGCCAGCTGCCGTGTTGTGTGGTCCCCATTAAATATAGATGGGTCAGACTGCCTCCTGCAGGGAGACCTGCTCCAGCCATAGCTTTGCATCCCTTTCAGGAAGTCAGCCTTGGCAACTAGGCTTTCTACCTAGCCCATCACTCATTGCCCACATGCTGCATAGGCCCCCTTGGCACCTTCCAACCAAAGCTGAATGGTGTTTTGCACCAAAGAAAGGGGTGAGATGGCTTGCAAGATCACTGGCTTTACAGCTGGGGAAACTGAGGCATGGGCAACCCTGGGCAGCTCAGGCTCATGAAATGCTGCACTGAACAGTCCAATTGCTGAACAGCTGCCCCCTTTTTCCAGCTCCTCCCACAGCTCCTCTGGACCAGGTCCAGACACAGCCGGCTCAGCCCTCCCCTCCTCCTCCTCCAGTGGGATCTCTTCTCTGCTCTTTCAGCAGCAGAGAAAAGCATCCCTGATATGCAAAGAGGAGCCAACTGACCCTGGCAGGCAGTGACCTGGGAGAAGGTCACTTACCAAGTCCTGCTGCCTCCAAAGAAACCCCAGCTGGGGGGATCTGATGCCTTTGAGTTGGGCTGTGGGTATGTGCGCACACACAGAAACCCATGAACTTTCCAGGAGAGATGTCTGGTTTCACACCTCAGCTCTTCCAGGTGTTCTTCCCACGCCAACAGCATCCAACAGCAAAAACAGGAGCAGGGCAAGCATTGTCCTGGCTCCCTGTCCTCTGCCTACTCCTGCCATCCCCATCCTGGTGCAGGTAGCTTTCCAGTTTGCACATACCATCACAACAAGTCTCATGGAGGAGCACAGGATGAGATGCTCCTGGGGAAGTTTCCTCTGAGCTCAGCATGCAGAGCTTGGCTCACACTCCAAAGCACGGCAGTTTATAGCCCTTATAAAAACATTTATATAGAAACAGCCTGTTCTATGCATATAAGGCCAATGCCTTCAGACTTGGGCAGGCCCCAACGCCAAATTCAGGCGCAGGGAATAACCTGACATCCCAGTGGAGCTGAGCACATCCAAAGCTGGACAGAACCCAGCCAGCATCTCAGAAACTCTCTCTGAGAGCTATATATGGATTCTGGAGCCCAGTCCTGGTTCACCCTGGGAGAAGAGGGCAGGAGGGCTACGCTGACCAGCGCTCTTGAGTCACAGCTACAGGGAACATGCTACCAGAAAACTAGAGAATGCATTTACAGCAGTAAAAAGAAAAGCAAAAGGTGAAGATTTCCTTCACATTTCCCCATTTCAGTGCAGAAAGGTAAATGAGAGCATGGATTAAATAGCTTACGCTAGATCTTCAAACAAAACAAAAGCAAGACTTTCTGCAGTATAAATATGTCACTACACAGCACAGCTCTCAGTAACAGTACTGCAACAGCAGATGATCACAACAGCCCAGATCTGGCTCAACGTGAAACATTCAGGTTGGAAAACAATCAGCACCTGAATCTCAGTTTTGCAAGAATTTCAATTCATGCACAGCAGATAACACCAGTTTCCTTTCACCTGTTTCACACTGATTGCTTCCAAATCTCCTTGGGTATCCCCACCAGATGCAAAAGAAAAGTCTTCACTCATTCGCTGCTTTATATGCTACCACCGAGGAAATGCCTTCTTCTTCAAGTTTTCCTACAACCCACTTCCAATGGCCACCCTGGCCTGGCACAGAGCCACCCCTATGATGAACTTGCCCACTCCTGTCAGTTAACAACCAGTTTGCTCCAGACCCACACATCTTTCATTAAGAGCTGCTCACGGATCACACTTGCTCAAAACCTCTCCAGCCCTGACCTGGGCTGTCCTCTGACACAGCGGTGGCAGCACCTCAACCACGGGGCACTTGGGTGCTCTGTCAAAAGCCAGGAGGCTTTGCAAAGCTTTGCTGTCTTCCCAGGCACAGCCATTTCCAATACTCAAAGTTGTGTGGATTTCAGTTCCTGGAGACAATAAAGAGAAATAAATCTGGTGCTTTTAGCCCAGGCACTGGAAGGGGAATGATTTTCCTCAGCACTAATGGAGGTGCTTTTTCTTACATATATATATCAGCTGAGATGATGTCAAGGCAGAACATTAAATTAGCCAGCCTCTATTAATTACAGCACTCCTATAGCTCTTCCTGTCTTCCAGCTGCTTTACAAACAGCATTAATTCCTACACATATCTCCTTTCCAAAACCTCCCCGAGGAGTTGGCAAAGCCCCACAGCCTGGAGCAGCCTTAGAGCAAGCAGTCCCCACCCAGGCTTGTGGCCTTACCATCCACGCTCCCAGTGTGCCTTTTCTCCAGACCATTGTTTGGATCAGGAGTGGGAGCCTGGATAATTTACAAGTCATCAAAAGCGCCAGGTTTTGACAGAAAAGTCTGTCCCTGGCCCATCTCCCCCAGGCTGGGGCTTACTGCTGTCCTCCCATCCCTGAGGGCTGCTAGCACTCCAAGTTCAGCATCTCCGCCTTATCTCTCTCCCCAGCTGGAGAATTTCTCCCACCATTAAAATTAACGACGTGGGTTTGCAGACATGAACTGGCTACTAAGCTCCTCCTGTTCCTGGAGTTTGGGGTTGTTTTCAAATTAAGTTGCAGTCCTGTAAGTACAAAGTTATACCAAGCATCATTTACTTTACTGCTGAGCAATGAGGAGCAGGGAGGAAAGCAGGGTGCTCCCTTCCAGGCTCACTGTAAAGTGCCCACAGCACAGGCTGATGCTGCCTGCAGTTCTCCTCTGCTCCAGTCCGGCAGCACTCCCTGTGCCAAGAGCTACAGCCTGGAAAATGGCACTTGTGCTAAAGTGCCTGCATTAATCAAATCTTCATTCACACCAGCAGAGAGAGAAAAAGGCAGGGAGAGATCCCATCAGCTCCCTGACACCAGCCTTCAGTCCATCCCAGTCAGGAAGTAGCATGTTCTAGTATTTTGCCAGGCAGCAGCCTCTGCACGATGCAACAGAGGCCAACACGACAGAAAAAGGCAGCAAAAACCTCCGTGTTGCAGCTTTCACAGACCTAAGCGTTCCCAGGAAGAAAGAAGAAATCACAACTTTCCAAACCAGATTTAGCAACAAGGATTCAGCAACAAGGGCAAAAAAGATCTACAGCAGAAGAGGGATGTGGGATTCCCATCAAAATCACCAAGCTCTGCTTTGACCTGGGAGACTGACTGCAACTTTTTACCTGGATCCCATCCGTGGGACCACTGATCCATCATCCACAACACGTTATGCAGGCAAGCTTGGCAGCAGCAACGGGACTGCATGTGTTGGACCCCAGGGACAAGAAACCCATAAGAGTGACTTCTAGATTTAGGGCTACCTTTAACACCAACCAAATAAAGGGCAATCTTGGCCTCTTAGCCATGATCAGAAGGAACAGAACAGATGGTGACCATGTCAGCACCAACTTCATGTTAGGAGACCCAACACCAGACTGGGCTCTCTCACTCCAAATCAGCAGCAGAATGGGTGGGCAGACATGCACAGAGTGACCCCTTATTTAACACTGGAACAGGAGCATCCTTGATGCTAACCTGTTCTTAGACAGCCATGGGAAAGTTGAGTCTACACCTTCCCAGACAGTTTTACACAGGCACACACAGCCTGAAGAAGAGGTTACTAAGGAGAGTAAGAACCACTTTGACTTTAGTCTGCCCAAGAGTGTAATTCACACTCCCATCTAGGTGTAAGAAAGTCTTGTCTAAGCTTGGAGCTATGTAGCACTGAAAAAAAGTCAAATATAGATCGCTCAAACCCAAATGAGTGCTCTGCCAGAACAAATCACAGAAAAAAAAGACTGAACACAAAGTGCAAAACGGGAAGGTGGAGGAGGGATTCCCCTCCTCCCATTTTAATAACCCAAGGCTGCAAAGACAGGAACAGCTCTTCAAAATCGCATTGAGCTGGGCGCAGCGGCATCATGACCTTCACTGGTTTTCCGCTCATCGGAGAGGAAACGAACAAAACACGCTCCAGTTTCTTCCACTCTTCTGCCTTTTTCTGTTCCCCACAGACCCTCCGGACAACCAGACAAGACAAATCTAATGCTCAAAGGGGAGGTCAGCTGGAGCATGGCCCCACCAAGATCTTGAGAAATCAGTCAGACTTTAGGTCATACTTGTCCTTTCCCTGCTCCAAAGACATGGCAGGAATCAGCACCCTGAAAATCAGTCCACCAGAAATTATCTGTGAATCTTTGCAAAACCCTGCCACCCTAGGCATGTCAGACACTCACGGCTCCGGCACCGTGCACAGGAAATGGGAAGATGCTCCACGGGTGTGTTGAGACCTCTTTCTCCCAACATCAGTGGTTGGTTTCAATCCTTTTCCCTTCCACCACAGGCACAGGGTAGCAGCAAGGCAAGGAAAGGCCTCCTCCAGGCTTCAGTTACAAAGCAGCCTGGCAGCCAGCTCATGGAAACAGCAGCAGCCAATGCCCAACAGCCTGTCCCCTCCAAAGCCATCAATTCCCAGCTTCATGGCAAGTCAGCCAACATAGCCACAGGCTTCACCGAGCAGGATGCACCATGACACCTTCACTCAGCACTCAAAGGTGAGAAGAAGGAGAAAGAGTCTATCTGAAGACACTTTGCAACCAGCCTTAAAAAGTTAAGGCGGAAATCTTCCCAAAGAGTCTGGCTATAGAAGACACTGGTCTCCGTTGAATCAAGATCTGTTATGTTGTAATATAATAGATGTAAATTAAAACAGAAAATCTATCATGCCTCTAATGTAGCCTGATAGCTGAGCGTGTGGATCCGTACGAGCAGAAGCACAGAGAGGAAGGGTGATATATGGCGAAGCTGGATGGAGGGTGAAAAGCGTGGCGAGACGAGCCGGAGAATGGCGCAGCCCGCTCTACGCTCCTCAGACCCAAGGGCAAGAGAGGAATAAATGTTGATTAGTGTTGATTTTGTCCGACGAACGCTTGTCGAGTGACAGTTGGACTAAGCTGCTCTGAAAGAGAAGCATTAATCTTGGTCTGGTTTAAGTAGAGTATATTAATTTGTGTCATTTTTACTAAGTCGTACTGAGAAAGGCTTCTTACTGCTTTGCATCTGACTGCTTTGGTGGTTTAGCCTACTTTATTTTTTTTTCCTCCCTTTTCCCCTCCTTCTCCCTTTTAAACAGATATGGCGGCAGCAGCAACATATTCAAATAGCTCAGCAGGAGAGCGGGGGACCAAACGCTTCGCTCCTGGATTAAGAAAATAAACTCCCAGGGTGTTGGCATAGCAACAGCATTTCAGATGAACTACTATATATTCTGTGATTAATAAATTAACATTTTTTTCATATGGTTGTTTCTCCTTTTCTTTCCCTCCTTCCGATGGCAGGAAGGAGGGGGTGGGCAGGCAGCAGAGGACAGTCGATGTCCCCATGAGCCGGGGACAGGGCTTTGCCCAAGGAAGGTGGCAAGACCTCCTTTCCTCTCCATGTGCCCAGCTGCAGAACACAGCTTTCTGCACCCTACAAAGGAATACAACATGAACACGATGCTACATGTGCTGGGGACAAGGAGAAATGGGCCTTGGGCGGATGGGGATGGAGACGTGACACAGCTGAGAAGGCGGAAACAGACAATCCTGGTGCTGAGACAAGGATGGTTTCAATTTCTCTTCGAAGGCTAACAGCCCATTCAAGCTTTCAGTGACACCAAGGGCTTCACAAACAGGTCTCTGTGCCTTGCTTGTGGATCACCCCTTTCGCAGCCACTTTCTCCTCTCCACTGCCTGCCGTCTTTTTTTTTTTTTTTTTACTTACTTTTATGGAAAAGGGACTCGAGGGAGAACCCAGAGAAAATACCGTGAATTAAGAGCAAAAGACTGCTAAGTTCCCCAGAGCAAACTGCATGCACAGAGTTAATTTTCCATGGCTGGAGCAGGTAACGGGAACTCCTGCACGTTTCTCAAGCCTTTCTGAAAATAACCGGGCGATCCCATTCTCACATGAACAAGAAACCAGAGCCTCCCCAAGGAGCACTGGTGAGTGACTGACCCAAATTCAAACACTTACCTACTCCTGCCAGCACTGGCAAAATGACTGGTGCTGAACCATAGCTGCCTTTGGGCCCTTGCACTGTCAGAAGCCTGAACACAGGAGAGAGAAAATCAACACCTGTATATTCATTGTAGCTCCCCCAAAATAAAAATGTCTGGGGATATGCTGAGCCAGGATAGTCTTTGACAGGACAGCAGGCTCCCACTGGGGTAAAGGTGAGGGTGAACCCTGTTTTCAAACACTTGTACTGTGTGCTATGGGGCTGACATGACGAGAAGGTTCAGGCTTAGTCTATGTGCTGCTCCTGCTGAATTCCAGAGGTTTGGCATTTGTTTGGGGGTTTTAATAAATCTTATTGTAATCTACCTTTTGCATCTGCAAATGTGCTCTGAACATCTCCATTGCCCATGCTGCTCACAGATTCTTTAGCATCATAGTAATCCTCCCAAAACTCCACTACTCAAAGCTGCTTTGCTTCAGGCACCAACCAAAGTTGAGACATTTCCTCTTCTTACCAAACTCTGAATTAGTCAAAGTTTTGTTAAAGCATGAAATCATTTGACAAGTTACATCCACCACAGGCTGCACATGCACACAGGCAAACTGTGCACACCTCTGAAAATTCAGATCCTGAAGCACCATCAACATTTTTGAAAGCATTTCAACAGTTCAAGACCTCTAGTTTGCTTTACAAACCTGGCTAAGAATGCAGCTTCTTGGCTTCTCCCAAGAGCAAGACTTGGGCAATCCAGGAGCATTACCAGTGGGGTTTAAACACAACTCAGCAGTTCTGTGCCCACTGCCCTGCATGCAGCTGCAGGCACGTGGCATTAAAAAAAAAAGTCCTAGCTGGCATAAATGGGTAAAGTTTCTCCATCAGAAGCAGGAAAAGCCAATTTGAAGCCCACTGCCAATCCCTCCCAGTATCTTCCGTGGTCTCAACCCCACCTCCTTCACAGCATCGCCCCTCCATCTGTGCAGAGACTGCACACCACCATGTGTGCCACCATGCCAGGTTATTTCATGTTCTCTACATCAGAGCAGGGTACAGCAGGGTCTTCACCCATACCCTGAAGGTACTTTCTCACACAGGAGACCTCCCCCTCCTGCTGGCAATCCCAAAGACATGGAAACCTTTAAAATTGGAGCCACTGGGGAGAGGGAAGCAAGCACAGCCCAGCAGCCCCCAGCTGCCCTTTCCTCCATTTGTTATAGCTGCTGCTGGGGACAGCAGGCGAGCAGCACCGTGCTGTGTTCTCCCCTTAATGTTATCTTACACTCCTAAGCACAAAGGACTACTTAGAAAAGCCTCGCTGGAGTAATGCTGTTTCTCAATGACTTTTCTTATGGATCCTGGAGGATAAGGCGTATCAAAGTGTTTCCACAGCTGCATACAGGGAGCCAGGGTAACCTAAACTTTTAATTTAAGCTACTGCTAGCCTCTAGCTCAGAACCAGTAGCTTTTAGGGTGAAGACAAAAGCAAGCAAATGCCTGTGGTGGACATGGGATGCTTAGTGCCAAACTTCAGGGGTGGCTTTAAATATTGGCACCTTCATCTGGTCCTGTTTAAAAACATCCTGACTTACCACATCTTTATTAAACACATCAAAAAAGTAAGGACTGGAAGTAAGGACTGAGTCACACATCTCAAATATACAGAGCCTCAGATATATTTATGCACGTGAAGATAGAAACATTCTTTGTCCCTCCCAAACACTGTGAGACCCCATGTTTAGTCATTGCAGCATCAACAGTACCCAGTCCTTCACTAATGCCTTCCACCTAACTCCAGACATATTTTAGAATAAATCAATCCATCAAAACACTGAGTCCAAGTGTCAGACTCTTCTCTCATGAGGAAAGGCCGAGATCCTGGCAGGCACACGTCACAGCTCATTTTCCCAGGGCTGAATTGAGGGAGCCAGGGTCACCATGGGAAGAGGTGCAGCTCCTGTTTTCCAAGGTGTATGGTCCGAGAGAGACAACGGGGCACTGCTTGGCCATAAAGAACCAGTGCCATGACTTAGGCGCTTTTCCAACAGCCTAAAATGGTAAATCGTGTTGGCCTGACCTTGTTACCTGAATGCTGCCATGCACAGAGGCTATGTCCCTCCAGCAGAGCCTCACCCACTTAAGGCACCACATCACACTAGTCCTTTAAATGACGAGTCCTTACACTGGTCTGCTGGACCAGATGGTTCTCAGCATCAAGTATGAGATCCCCTCTTAAAAATGTACAACTAGCCAAGAATGGAATGGGGAAATCCTCAAAGAAATGTAATGACTAAAACAAAAAACCCCAAACCTCCCAAACGAACAGATCCTCTTCCTGGAATTTGTCTGTGATGATCTGTACCAGGCTATCCTGCTTCCCCAGTTTAAAATGAACCCTGCAAAGAACTGGGAACTCGATACAGAAGAGGAGGTATGTAGAACAGTGCCAACCACAGTGTGCTGCAAAATATCTCCAGCCCCTCACAGCTTTTGCCCCCTGCAGTATAATCTCCTGCAATTCTATTTTGATCCTGTTTCTGGCCCCATTTTCCAATTCATCCCTTGTCCGTCCGGAATTTCGCCACCCAGTTCTTAGTCCAGGGATAGGTTTTCGTTACTCATTTGGTAATTCCTCACCATCTGACACCCACATCCCTCACCAAGTTCACCCAGGGGGAATCAAAGCAGCAATACTCACTCTCTGAAATTGCCAAGAGGGATCTTCTTCTTTAGAAAAAAAAAAATCTTTGACCATACCCCAAATCAAGGGAAAAGTCTTAATTCCAAATAGAGGACCAACCAGACAACCATCATTTCCACACTGCTCAAAAACCTAGATCCAGGAGTTCAGCCCTGGACCACATCCACTAACACACTTGGTTTAGGGGTCTCTAATTTGCTACCACATCATGTTTGCACAGCTCCACGAACACGCAGTCTCTGAGACCTGCTCTCAGTAAGTTGCACAGAGACCAAAAGAGATGCCTGTAAAAGGTCTCCTGCCGCTGTGACTGTTCTGTTTTCACAATAAACCCATAAAACTCACACAGAAAGAGTACAAATAGTTAAAATGCCATTCATCCAATGAGCTTCTACTCAACATCTTGTTGCTAATTAATTTATTTTCTAAAGTTTCTCTCAATTCAGGTATTTTCTACCACATGTGAGCACCTAACATCCCCTCAGAGAGTGGCAGCCGGTGGTTCTCCTGGTCCGCCATGGGAAATTAATGAGGTTCTACCATGAAGGGAGAATTGCTCTCTGTAACTTCCTAGCTTCAATTCCATACATCTGGAGTTCTTGCACCTCCCTTTATTTCACCAGTATTGTTGCAATAATAAGATGTCTTGAGACACATGCCATATCCAGTTAGGAAAAGGAACTAAGATCTCTCCTGCTCTATCAAGTGTGGCCTCTGCAGCCCAGAAAGCCCACTGCTCCCCTCTCAGCCAAACCACACGGCAAGTAACACATCTAATTTGCTCTCCGCTGCGCTCCTTAGGTTTTTTGCAACATTACTGATTTCCAAGAGCTTTCCTCCCACTGAATCTTTCCAGTTTGGATTGTGAGGGTAGTATTTTGCAATTCCTTCTTCACACATTCATGAAGTGTTGCTGTTTGCCACTAAAAAGTCGCTTGCTGGGCTCTACCCCAAAGGCAGTCGTGTTGCAATGGCTGGAAGCTAATCATACACATTACCATACTGGGAGGCAGGGAGAGGCACACACTCGTGTTTATATCTTCCCCACACAACCAATGCACCACACGGGCAGATTTTTTCAATGAATTTGGGGATGGAGGGAAGGAAACAGGCAATGCTGCCATGGGAGTGAGCAGCTCCCGATCAATAGGCCATCTGCAATAGGAGATCAATCGCTTCCATTTTGCAAGGTGTTAAGTGTGACGGGGATTGAATTAAAGCCGAGAAGAGCGGCTGTAAGTTATGCTTTTCTCCTTCCCCTCATTTTTTACCTTTTAAGAAACAAACCCATAAAACAGTACTTTTTTCCTTTCCTTTTCCCTGCCCCCTCCCTTTCCTCTCTAAGGTTTTCAATTAGGTGAGTAGAAGGACAAATGGAGCAAATACATTTTGCTCAAGTTCTAAGTGCTTTTGAAACCCCCTGTCAAAGCATTTAGTAACGCAAGATTTAAGATGCCCAATTAATTTTTCCCCAACAAGGAGCCAAAAGTAGATGCAGGAGGAGGTTAAAAGCTAAGTGTTTAATTAATATTAAATTTATATGATTCTTTATCACCAAAAGCATTGTAAAATTGAAAAAGCAGTTAATTTTATGGTCACTGTGTATTCCTCCGCTTTGATCTTTGATCCGTGGAATGAAATCGCGGAGTGTAAAGATTCTCCTGCTTTATTATACCTGTCTCGTGGCAGGGATGGTGGGTGAGCTGAGCTCATCTGAGCCTCAGTACGAACGAGGCAGGGTGGTAGCGGGGCTCAAAGCCCCCACACTGCCTGGAAGGCTTAGGGGTGCACAGATTGCAGCGTCCCCCCCAAGGGGAACTTTGTGCCATTTGGCCGACGCCGGCACAAAACTCTTCCGTACGCCACCGCTGCCTCGCCGTGGCTCCTGGCCTCCCCCGTGCCTATCTGCCAGCCAGACAAAGAGCTATTATGCAGAACGGATTGCACTGGAAAGGAAAAAAAAAAAAAAAAAAAGGGGGGGGGGGGGGGGGGGGGATAATTTCTGCAGAGGTTTTTATGTGGGGTTTTTTTTACATTTTGAAATCCCACTGGGAGCCTCATTATAATTTAGTTATTAGCAGGGGGAAAAGAAACCAAAGAAGTAAAAGAAATTTAACATCTATAATAAAAAAAATATTTAAAGGGAGGAGAAAAATCAACAGGATGAGAGTTCTCCAAGCTTCAAAGCAGTTGCAAAATCCTGATCTAAATGTTTAAGGCAGCCCCACTGGCTGTGAGCTGTCCTGGGGTCAGATTTCCATCACAGATTCATTGCTGCTCCTGGATGGAACAGGCAGTGTCCCCCACACCACAGACACCCACACAGCCAGATGGACACCCAGGACAGAAGCATGTCTCCATTCTGAGCAGGATCATCTGATCCCGCTCCTCTCACCTAGCTCTCCATCTGGAAATCCTTTGAAAGGCCACACAGATCTTTCCCTGTCCCCTTCAGTTCAGCCCTCATTCCCAGGGAGAGGTACAGTGCATATATTCATATAATAAGAAAGTGAGAGTTTTAATGGGAATTTAATCTTATTAAAGTCTTGATTTTAGGGCAGGTACATAAGTCATACATACGAAGAGGCACAAAGTAATGAAACGGTGCAGCTCTCAAGATACAGCTGGGAAAACTGGGAAGTCATTAAGGACAGACAAAAATTAGGCTTGGTATCATGAAATAAGATCTAATAATTGGCACTGCTCCAGAAGCAACGGGAATTAATATTATTAACCCTTTGCTCCCGTGCTTCAACTTATTTTCACTTGCTATCAGACAAGGACAGTCACCTCTGTCCCACATGAGAGGCTCCAGCACAGCAGCAACACAAGCTGCCCCAGGTCATCTAGCAGTGATGGAGCAGAGCCTGAAGAGAAACGAGGTTTATCTCTTTTCCCACGGGATGCAAGAAGACTCCTTTTCTACGAAGCAGAAGAGATGCCAGACACACAAAGCAGCAGTCTGCAACCTTGTGGAGTCAGAAATGGGATGGATAACAACCACCCTGCTGTGGTTAGCAGGTCAGCTCTGTTCCCCCATCCATAACATGGGAAGCATGAAACAAGAGTTGCGTTTTTCACATCCCCACTGCACAGCCATGTCCTCAGAGATGCTAGCCACCAAATCATACCCTCCAGCTGGCACTTCTTCAAGACCATATTCAGCCAGGGTTTTTTTAAGGTTCAAATTACCCCTGGTCCAGCCAAGACAGGACATCAGAGTTTCAAACACTCAGCCCTGGCCTTGAACCAGGCAACCAGCTTTCAAGCCTTGCACAAAGGGTGCCAACCAAAACAACTGAGAAGTATTTGCAGCTGCCCACAAGGAGGTTTCTACTGCCAGACTGCCCTGTCCACTGTGCAGAGAAGAGAAACCAAGGAGGCCATATCCTGCTAAGTTTCACATCTAAAGTGGTACTTTCAGGACCTGCCTGACACAAGTCCTGCACAACTTGTGGTCCTCTCCCACAGACCAGTAGTCACACATACTCAAGCACAGCTGTGTATCTATCTTGAGAAGAGCTGCCATTAAGTGAGATGTTCAAGGAACACACACAGCACACGAGATGTAATGCTGCTCTGACAACTCCTCTGCCCCTCTCAAGTGGTGAAGAGCCACAGCTCTGGCCGTCCACAGTGCAGCCTCCCCTCGCAGACAGACCGACCATATTTTATACGTATGCGTGCAGATATCGACAGATGGAGAGAGAAAATTACTGTGCCCATAAATTGAAGCTTTGGTCACGTCAGTTCAAGAAACAGAATAGAAAATTTAGAGCCAAGAAACCAGCTCGTGTCAGTCAGGCTGACGAGCAAAGGCACCAAAAAACACACCCCTTAGCACGGGGAGTTGAGATGCAAGCACCCGCACGCAGAGACCCTGCTCCTCTTCATCTATTCTCAGCAACTGTTTGTCTGAGGACACATGCAACTGGATTTGTCAAGCCCCCTTTTAACAACTTCTTGTCACAGTCCATTACCAAATTGCATATAGTTATATATTCCACTAATTAGGCTTCTAAAATATCATTAACATGTCTCTTGATCATTAGCATAACGTATGAGGCGTCCTCGTTAGGCACGACTCGAGTTTGTTAATGCGGTAATGAAAGGCACGAGGCTGGTACTGCAGGAGTCGTGCAGAGATAGGAGGCTGGGAACATCAAAAGCATCAGTGCCAGGATTAGAAAAAAATAACAACAAGATCAGCGAGAGGCGAGGGCAGAAGCCAATTGCTGGGAAACCAGGGTGATGTGGAAGGTGGAACAAGCATCTCCAGGCAGGCAGATACTTCCCATACACCGCGTGTTTTCCTCAGACTAAAATAACATTCCCATGATGTGAGTACAGCACAGGTCAGGGATGAGTCAGGACTGCAGACCTGACCACATCATCATCAGGAGCTGGGTAAAATGGGAGCAGTGGCCAGCAGTGGCACAAGCCCCATGGCACAGGTCCCTAGTTGAACCCTTCCTGTTTGGTTGATCCCAGGACACCCCTCACACCTATTCAGGCCAGCCCTGCCCCACACAAGGGCATGCTTCGTCCAAAAACCCAGTACACAACACATACATCCCCCCCTCCCAAAACCAACATGGAGTGCTCCCTCTACCCAGCTCCAAGATAAAACTGGTCCAAGGCAGTGCCAGGCACCACCCTCACCCCACCAGCTGAGACTGCACAAGACTGAGCAACCACCCCAGCTAAATGATGGAAAACCACCACTCACCAGGCATTACACAGCAGGAGATCAAGGGCGTTGGAGACAGTAGCCTGGGATGGTGTAATGGCACAGGAACTTATGGAAAGGCATGAGAGGTCTTCAATACACAAATGTGACCCTAGACAGCAACATTTGCATATGTGCTTCAATGCATCCAGGGCTGGGGGGGTGAAGATGTGAGTTAACAGGCAAAGGTTTGACCAGGACAGATGCTCCCATACTCAAGCCAGCTCATGTATCAGTGGTTACCACCGTTGCTATAAATAAGCAGGGGCTTTTTTTTTTTCGTTTGAGCGAATAACTCAATAAGTCACCACATGAAAGATATTGTAAATAGCTCCAGCAGAGTGCAAGTCAGGGCTGCTTCCAATTAGCTTTCACTTACACTCCCCCCGTCTGCGCCAAGTTTTCAGAGTTTGTTCCCAACACGCTGCTTGCTCCGTGTCTGGGGAGAGGTGGGGAGCAAACCCCGCTGCAATCCGGGCCACCACTCCTCCAGTGTAGAAATGATCTTTTCATTAAAGCTGCGAAGACGTCAAAGCAAGTGAAAACAGCCCACATATGCATTTATCTTTGTCCAGATGTNGGGGGGGGGGGGGGGGGAGGAAACAGCCAAGAGCTTTTCTTCAGCTGGTGAGAGCAAACACCACCCACCACCACAGCAACAGCCTGGAAATGGGAAGCAGCACACAACTTTCATTAGAGCAAAGACATAAAACAAACTCGGGGAAGGCGGCCCAGGGGCTTTTACGCACACATCTGAAGAGACCCTCACAAGTCTCTAAGGAAAGGGTAGGACACCTCCTCATAGGCAACACCACTGCCAAAACAACAGGGAGAAGATGGATGATTTTGCGAGTCTTCATCAAAAAATTCCTGTTCCATGAGATAAAGGTGATGTTAAGACTCTTTCCAAGTTTTTACTCGTGCAAACGCACAACCTTTGTGTCCCACACATGCGCGCGCCTTCACGCAGCAGCTGGTCCCGATATCAGTGGAGCATCACAGCCAGGAAACTATCACCAGGAAGATAAAATACAGGGCAGGAGAGTGCAGGATCGGTTGGCAGACCAGAGGAATGGGATCTTGGGGAAGGGGCTTAATTCCCCACCACCCCTATCTGGGAATAGCTGCGGTAGAGTCACGGAACATCCGTGTCTCACCTTCTGCCATCAGGAGGGTGTTATAGGTGCCTAATCTGGGTCAGAAGATGGAGGAGGACCAGGGAACCAAAGCTAGCTCGTGACATCATCATTTCAGCCAAAATCTCCCTTCTTCAGTCACCACACAACTGGGTACCACCCACACTGAGGCATTTTGCAAGGAGGTCAGCAACACCCCAGAGCAGGACCAGGTCTCCCTAAAAAAGCAGATGTATTTGTTTGCTGGGATGCAGACTCCCTGCCCTGTCACCCCAACCACAACACTGCACTGAAATGTGGACACTGGAAAGTATCCACTGCTTTGGGGGAGGGGGTTACAGCAACCAGCACAGCACAAACTGCTTTTGTTGGTTTCCTGCCTTTCAAGCCAAAAGCAACAATCACAAAAAAGAAAAGCCACTAACATTTGATAAAGCTTTTCAATTTGAAAGGGGTCAGGAAAAAGTTCCAGGAAAGGGACGAGAAACAACCTTCTTTAAAACCCTTTAATGTGCTGAGAATCAGCTCTCACAGGTTACAGGTTTCTGTTTTTCCCCTCTAGTTTCTCAACCACCTTTACTCCCCACTCCATGCTCCATCTTCTTCCCACTCCCTCCCGCGCTTCCAAACGGCAGCAGCACTCCATTAAAACATCCAGGGAGGAACCTCTCCCCTCCCTGTGAGGAGGGCGCTGGGTTGACCTCTCTACATCTGGACATGTCTGCAATCTCCGGCTTTCCAGGGCAAATGCCGGCAGCACAGTGACCTTCCTGGAATCATGGTACTCCGATGTCCCTTCTCCAACCCACCCATCCCCTGTCCCTCCGCTGAACTCCTGCCCATCTGTGCTGAGGACATGGCAGTGTCTCACAAGGGGTGCCTCCAGACAGGCCTTGGTAACTCCCACAGGCCCCAGTCCAAGGTGCATTTGCTTGGGAGAGTAAAAGGGGGTTAGGGATCCAGACGGCAAACCATCCAGATTTAACTAAAAGCAAACTGCCTAAAAGCAAAAAATCTGTTCAAATCCTAGACCCGCTTTACTTGCCACCCTCTGGAGAGCACTTGCCACTCCAGACTGTCTTACCCACCCTTCAACGCAACCCATCAGGAGGGATTACAGATCCATCAGCATCTCGGTCACAAGCAGAAAAGCCTTGGTGACTTCTTCCTTCTCGTGCTGCACAAGCCCACCAGATCTCAGCAGGTTGTTGAGTAAAACGCTGCCTGATACAGCCAAATTAACATGCCTCAGCCTTCCCTGGCCAGTTTGGCATGAGTTGGTCTATGCTCTGCCTTTTCCAAGCCATGGGCCAATCACTAATACCACATCATCATGCCCTCTCCTCTCCATGCAAGTTTAGTGCTCGCTCCTCTACATCCCACTTTCCTGCAACTCACAGACGCATTTCTCCACTGGAGCTGCCTGTCCCAAAATACCAACAATTTTAGCATACTGCTGGAAAATCGCAGCAATGCTGCTGTGGAACAGGACACCTAACCCCCACAGGTCCCACAACCAACCACCACATCCATTTGGGATTGTTTTTCCTAACATCCTCCCTGCCAGACCATGGCTGTCGAAGGCAACCCAGAGCTCCCCAAGTCTTGAGACCATCTCAGCTGGAAAGAGCACAACAGAAAGCTTAGCTAACAGCCAAGATGCAAAGCAAGACTGAGGCAGTCATCACAAGCAGACACCCGTGGCATCATTTGCTCCTAGCTGTAGGAACAGGCAGAGCTCTTCTTCATAGGGCACAAACAGCTTTTCCCCTGCCCATCCCCACCACCAAACTCTACTTTTTCAGTCCTCCCAGAATAAAATCTACTGGTTTTCCCCCGCCTCGCTGGATGAGCACACAGACCCCAACCTTACGCCTGGCCTGACTGGGGGAGATTGTATCAATAAAGCCTCATGCATGCAGTGAGACTTGAGCCTCCCTGCTGCCTGCAATCAGCTCCATTTGTTTATTTTTATTTGAGCAAAACTTTAGCTAGGCTGGCTGGGGGGAGGCTGGGAGGGGGACGAACCCTTGGAAAACCAGTCTGCGCGTTGGGTCTCCAAAGGGACTGAAACTGGGGATGGGAGGAGGGGCCAGCTCTCCTTTCCAAAGAGCTTTCAATAGGAAACAGATGTTGAGGGCCCACTGACCAAAAGCAGGGTCTGCAGCGGGCTTCCCTGGCTCCATGCTCCCAACAGAATCCGTTTTAATTAAAATATTTCGGCTCGAGCACGAGGTGAGGGGTAGGAGGAGTGGGGAAAGGTCTGGGGGTGATGCGCTTGTTACCTCTGCACAGGCACCAGCGTTTGTGGCAGGGCTGGAGGAGGTGCTGGGGTGCACAGGGTTGGGATGGAGACCCCATCCCGTACCCCCAACCTAGGCTCCCTCCCTCCAGCAGAGCTCAACATAAATTCTGCTGACCTTGAGTGAAAAATTGCCTCATTTTGGTACAAAAAAATAACATTACATCATGTAGCTGTGTCAGGTTCTATCAATGCCCCCTTCCCGCCCACCCCCAAAGCGAGGGGGATGTAACCCAACACTATGAAAACACCAGCCTGGAAAAGAAAAGGAGCCTTTGTCGTGGACCATCAGCTTCCCGCCCCTGCCTGAGGTGAAGAAAGATCTCCAAAAACGTTCAGCTGGGAGGTACAGACTCCAGACATGTCACTCCTACAGCCCCTTTGCTTCTCCATCCCCATCTTCAAAATTCCTGCTTCTCCCTTCCTTACAAATTTCTGCCATTACCAGGATCCAAAGCTCCCTCCTCCTACGATCTCTTGGCAAAGGTCAGCTCTGTGCAAAATGCAAAATAAAAAAAAAAAAAAAAAAAAAAGGGCAGCAGGAAGCCTGAAAGCACAGCCTTTCGATCACTAAAGTCTGACTTCAAGCCTAGATAAGTCAATAGTGTCCTTCAGGTGAGGATCTGTCCTGGCTTTCTTGCCAAGGGTACCCAAATCCCTGGCAGGAGTGGATGTGGAGCAGAGGACATGTGAACGCACACACCCAGCTCCAGCAAAGAAAAACGGGGGAAGTCCAGGAACTGAACAGTAAGGAGGGAAGCTGACAGGAGCTCTGCCAAGCCACAGACACTCAAGCAAGCCCATGCACCCCAAGGCAGCGAGTGTCTGCCCATCATACAGGAAAAGGCATAAGCTGATGAAGAGTGGGAAGGAAACCAGGGCCAGCAGGATCTGATAACCAGCCCTGGGTTAGGCTGCTTGAGGCACAAGTGCTAGGTGGATGGGCGGCAGGCTGTGCCACTTGCACCGCAGCCAGGGAACAGGCTCTTACCCACTTTTACCGGGAGAGAGGAGCTGCAGGTACTTGGGGTCCCATGGGCTCCCAGGATGAGCACGCAAATGGGAACGAAGAGGGTGTAAAAGGAACTCCCCCTTGACCATGTATGCTGCATGGTTGCAGGTTCCTTTTTGCCTTCCTGCCAGGATCACGCTTTCCTCTGACAAAAGACAGGGACATAGTGGCATGCACTCCAGCCAAGTGTGCCTTGCTTACACCCTGCTCGCTGGCAGCACTACGGCTCACTGAGCGAACCCACAGGAAAGGAAAAGGAGCTGCTGCTGCCTGCGGGCAGCCCAGCACCAGGCCATGCATGGGTCGAGGGGAGAGGGAGGAGAACACCCAGCTTGCCCCAGGCCCTCGGCTCTCCGATGTATTTTCTCATTAACGTGTAATACGGTTTTATTGTCTCAAACAATGTCTGTTTTCGATCAGTTCCTTCATCCCAGACACTGCCGCGCGCACAGACCGAGGAGGCCAGATGGTTCATGTCGCAGGAGTCTTCCCGCTCTTCCACACCCGCTCCCTAATTCCTTACAAATTCCTGGAATGCCTGCGCCCCCGAAAACCAGCCCTGGGCAGAGACAGGCATCAGCCCTGGGAGCAGAGGCTGGGGGCTCTCCCAGCCTCCCCTCCACAGCACTGGAGCTCCCCAGCAGCGAGCAGCAGCTCCCGGCTGTCATCTCCTCCACGGGGTCACCAGGGAGCATTTTCCACCAAAAATTGGAGATCTGCGGGTCTCCTCTGCTGAGGGAGGAGCACGCACACCCCAAAGCCCCCATCCCAACCCCAGAGAGAGGGCCAGCAGCAGGGCTGCCAGAGGTGGGGAGGATGCCTGCCCATAATCCCCACCACGTGCCCAAGGCCACCAGGGCCCTGCCAAACCACTCACAGCTCCAGCTTTCACCCACGCCTCCAGTCATTAATCCCTGTGCTGGCAGCTGGACACAGTGGTTCACTGAGTCCTGCCCAAAACCCAGGGGCCAATCCCAGCCTCAACCAAATCAAAGGGAAGGCTGCTGCTGACTTCAAGTAGCTTCCCCAGGCCCTGAGCTGGCTACCCAGGCAGCTTAGCTGGTGGCTCCACTCCACCCCTAATCACCTCCCAGAGGTCTGGCAAGGCTCTTGGCTCCTCTTGCCATCCTTCCAGTGCTCTTGCAACCACCTTCCTTGGAGGAGGAGGAGCCCACCAGCCCCATGAAGGAGCCCCACTGAGCATAAGACAGCTGGGGAAAAAGAAGGCATGCTGAAAGAAATCATTCAGCCTGGAGGCACCAGGAAGCTAGTGCTCACACTTCTAGCACCACTAGAGCACAAATAAGCTCATCTAGGAAAAAAGCAGAGTCTGGTGGAAAAGATAGCACCTTCTCCAAGGCACTCAAGCACCACATGGCACGGCCAGGTCACAGGCCATCCCAAACCAGGCATCAGCTACAGGATCCCACGGTCTCTCTGACCCTGCATATTCTGTCCTGTCTCCAAGGAGCTCCATGAGCTGCATTTTCCCCCTGGTCCCCACTCCACAGCAGCCACCACCTAGGAAAAGTCTCCACGAGGAATGGCCAGAAGAGATCCCCAGCCTGCAGCACAGCAGGGCTGGCAGCCACTCTCCAGGGTTTGGCTGCCAAAATGTCGTGCGGGCTCCTCGGAGACCTGCCGAGCAGACGGGTATCTGCTCCCAATTCAACTGAATTTTCATGAGGATGACACAAGACAGCTCTACTGCCAAGTTTTCACAGCTCTTTCAGAGAGAAGGGGTGCCAGAGCCCAAGAGCCACCTCCAAAAAATCTCACTCATACAGCAAGGAGGGCATCTTTTTTTTCCTCATCACTTTTTTCCCCTGAGCTCCTCAGCTCATTTTAGTGAGCTCTACACCAAGCCTGCCTCCACCCAGAGAAACGCCAGGGCACACACTTCAAGTCTTGCCAAGCTCTGAGTGATGAGGAAAAAAAAAAAACTAAGGAGGTAGGAGGTTTATAGCAGGTAGATTTATACCTGCAGGATCATGCCGTGTCCTCCAACACCCATCCTACACCTTGCCCATGAGTACTGTGAGGGGAAAAGCTGTTCTTGCCATGTCACGGTCAGATGCTCAAGAGGCAAAGCAGCAGGAGCTGAAGGGGTCTGAGATGCTTGGTTTCAACCCAAGAAGCCCATGTGCAGAAGGAAAGCTGCCACAGGCCAGAACTGAAGGGTCCAGAGCGTCCTCAGACCCCAGGCCTGACATAACCATAAAGGAGACAAGTAGAGGATGTGCCCTTGGGACAGAGCAACGTGAGGGTTGCAAATAAGTGACAGTAGGGGAATGCAAGCATTGGGGTGATTTTGAACTCCGTAGCAGAGAAAAATATCACCTGCCACCTTTTGGCATTCCCAGCGCTCAACTTTGGCTCCATCCAGCAAGAAAAAACACAGCAGGAAAGAGCAAGTGAGCTGAAACCTGATCCCCTGAAAGGCCGGACTCCATGTCTGGCTTTTCTTACCGGCTCGGCCGACCTGTACGTGCCAGCCTGGGAAGGCGTAATGGTTCCACCGACAGAACTTCATTAACTTTTTATACACTCGGCCGCTAATTTATAATCATTAGCGGACAAACAGCCAACAATTACACAAGCAGCACGTTAAGGAGAGAGGGAGAGAGCTTGAAGGAGCAGTGATGGAAACGTGCTCATGGTAGGGAGGGAGCAGGGATGGTGTGTCCCCTGTCCCTGGGCTGGCATGTGACAGGGGCGACCTCTCCCAAGATTTACTGGCATGCCATTTCCTCAGCTGTAATTAAGGCACTGGGCAGCAGAAAGGTAAAAAGGTGCAGGTGAGCACAGAGAACGGGAAAAAAAAAAATCTCTCAGGCACTTATTTTCAACACAAAAAATAAAAGGAGATGGGAAGAGGAGGAGCATACACAGTCCACGTTTCCAACTCCTGGCGCAGGCAAGGCGCCCATTTGCAGAAGAATGGGAAACTCTGCACATAAACAGCATTAAATTAATCCTGATTTAATGAAATCTTCAAACATAGGTCACGTAACCTCAGTGCCTTTCCATGCACCAGCTCCCCTCCTGCTGGAGGCAGCTCTGTGCAGGAGGCAGGACATGGTGTCACAACGCACAGCCCTGGCACCCCCGGTGAGCAATGCCTGCAAATACCCAAATCCCGTGGATGCATCTGCATTAAGGATGGAGATGTGAGAGAGCGGAAAGGTTTCAAACACCTCTGGGATCAGTGGTCTCTGTTCCCCAGAAAAAACTCAAAGTGAACTCCACCAGCGCTCCCCTCCTGCCCCACATCCCACCCAGTCCCTGCCAGTAAACCCTTGCCGCACAAGGCGAGGCTGCAGGCAGAGGACAACAGGCAGGCTTCCCTCCTCAGCAACAACCCGCGCTGCTTTAATCGATCAAAGAGCCATAAGACGTGCAGATACAGATGTCCCTGCCGTGCAGGCAGGCCAGCAAGGAAGCAGAGTGACCTGACCAGCATCACTCAACAACACGGCGTGCCCAGAAACCAAACCTACAGCTCTTTTGGCTCCCGAACAAGGGCTGAGCCCGCTCTCCTGCCCCACACCAGGCAGCCCAGCCAGTCCTTTTTTGAGACGTAATCTTCCTGCCGAACAGGTCTAATGAATGTCGCGTGCACCTCGCAAAGCCTGTGCTCCGGCATCTCCGAGCAGCCAGCACCGCTCCGCAGGGCGCCCGCTCCCTCTGAGCACAGCAGAGGAACGCTCCTTCCCGAAACTCCGCGCGGCAGGGAGGAAGGAGCAGCACCCCTCGAGAAAGGCAAAGGAAGCGGGTGGCTGGCTGCGAGCCACCCAGCTCCCCTCCGAAGTGGGGGGAGGATGGAGCAAGCGAGGCAGCCTGCGCACAGGACCCGCCGTGCCTTGCAAGCCACGGCTTGCCCAGCACGCCAAGGGCAGGCAGAGCCCCGCAATCCCGGGCATGCTCGCCGCTGGAAGAAGCCGTGGCAGCCCACCAGCTCCACCCGCTTCCCCTCCTGCTCCCCGCGGCACAGGCGTGCGAAAAGGCTCGCAAGCTGCTTTTGCTCACAGGAGGGCCTTTCACCTTCCACCCTCGCACCTCCAGTAGGAAAGCGCGGGTTTAACACATGCTGAGTCTTACCGTATCAAGAGACTACAGTTTTCAGGGCAGCAGCATGAATGCCTCCAGTATTACTGAGGACTAAACCCAAATTTCTCGTGTGACAAGCTCCCTCCCTTCTACAGCAGCTTAATTCAGCATCCACGTAGGAAAAAAAAAAAACAAACCAAACTAAGATCTCTCCAAATAGAAGTGCAGCTCTCAGGGCAATTTAGAGGATCAAGCAGTAAACCTAATTTAGATGCAAATTTAGACCGTTCATCCTGCCTGGAATCCACCACCCGGGTGGTGCCGAGATCATGGTGCCTTTTAAGAAAGCTTCTACCTGAACCACTAAAAATACAAAGTATGTTGTTTAGATTATTTTCCTGTGACTATATCCATAGTGTCATGAATAAAACCCTCCGTATGTGCATCTAAGATAATCCACATGAGAAGTCTTCACACAGTCCATGTGGAGTAACAACCACAGATTGAATGATGGGATACTCAGAGAGAAGCAGAGGTTGTTCCCTGCAAATTTCACTTCGACACTCCTGCCTTTGAGTAACTTTTCAACAGAATTGTCCAAATGCCTATTCTTTCAGGACTTTTTTTTTAACAGCATCACTAGAGAGCTGGATTTGCCATTAAGGTATTTGTAATATAAAACCAAAGTCAAATTTCAGAAAAATACTTTCAAAGCAGGCAAAGGCTTAACTTCAAATATGTAAATATGAGACGATTCCATCTTTTTTATGCTTCTCAAAAGCAAAGCAAGAGACTCTTCTTTACTGAAACACGTTGGGAAATTGAGCTGCACAAATCTGTACAACGTTTCTGTCAACCCAAATGCACATTATTATTTCTCTTCCTCCTCATGACCTTTTAATTGGGAGTGGGGGGAGAAGACCTCATCTTGACTAAAACCACGAAGATACCAGTGCCTCTCAAGCCCCAAAACAACCAGTCCCCACACATCTTGCAGAGATACAGTGTGGCATCAGTAAAGGGCAAAAGGAAGGAGAGAGCAACTCCCACTGGATCCGGGTCAGCATCCAGTCTAGGGGCTCAGCAGCAGGGACAGGGGCAGGATGCAGGCACCAAACCTCGCACAGGAATTCATCATTGCCCTTAGGAGCCCTCTGCCTCTTGCTGCCTTGCCCACACCACAAGGTCACAGGAAAGCAGACAGAGGGCAGGAAATCCTTACCATGGGGTAGCATTGAGCTGGTAAGAAGTGCCAGCATGTGGGAACCCTTGCCACAGAAGGAATTTAAAGCAGCCATGCTCTGAAGGCAAATGGAAGTGTTACTACAGGCACCTAGTAAAGTCAAGGTAGGGTCACAAAAGCTATGGGTCACGATGTTTTTTGGGAGAAATGCAAAGTTATCTGAGCTCATCCAGCCCTAGGGATGCCCGCACAGCCTGGGAGGCACGTACAGGGGTCACCAGAGCTCACTATCCGAAGCAAAGAGAGGACAGCCTTTTAAAGTAAGGACCCAGAGAGCTGAATAAAGGGAGCCTGACAGACCCTGTGCATTACTAAAGGATCAGCAGCATTGTGTTGTGCCTGGGAGGCTCTCCCAGAAGGGCCTTTGCACAGACCCAGGGCTGTTCCTCTCCCTGCACTTTTGGGAACGCTCCTCTCTGGCTTTCAGTGTTCAATTATCCAAAGACTGCAGCAAACAAGGCGAGACCAGCAGCGGCACGACTTGACTCGATGCCTCCCCACAAAGGCTCAAAGTCACCAGAAGAGGAAAGGAGTGGAGGGGACTGGTGGAGAGCACCCCCTTGCCCAAGCCAGCCCCACACAAGTCTCACTCCAAGTCTTTCCTGGGGAGGAGGGGCTGCCCAGCCAACACTGCTGTGTGCAATCCCCCTCCGCACTGCTCCCTTTCCCCCTCCCTAAACTCGCTCTCGGCCCGTCCTACTGAACAATCTCGCCGCGGGCTGCTTTTGTAAGGCTCCGGCCCTAAAAGAAAAATGATGGGTTTGAACTCTTAACCCCGCCCCAGAAAAAGGCTGGAATTAAAAGGGGTTTATGACTAAGTATGCAGATGGGAATACTGTAATAACAACAGGCAAAATGTTTGCCCAGCAGTTCTGGGCTGGTTTCGGAGGGAGGGAGGGAGAGTGGAACGGGGCGGCTTCTGGCCGGAGGATGACGGCACAGAGAAAGAATTTGGCGGCTGGGAGGGAAGGGAGGTTGCTGATAAATGCTGGGGCAGAGGCAAGGAGGGGGGCCGGGATCCGAACGCCGCATGGCTGGCACTTGAGGGAGGCTGCTGCGGCGCTGCGGGTTTCTGGCTGGCTGACAAAGGCACTGCCACCGAGGAGGCAAGCGGGGATGGCAGGAGAGCTCAGCACTGATCACACTCCTTGTGGGACACTGTCACACTCGATGAGGTTGGGATGCACAATGGGGAATGTATCAAGGCAGACGGCAATGCTCCCCCATACCCCAAATCCCTTCTGATGGGGTGACTCCTGCTAAAGGGGGAGCCCACAGCCTCAAACAAGTGGTTAATTTTTACTAGCTGTGGGACTCTAGCTCCGCTGAAAAGGTGATAAAACCTCAGTGCTTAAGTCACCTAGGAAAGCATTTTCAGGGTGTCACCTTCCCCTTTTAGCAACAGGCTGCGCCTAGGCCCCACAAGTGGCTAGGAGAGACCCAAACCTCAGCGACCATGCTAGAGGAATGCATCCCACCATTGGCATAACCTTTCTGCAAAGGGGGAGAGCACTGCTTCTCCAGTTCCCAATCCTGCACAAGCCTGCTCTCAACGCCCTGGGCACTCAGACACCCAGGACTCTTCCCTCTGTCGGGCCCAGCCAGGTGAGGCACCTCGATGGTTCCCTGTCACGCAACAAGGAGTCCCCTGACACAGCTCAGGGGAGCCCAAAAACACTTCCAACAGCATATACTCCATAGGAGAGGTTTGCTCCATAGCCCACTGCGTATGTGAAACCTTAATTGTAACAAAACAGCATCCTCCTGTTCTCCAGCTCTCCCCAAAGTGCCTGTAAACTTCATCCAACAGGCAGACTACTTGCACAACATCATACACAGCTTGGCAGCCACGGAGGTGCAAGATCAAGAGTGTTTGGTGGCTTTCTGGCCAGAAGAGCAACAATATCAGACTATTCTGAGCGATGCAGAGGGACCTTCCCCCAGCCTGATGCAACAGCAGCACTTTGCCAACCCAAGCACCTCACGGGGGGTATGAGCTTCAGATGGGAACATGCCCCAGCCAGCTTCCCTGAGAAGGTAAAGCCACGTGCAAAAAACTCACGGCAGGACTGGCAAGGCAGGAACTCCGGGAGACTCCCCAGCTTGCAAGGCGGGGGATTTGCAAGTGGATCTCACACCCACCTTTGCTCAACAGGGGCCTCAGAGTTTGCAGCACCAGCACGTGACTTTTTGACTTGACTGAGGTCACCTCCTGCTGATCCACTGCATTTAACAGATATAGGGGAACGGTGGAAGACGACTATGGCTATTAAAAACTCTCTCTCATCTCTACAATCCTCCTGGTCCGACTTGTTGCATTTATGAACAGAAACACAGCAGCCCTACAACAACCAAGTGGGAGGTATGTGAGGCCCCCCAAGTTACCTTCTACAGCACCCAGTACTGCTGCTACCACCACCATCACCACAAGGACAAGGAAATACAAAGCCATCACCTCTCAACACGCAAGAAGGTTTTCACTTTGCTTCTGAAGCAGACAAAATGCCTCTGTAAAAGCATTTATAGATCATCTATCGGGTCAGGAAAGATGGTCACTACCAACGGGAGACAGCATTGCAAAGGGTGACAGGGACAGGAAAGGGTGACAGGCTCTACTCCCTGCCCACACCACATGCTGCAGCCTGCAGTGGACACAAGCTGCACAAATGCACAGTTCCCTTCACAGCCACTGCTCTGCCACAGCACGGCGGGGAGAGCTGACACGCCAGGAAGCACTCGGATCAGGTAATGGAGGGTGTAGGAAACTCGTGAGAGGATTCCTGTGAGTCAGTCAAGCTGGCCAGGGCCCAGATCAGCAAGCTCTGCACAATCAGCAAACAAAAGAGGGCAAAGCTGGACCATCCCAGCCCCTTCCTGCTGCCTCTGGGACGACCCCCACAACTGTGGGCTTGAGGAGAGCGGCCAGAGCCACGTGGAATGCTGCAGCCAGAGCTGGGGATGGAGACTCAACCTGCTCTATCTTAGCCAGGAGGGAGGGAGGGCAAGCGGCAGCCTCAGTTCCCCAGGGAGCACAGTCCTGGGACTTGCTCAGTAATTTGGTTTCTCCTCTGCCAACACAGGAGACAATATTGGCCTTGCTCATTTAAGCCACGTCTCTCTCCACATGCAAACTGAAACCCAGAAGATCCTCCTCTCACCGACAGCTTCCAGGGCACTTCCAAGACTTAAGGACCAAATATAAATGCTCCTTTAAAAGTCCTTTTCTGCCAGCGGTGTTTCCTTCTCCCTGCTCAACAGCCAGGCATGGAGCTGGTCTACACAAGGAACATTCCCATCTCCCTAACAAGGGGGTGGCCCCTGCACCAGCACATCTCTGCTGGGCCACAGCACTCCTTGAGGAGCAGCCCTGCATGAAGGGTCACCACACATTTTGTGGAGATCCTGGATCTGTGGACGCTTGAGAGCCTTATCCTCCCAAATTCTGCCAAACCTGGTGCTACAGCCAACCCAGCTTCTATAAAAGCCACCACAGAATCTCTGCCACGAGGTGCTGCTCTCCTTTCCTCATCAGGGACTTCCAATGTCATTATTTTTCATTTAAAAAAAAGAAGGTGAATGGTGGGGAGGACATCTGGAAGAAGGATAAATGCCCATCAGGAGTCATCCCAGTTCTGACAGCTGAATGAGCTAGACAAGCACAAACGAACAAAAAGGCTAAACTGCTCCTTTCCCATCCTGACAGGCTGAATTCAGAAAGTCTCCAGAGCACCCCTAATGCCAGGAACAATCCCTTCCCAGATTTTGGTAGTAGTGAGAGGCCCACTCTGGGCAGTTGCCCAGCTACACCAGCATGCTGCCCCAGCACAGGGAGGTCTCCAACACTAAACCCCACTCCCCTGCCCCCCTCACTGGGGTACCACCCACTACTGAGAAGAGGGACCCAAAACCAAACTAAGCTGCCTTTCCTGGCGAGATGGAAAAACAAGCCAGGGCAACGCACCCTTTAGACACAGACGGGATCCAGGACCATGCTACTCCTCCTCCCTAAGGCAAAGCCCTGCATTCCAGCAGAAAGGCAATGCAGGCAGAACATCAGCCTACATCCCTCTGATCCGTAATAGCCCATAGCCCTTTCCTTCCCCCGCTCCCAACGGGAGGCACACCCAGTGCTAAACACTGAAGCTAACTCCATCCGGTCCTTCTTCCTTATGTCTATTGTCACTAAAAATTTATCCGGTTTCTGCCAAAAAAAAAAAAAAACAAAACTATAATGCTGCACCTCCCTTCTGCCCTTCAAAGTAAAAGCAGCTCTGTTCTTTCCCCAGGGAAGGGGAGATGAGTTTAAACATGAGTCCCCCATCTACCCAGCACTGCTCCACTCCTCCTCCAAGGACTTTCACACAGCCCTGTCCCGTCAGCCTGTCTGTGGCATTTGATTCCTGTCTGTCACTAAGTGATGAGGACAAAGGGTGAGGAGTCAGGAAAAGGTCTGAGCTACTTTGTTCATCGTCTGGATACGAACTTTGGATGAACTCCGTGGGGAAAGAGAAAAGCCGCATGGAGCGGGACGCACCGTGCATAGCATTCTCTCTCCTCGGAAAAAAAAAAAAAAAGGGAAAAAAAAAAGAAAAGGGAGGCTTGAACAAGGGGAAGGGGTGGGAGGGAAAGAGAGGGGAGAGCATTCCCCATCCCCATGGCGGCAGGCAGTCCTGAGAGCTCCCTGCTCCGAAGAGACAGAAGGATATTCAAACCGCCTTCCCAGGAGGCATGTTCAATAAAGCAGGATGCCAACGCAGCCTTTTCTCAAACAAATCTGTTAGCGGCAGGCCAGGGGCCAGCCACAAGGGCTTGCTTTTTAAAGCAACCAAATGGGAATTTCCTAATAAAATAAAATTTTTTAAAAAGTCCCACCGTGGCACGGATAAAGAGAAGCTTGCTGGCAGTAACAAGAAGTATTTTATGCACAGACCTCTCTGGAAGCATGGGAAAATCAAATATAGTGCAGGACAGGAAGCTTCGGGATGCATCCAGGGTGAGGACACCGAAACACCCCTGTGCTCCCCTGGTACTCACCTGAACAAGCTCACAGAGACAAGTGCCCATAGTGCAGTCGTGTACTGGGGTGAAGGTTTGCAATCACAATTTCTGCTGCTCCGAGTAAGGGAGGAGGCTCACCCTGCACTGAAATGGAGGTGATTCCCCTCATGCCAACCTCAGGGACCTGGAAGAGCCATTGCTGGGCACACTTGGCTCTTTTGCTTCATTCTGCTTTTCAGAGCAAAGCCAAACCAGTTTGCAACTGGAAAGCCTTGTGGTAGTCTTGCAAACATTAAGAAAATCAGCCCCTCCTGGGCAGCAAAGCCACCGTAAACTTTCTCCTGAATGGTTCTCGCAAGCAAGAAAAATGCCTGCCCTGGGATAGGACACAGCCTCCTGAGGATTATCGACTGGCAGAGCCATGGCACAAGAAGTGCCAAGCCACAGAGGAAAGTGATTGCAACTCTACAAGCAACTCTGCAGCATTCACAGGAAACCTGCTGGAGGTAAAGGGTGCGCTGGCCAAACCATCCCACCATGCTGCACTATCATCACCCCCTGAACACGGGAAGGGACCCACAGCCCCACTGGCCTGCTGGGAACACCAGCTCTGCCACCTTGGAAGTCTCTCTTGACCTGAGGCCTGAGCAGTCGGGAATCCAAGGGTCATAATGGACGCTGCCCACCACCAGCCTTCCCAGCACACCCCAGCAGAGTGGGTGAACTTACTCTCCAGGATGAGGAATCCTACCTAAGACGGAGGTTTAAGTGGGTTACAAAACCCAGGAGATCACCTGAAAGCAATATGCCAGAACATGTCAGAGAGGTTACCCAGATCCCTTGTCTCTCTATTAAACACCAGCAAATAGAAAAACAGCTCTGTACAAGAAAGCTGTGCCTGGGACATGACCACAGCAGCTCTGCATGTTGCAGCAGCCCAGCCCAGCTGCAGAAGGCACTGGCAAGACCTCCTCAACCAGGCACATGGCAGCAGGCAGGGTTCACGTTCCCTTTTAACTGGGAGAAACTTCATCTCTTGGATGGTACCCAGTACAGGAGATGGAGCTGCAGAATGGTCATGGAAGCCACTAATCCCATCTCCAGTCTGGCCTCTCTGCTTGGGAAGGTGATTACATGCCACAAGAATTCTTGAAAGTGGAAGGTATCAAAGGCTCAGCTTCACTGACCACAGCTATGCACAGCCCCAGCCTTCCTAAGATCCACCTGCTCTGCACCCAGACAATGACCAGGAAAAAAAAAAAAAAGAAAAGGGGAAGGAGGCACATTTCTGAAGGGAATCAATCCATTCATGAAGGCTGGGAAAGCAGTGTGATCCCATGCAGCCACCACCACATCCCAAAGGGGAACATGTTAGGAGGTAACTCAAGCATCTCAGAAGCACTGCCCAAGAACTCCGATGGAGAAACTTTGATCTCATCCAAGCACAGCCAGTCCCTGGGGACTGCCTCTAAAGTACACAGCAGAGCGTGCCAGGGCAAATTGACTCTGCAGAGGAAACCTCAGTGCATTTGGAGGAGTTTGTTCCACTGCTTGCTTCAGAAAGTCCAAAAAGTTCATCTAGCAGTGAGAGGAATCTGTCGCCAGCAGCCCAGCCAAGGCAGCCTGGCTCAAAGCAACAAGCTCCAGACAGGAAGAACCAGATAGAAGAAGGGAAAAAAATGGACAGGATGTTGGCTGGATTGGCCAGTAATCCCATTTGCAGTAGAGTAGGAGCTTGGGAAGGAGATGCTGGTGCTGCAGAATCCAGGGCTGTTACGAGAACAGCAACCAAGAGGAGCAGAGGAAAAAGAGAGGAGGCTGAGGAAAGAGAAGGTAAAAGAAAACAAATCTGCTTTGTTATTGCCCGAAACCCAAGGAGATTGCTTAAAGAAAAACATCCCTCCTGCCCCTTCCAAAGGGTCGTCTAGTCTGCTTCCTAAATCTGAGTCCCATTTGTCTCTATATGGTTCTCATTTAGACTTAGCAAGGAACATGGAGGAGACCTAAGACAGACCTCTAGAGAGCCATGAGGATGGGCTTCCCCCAGGAACCTGAGAGGGCAATCACTGGCCAGTGTCAGACCCAGCACCAGTGCCTGTGTAGAGGGAGGAGATGCAGAAAGAGGAAGGCAGCAGGCTGTGACTACAAGAGGCTGGGGAGATCCTTGAGAAGAGCTGCCAAGGGAGGAGAGCACCACTGCTGAAGGGTGCTGATGGGAGACTGGGTGCCACTGGGGTAACAGAGCCAGCATTCCCAAAGAGTGAAGCACAAGCAATAAAAAAAAAAAAAGCAAAAGGAAGCAGGAAGAGGGGATGCAGCATGAGCACAGACCCACTGCACACGCAGTTTCCCCTCCTTGTGAGCATCCAGCCTTCTGACTAAACAGGAGCTTAAAAATTACCCTAATGGAGCTCCTGTCAAACACAAACCACAGGGAGGTCTCCTAACTGAGCAGCTCCTTTCTCAGTCACAGCCCACAAAGGATGAAGCAGGTCCATACGCCTGCCTTGGCACACTCCACCAGCCATCACAGCCCTCACCTGCTGCTCACCCTGCCTGCTGGACCCTCAGGCACGATGCTATTGCCAAAGGATGTTTCCAAGGCCTAACAAAACACGGCAGACAAAGGGAAATAAAAATCTGTCCTTCTACCCACATGGACTTTGCCACCTGCCTCAGGAGTGTGGGAAGACCAGGGACTTCTCCTACCACCACCCTTTGCTGTGTCTCATCTCCTTCCATATTGCTTGGGAGTTTTTCATGGTAAATAATCCCCGTCTGCTCTTAGAACGTTCTCCCTAAACCTCTAGCCATGCCATAATGCTGCTGCATGTGTCCTCCTACCTCCAAGAGCCCACAGGTCAGGACCTCACAACTTTCTAGATCTGGATGCAGAAGAGGCATTTCTAAGGAGAACTCCCACTCCAAGCCATGCACCTCCTAGCCATGCACTGCAAATCTATCTGAATGGAAATACAGACCCCTCTGCCACAGTAAAAACCAACCAGGCACCCACTGCCCAACCACAAGAGGAAACAGAGCAGGGTCTAAGCCCTCCAGAGTCAGGGCCAACCTTGCACCCACTCCACAGTGGAGCAGGTCCATACAGTTGCACAGGCACCATTGAGCTACACCACACCATTTTCCCCCTCCTGCTTGCTGCCTCTGTTGAGGACATGGTACCCACCAGCTGCTCTCCCTGCTCCCTCCTGCCCACAAGGAAAGCAGAGACCCCTGACCTTCTCCGATACATCCCCCCAGCCCCTCTGCAGCTTAAGCAGCCCAGGTGTGCAAATGTTACCCAATGCCCTCGCCAGGCAGAAAGTAAATTCCACCAAACGGGGGAAATGCCAGCTGCAGTCAGACACTGGGATGTGCAAATAGCAGCCGGGGACCTTCGGGAGAGGAACAGCCTGGGCCCAGGCTCTTCTACCAATAATCTTTCTCAGGATGCCCCCTCCAGCAGCTCCTGTGGCAGAGGAAGGATGCTAATTTGACTATCTGAGTGAAAAAAAATAAATTAAACGTTTGCTATTGCGCTAAATGACCTTTTCAGCCACTTGGGGACAGAATTGCACCAGGGCTTTGGAGTGAGCTACAGCGGGCACTGCTCGCTCCCTGCTCCCATGCTGGATGCTATGTGCCTCCAGATGCATTTAAGGGGTCCATGCCCCCCAGCAACCTCTGACCAGGCAGCAGCAGAGCTGAAAAACAGCTTCTTTGGAAAAATCTGCATGAAGCAGGGAGGAAGAAGTGGTTTGCTAAGAGCTCGCTGAGCAAAGCGCTCCAGACGGTTTCATTTCACATCGCCGAAAGCGTAAATCAGGGAATTGCTTCTTGGATTCTTCTCCATTAGCAAAGTATATTGCAGCTCCCCTTCCCACCACCGATACCAATCGACCCTTCACATCTGCTGACCAGATCTCACAGCTAGGCTTTTCTGGGGGAATAATACATTTGCTGAAAACAACACTCCTGCCACCTGCTCCCCCCCAAACACGCAACCGCTCCAGGAGCGGGCTCCTCGCTCTCGGCAGGCGCACGCAGAGCACAACGCTGCAGCCAGAAGCTTCATGAAATCACATCAGAAATAACCAGGTGACCCCTTCAAAGCAAGGGTCATAAACCCTTCAAAACACACCTCCAACCAGTGGAGCATGTACCACTGCCTGCAACTTCCCAACACACAGGCAAACACCCTCCTGGAAAGCACAAGCCTCACACAGAACATTCCGGGGAGGCTCTGTCTTGTGCTATCAAGTTGGGATTGATGGCTGAAACTCTTTCCAACCCGTTTCCTTTACCCTGTGAACTGTGCTTTTTGTCTAGAGATTTGCAGTAATCCCAGTATTGCAAATTCATCATGTTATTGCAATATTTGAAATATTTTTGCAGTTTATTGCAATTAACCGTATTATTTAAAATTCTTGCAATATTGTTGCAATTAATCATATTATTGCAATGATTTTGCATATAAGCATCCTCCTCCCAAACAAAAAAAGACTAAGTTAAAACACTTGCAGCCTTTTAAAATTAGAGACTTAAGAGTTAAAAACCAAATTCACAGCTTAAAGCCAGAAGACCTATCCATCCAGAGGTTCCCGGTATTGTATCATTCCTAATGTTTCACCAGAGAATCACTGCACAGGGAAAAATAAAAAAAAAAAAAAAAAATGATGTGTGTAAACAAGCAAAGGTACACCCACCAGCAGCTTGGGTTTTGAAACATTAATGTTGAAATTAGAAAGGCACATTTCAGAGAGTCATGGGGAGATTCACTTTCAGTTTGGCTCTAGCCTTGTAAATATCAAATGTCAAAGGAAACAACTGCATTGAGTTAAGAGAAAAAAATCCCTGTGCTAGGGAGATGTGTCCAGGATTGGTACCACGGGAGTTGAGAAAAGAGCAGCAAACCAGCAATGAGCACTTTGCAACTGGAAGGGTGTTTTCACCAGGTAACCTGCCACTGCTAATTCTCCTAATCGACATCACTCTGGAATTTGAAAATGTTATCCAACCAGGAGAGAAACTTGAATTTCCTCTTCTGGTAACAAGGATGGGCAGGCCAGCCAGGCTGGGTGAAACCGAAAATGGGACGGGAAAACGATGAACTGAGTTTCTGGGCTTGCTTTCAGGTGAGAAACAAAAATCCAGCCACGAGCATTTAAACGGGCTGATCTCACTTGCAAAGACAGCTTTGCTTGTTTTTCAACAGGGCTGAAGTAAAATGGCAAAGTTATCATTTCAGATTACAGCAGCTTCTCACAGTACTGGCTCTTCCAAGGGTGTTCCATTTATCAGTATATTTAAAAAAAAAAAAAAGGGTGGGGGTTGGAAACAGCCCATAAGCTTAGGGCAAGCAAAAAAGCTATTTTGGGTTAGGCTTCTCCTATAAATAAAAGGCTGGGCAGAGAGAGGACAGTGACAATGTACAGCTCGCTCAAGGTGTCAGAGGGGATTTCTATTATCTGTGCTGGCGACCTCCCCAAAACACAGAGAACCAGCAAGAGCACGTTGCTCCTCAGCAGGCACAGCGTCCCCAGCAGCCAAACCCTCTGTTGGGCTGCCTGTTCTCCTGCTGCCTTGCTTTCACCACCAGGAAAAAGGAGTCACTAAAGGTGGCTTTCTGTTCTGGCTTAAAAATATAAATATATATATAGATATACAAACACATAGGAGCAGGGCTCACAAGCACAAGGCCAAGAGATACTTTTTTTTTTATTGACACAATTGCAAACCAATAATTCCAGCCTAAATGACTCCCAGCATCGGGAGGAGGCATCACCTGAGTCCCTGCCCAGCCTGGCTGCTGGTCTGACAACACACACTAATGAATTCAGCCCACAGCCTCCTCAGGCCATGGCTTTCTGTAATTTATCCCCATACCACCCACCACCCCATATTATTTATTTAAGTCGCCAGGGGACAGTTTTGAGCAGAAGCTGCCAACAGCCCAGCTCACACAACCACCAGCTTTGGTTTCAAAGGGGGTTCCCACCAGATGTTCCCCAAAGGTGACATGGTGAGAGGAGGGATTTCATGGAAAGCCCCTGATGTCGATGCCTCTGGAGCACATTGCAGAGGTGATGGTCTGCAAAGCAGCACCCAGCACATCCAAAAATCCAGGGTGCTTGCACAGCCCAGGCTCGAGCAGCATTGGGGTGCCACGTGTGACTCCAGGCTGGCTCACAAACAGCTTCTCCCACCATGAGGAACACTCAGAGTGACTGGATCAGGATCCAGTGGATGTTCAGGGAAAGAAAAGGATGCAGATTGAGGTTGTTTTATTAGATTATGGACAGCCCCATGCAAATAGGGCCATATTGATCCGGTCTGCAAACACCTGGCTGGGAATACAAGCAGCCCCTGAGTATACAGAAGCTGCTGGAGATTATTAACCAGATCCATTGCTGTAAATCACATTACCTCCTTCCAAACCCTGACCCAGCACTGAGTCCCCCTGCTAAGTGCACATCCTTGCAGCACAGAGGAGCATCACTTCTCCCTGCCCAGCACACTAAAGCCCAAAGATTCAGCCCAAAAGCCTGGAGCCTGACAGGTGCATCCTGCACTGGAGTCTGTGGAAAAAGGGTTGTACAGCCCACTTTCCCCACAGCAACTCCCAAAGCAAAGCACATATTACCGGGAGAAACTCACTGTATAGGAAAACTGTCATGGGAACATAAAGCAGGAAGGGGAAAAAAAAAAAATTAAAAATAAAAAAGGTGAAAACCATAAAATATAGTAGAGGCAAACTCACCCCTCGCTCCTACTGGGTACCTAGTATTTTGCATCAACTAGTGCACAGGGCAAACAAGACAGGCTGTCCTGCCTCCCAAAGCACCCCCAAACCCCAGCAGAAGGTGAAAAAAACTAGTAGTAAAATGCTCCCCAGTAGATTTCAAGAGATCAAAGCCCTTTGCAGAGCTTCACTAGCAGAGAAGGTAGAAGCTCCTCGATTAAAGGAGGAACTGGGGAGTGAAGTGCTGAACCAAAGGTAGGGGAGGAATCCCATCTTTTCTCCCTTCTCCCTGCCAAAATCCCCAGCTCTGATTCAGCAGAAGCACCACCAGCAGCACAGCTTACTGTATCTCACTGCAAACAAACCCATTTGTGTTTAAACCACCACCCTACTCCCCTCAAGGATTGCTGCATACAGTAATTTCCTTGTGATGGGGGAAAAAAAAAAAGCCATGATGAAATTGTCTCAGAGTTTCTCTGCGTTTTGTTTACAACCGCTGCCCTCAAACAGAGGGCTGGCACGAGCCTGCTAACAGGAATAAATCTCACATTTGAGAGCATTTAGAACAGCTCTGCTCGCAGACAGTCAGTGCTCCAAGGGGGAAATCCCTTTGCAGGTCTCAAATAAGGGAACTTGAACCATTTCTCCCAGGAGAAATTTAGGCCTGAAAGATCTTCCGAGTTTCTCGTTTGGAGCTACAAGGCCTGATAACACGATCTGTTTCCCTGGACTCACCCACAACACTCACTGCTGCCAAGATCATGCAGAGGCAAGGAGGAGACGAACTGGAGAGAGACCCGTGGCAGCAGGGAAGACAAACAGCACTCACACAAGAGGATGCTTTGGTTAGCTGATATTTATGCCCACATCTGGTTAACACAGATATTTTTCCGGCATGCATTAATTGAACACGAAGATCCCTTCTCCTCCGTGCCTTGACCAGTGCTGTCAGCAGGCAGCACTCAAAGAACTAGCTGCTGGCACAGCACCTTCCCAGTACCCTCCTTTCCCTGGACACACACCCCCAACAGCCACTGCAACCCAAAACCCAGGGAGGCCAGTGCAAGCAAAGGCTAGGAGACTTGGCAGCACGGGATCAGGTGCTGGAGACTGGCTCATCCATCTCCCAGGAGCAGACAGATGGGGCAGGGATCAGACCTGCTGCAATCACAGCAAACTTTACTCAATATCAGGCACCTACAAAACCCAAACCCTGAAATAAAAGCAAACGGGTTTGCTCCTGTAGCCCCCAAATTGCGGGGACCTCCTCAGGAGCGGGACTGATGTGCCAGAGCTGGGCCTGGTTTGTCCACTTTGATGGCAAGGCCAATGGGGAGGAGGTGGGAGGAAGAGTCCACTGATAGCCCTGTTCTTCCCACCTCCTCCCCCAGAGGATTGCATGAGGGCAATTTTGATTAAACTAATTAAGCTTGCTCCTTTCAAAGAGCTCTAACCACATGCTACCAGAGGAGTGGAAGAAAATATGAAATTACAAAGAAAGAAGAGAAGTCTCCCCACAAGCATGTTCCCCCAAAGCCATACATCCCCAGCAGATCCCTGATGGACAACACTATGCTGGAAAAAGCCCACAAAAAGGATTCTTTGCAGTAATGGGCCCAGCCTTGAAGATCCTGTTCCTTCCAGTCTCCAGGACCTCCCGGGACACGACCCCCTTCCCATCAGGGCGACGGGTTTCCATCCTCTCCCAGTCAGTCCCAGAGGTGGCCTCTCCCCTTCACAGTAATACAGCCCTCCACCAAGCCAAGGTCTCACTAACCATCCCTATCTTCCAGCCCCTTGCACATTCCCTCCCCTCCATTCCCTTGAAGACATGAGGTTTCTGGAAGCAATTTAATTGTGACCTACGGAGAGGCTTCCTCAGGCAGTGTGGGTCAGCTGCAGGCCCTGCACTCCCAAAGTGTTTCACTTCCCCCCAAGGCAGCCATACCAGGCGATCTTGCAGACCCGGCCCGGCTGAGAGAGAGAAGCATCACTTTTGCCTTCAAAGCCTTTCAACTGGAAGGAAAAAAATACAGCAATAACAAAATATCAAAGCAAGAGCTTCCTCTCCTTTGAAGGGCAGGAGGGAGAGCAGCCATGTGAGGGCTGGACCTGCTGAAAGCTGAGCAGGAACCCCGATCCTGCGGGGCTGGAGCCCGAGCACTTTCATGATGAGCTTTCGAAGAAGCAGAATGACGCCTTAGGTGCAAGAATTGCATTGAAATTCAAATCGGGGTGTTGAACTCTCTCCTGCGCCTTGGGAAACCTCCTCTGTGTAAACGCAGAGTGAGAAGGAGGCGAGAGTTTGATACCCTGGAGAAGAGCTTGGGGGGAAAGAAAAGCAAGCTGCTCCATCCTGTCCTGAGAAACACTTCAGCCAAGAAGCACTGGACTCAGAGTATACCCTGCCTTCAGCCTAAGACACCAGCACAGCACACACTGTGTCCGTCCCTCCTCTCCCGGTGGGGTTTGGGTTGGGGGTTGGGGAAGACAAGGGAGGGAAGAAGAAAAAGAAACCCTGTATCGTAATTGCTATATTAAAGAGAAATAGCAGGCAAGAATAATAAGAGAAGTGTCAGAAGTGAAATACAGTAACAGACATTAAAAAAAAAAGGACTACAGTTCTGCGATGGGGGTGTTAATTGAACACAGAGCTGTAGAGAACAAAGGGGTGTTAAGGAAGAAAAGAAGGGAAAAAATCCTACCTCCTCCAAAGATCTGATTTGAGTTAAGTTTGGTGAAGATAATGCATAAGGAAAGGTAGCTAAGAGGCACCTTATATAGCTATTATGTTCTAAAATAAAAAAAAGAGACAACAAACCCATTATTCAGCAACAACTGCACAGCTAATCAGTGCTGTCTATAAATATTCCACTTTGTAAATCCCCCCCCCCATTGGTGCTATGGACGTTTTTCTTTTAATCCTGAATTCCTTCAACACAGAAGGGTGAGGAGGGTAAGAAAACAAAAATTGTGGGATTTCAAATACAAAGTCAGGGTCTTTTTAAGAAGTAGAATTTGCCTGATGCCCTGACCTCCCCCAAATGAGCAGAGAAAGTGAAACGATGGGAAAAGCTCTTAAGGAGGAGGAATCAGATTAAATGGTCATATATCCTGTGCTCAGCCTCTCCCCGCCGGTCCCTGCCGAACGAGATGGGAGTTGGGAAAGGCTCACAGCTGAAATAGATGCTGCTGCATTTTGACAGCAGATATTTTCCAGTTTGCCATCCAAGGACCCCACGTCTGCGTATGCCTTGCCTGATTCTTCTGCTTAGCTATTCTGCTCATGCAGAGAACAGCTTAAAAAAAAAAACATACCAAGGGAGAGAAAAAAAACACAGGGGGGGGAAAAGAAAAGCCATAAAGAGGGAGCCCCTACCCCTGCCTTCAAACTTTTTATAAATCAGCAATGTAATTTCCGATTTCAATCCCTATTGACGGAGGAATCAATTGTATTTAGGACAACAATGCCTCCCATTTCCATAATTATTATTCCAAAAAGCCAGCCAGCCATTTGAAGGCAGTCCTGCCCCTTCCCTCGCAACAAAGCGACCAACAGCAAGTGAAAACACACCAAATGAACGCCGACAACTTCGATGTGTATTTAAGCGGCAATTTTTCCCCTCGCCGTGTACTCCCACTCGGATTCAAACCTCTCAACTTTTATTACTTTTAAACAGATACCACCCCAAAAGCAGCAGTCACCAGCCTGCAAACAAAAGACAAAGCGCTGAGCTGCTTTTCTGAAATCATTATTATTTTTTAAAAAGTGTTTATAAAGGCTTTAAAATAACTGAAGAGCCCAAATGCAAAAGGGAACTCTTTGGCCGATACAGGCGACCTCTTTTTCTAAGAACTTTATGGATACTTTGGGTTTGCTCAAGACAAGGTTAACACTATGAAATATTAGCCATAATGTTGCAAGAGATGGTGGTAAAGTCTCCGTAAGGCTCTGGAGTCACTTAAATCAGGCAGCGGGGTAACTGAACGCACATTTCTGCACATCATAACGCCAGGGGGAAGATGTACACACGCACATTCAAACACCCACCAGTGACCACAAACAATCACCACGATTTCAAACGCGACACATGCAAAAATCTGGGAAGCTAAATGGAAAGTGGGAAGTAAGAAGTTGGCTCAACTTTCACGCCGCTGCCCACAAGGAAGAGGTAAGCAAACAGGAGCAGGCGGTACCCTTGGCCCCAGAAAAAAAACAAGGTGAACTTCCTCCTAGCATTGGGCCCACAAAACAATAATTAAAAAAATCTAATAAAAATAAACCAAAGCCATCTGGCCGTTTGCTTCCTTAAGAAGTGTGACTTTTGGGAATGCAGATGGGGGAGAGAGGAGGCGGTCTTTGAATTTGCAAAGTGAAAGAATTCACCATAAGCGTATCTGAGGATAGATAAACAACACTCCAAAAGCCATCTCGAGTCAGCCTCTTCGGAGACCTCCACAGCACAGCCTGTAGCCAAGTAACCCAGGCACAATAGCAACTAACAAATAGCTTTTAAAAAAAGAAATATAAGACAGCCCCACTTCACACCTGAATATCCTGATTTTCAGCAACATGCGTCACCCTATACCAATTCTTTCTCTTTTCCTTAGCAGACAGGAGTTATCCCACCTAGTCACTGGGGGTATGTGCAGCTCCTCATCCTTCTCTAGCTCAGTGGGACCTCACAGTCACCTGGATTTCCCCACCAAGTTTGGTCCCAGCAAACGCCCCATCCCCTAACCTTGTGACTGCACTGATAAAAATGCCGAGCCGGGATTACACAGCTATCCTGCCAAAAAGTGTCTCTGCATGGGCAACGCAAGCAGCATCAAATACACATGGAGAAAAGGCAGACAAGCACGTTCTTTGACTCGCAAAATAAAAGGAGAAAGAGGAAAGAGGGAAAAGGACTTGGTGGCTCCTTTTTTTGCGGAAGCACACACAGAAACACTATAAAACCTATAAAATTTATTTCTAGGCAGACTCCCTCACTTTACAGTGTATGAAACTGTTCAGAGGTCCCCATACCAAACCCACTGCTTGATATTATAGGAACTCTGTAAAGAAGGACTCCCTGGGAAGGTCAGAGCTGGCCCTGCAGCCGTGAGGACTTTGGAGAGCCGAATGCCATTGGAAGGTGCTTTGTCTGGGCTACACATTGCACAAACAATGCCTAACAAAGGGCCCCCTTAGTCATTTTATATATATTGCAAGAGTCAAGTAATTGTATTTTCAATCAGCTGCTCGTGCTAGGAGGTTTTATATATACATATTTAAGAAAAGAAGAAAAGAAAAAAATAAGACCCGGTTCAGGTTTCTGAAAGCTGTTCCTCTTTTATGTGTAACTATCAATGTATATCAACTGGGTGTGCAATCATATTTATTGTCACTTTCATTCATGTCATGCCCTTGCTTATATGGCATAGATATGAATTATTGACTGTTTCAGTCCTTGTTGTAAAGGGGGGGATGGAGGGGGAGAGAAGTCAAGTACTTTGCAGCGTGCTAAAACAAGGCAGAGAGATCGGCATGGAAAAGCCCATGGACCAAGTCTGGTCAGCTCAGAAAACCAACACCAGAGATGAAGAACGACACCCACCCCAGCCTGAAATTTCCATCATTCTCCCACATTTTTTTCAATTAGTAAAAAAAAAAA